>CM046875.1:128425596-129000596 GCA_025667525.1 Glebionis coronaria
CCCGATGGTACTACCCATATCCGGCCCATTACGTATGGGTGGGATAATGTCGGTCAGGCTTATGGGCCTGAGTGAATAAGTAACCGCGCACACGTGTGCGGCCCACGGCCCGGTACGGCCGATACGGCCGACATAGGGTTAGACAGAATAATATCCTGTCTAGGGATATCTTTACCCCATTAAGGGAGGATATTCACTACCAGAATTAGAAGATTACAATCATTCTAAATCTGGTGTTTATCTCTTCCTTGGGGCCGAAGGAACAGTGAAAGCCCACTAGGGTTTCACTGCCTATAAAAGGAACCCCCAAGGGTTCCACAAAGGTATCACAATTCTCTCTAAACTCACATATAACCCTAAACCGATTACTTACTCTCACGCCGGAGTCTAATCGTGGGAAACCTTCCCACGGTAAGCCTAACGCGTGTTGTTTAGTGTGCAGGATCCCAACCAGAAGATTCACTTGGTGCAGGAGCCGGTACCCAGTCAACCCGAATTAAGCCTAATTCGGGTCTAGCAAGGATCAACCAACTTTTGCATCAACAAGTTGGCGCCATCCGTGGGACCTTAACACTAAGCTAGAACAAAACCTCATCTCGATTGTTTCAATGACGAAGGGGCATCCGCCAGTTAACCCCAGGAACGTGAATCCTGGGAATCGGAAGCCCTCAGGGGAAGGGATTCTTATTCCCAACCAATCACCTAGCCGCCTCGCAAGCGGTCCAGGTAACCGTAGCGGTCTTCAGTCCGCAGGGGTAACGAGCACGATCTCGGTGACACCCCCGCCCACTTCAACCCTGGACAATCCTGATCCGGGAAGTGCGCCAGCCCCTCCTAACAAGGAGCCACGTAGACCCTTAATGGAGGAAGAAGTGGAAGCTCAACCACTCAGCGAGGACGAGCTCACTCGAGTTCTCACTCAGAATTTTGAAAGGATCGTCCCAGGGATCGCATCAAGATTGAGCCTGGGGAGGAACCTCCAAGCCCGACTCAACTTTGGCGACAGCGGACCATCCACTCCTTCCCGAAATCGGAGAAAAAGGAGGACTCAGCCTCGGGAGCAGGGAACCTTTGAGGAAGACCCTCAACCCCGGAATGTGTTTGAACGCATAGGGGATCGCATCATGCAAGAATTAACGCAACCTCAAGATGGGGAAAGGTCGGATGGCTCACCCGAGCGGCCAGACCGAGAGCTGACCAGAACCACGCGCCGCCCAAGTGTGTGGGATAGGATGAACACAGGAAGGAAGGCTCCTGGCTCGTCTCAAAAAAGTGGTCCCTACTCAAAAGGCGGGGCACCACCGCTGTCCCCAGATCCGTCTGGGGAGGACTCAGATGACCATCCGCCCAAACGCCGCCGGCCAAGGCGCACGCCACCACCACCAAGCAATGACGAGTATTATGGTGGCCCCTACTATAGGGATACGGAAGCAGAGGACCTCTCGCGTCCGTGGTGTGAACCATGGGATGACCCTAGGCTCACACGGCCATGGGCTGATCCTAGGGAAGATCCGTTTACCCTTCGCATACGGAACTACTCTGAGGACACCAAACGTCGCATGCCGGCATGTATCAAGACGTATGATGGGTCCGGTGATCCTGTCGATCACCTCAAAATATTTGATACTCAGGCTAAAATTGAGCGATGGCCCATGCCCATATGGTGCCAAATGTTCAATTCGACCTTAATTGGTAACGCTCGGGACTGGTTCGAGGCACTCCCCCCACGGAGCATTGATAGTTTCACGGAACTACGCACTGCGTTCGAAAACAATTATACTCAGAGGAAGAAGTATAATAGGGATCCGGTTTCATTGGCAACCGTTAAGCAACGGCCGGGGGAGTCCACAGAAGCCTTCACTGAGCGCTTCAATGATGAGTGCACACGCACGAGAACCATGCCAGAGCTCCTGAAAATCTCGGACTACATGCACGCCATAACAGACAGAGAACTGATCAGGCGTCTCAACGACAAGCGTCCAGAAAGATATGATGACCTCATGGAGAGAGTGAGGAATTTCATAGAGGGAGAGACAGCGGTGGCCGCAGCCTACCCATCCCGAGGAAATGGGTACCGCTCAAATGACCAGTCCCGGAGACAGTCGGGTGGTCAAGGCAACCAGAACAATAACAAGGGCTCGGACTATAAGAGCCAGAGCAAAGGCGGACGGTCAGACGACAAGTTCACCCCCCTAAAGATGTCCTACCGGGAGATCTTGTTGACTGAAGGGGCGAATTTTCCAAGGCCTCCCCCAATGACCACACCCCCGGAACGTCGGCAGGGAAGTCGCTTCTGCGAATTCCATAATGACAAAGGACACGGCACCGAGGAGTGTATCCAGCTGAAGAAGCATATTGAGTCGCTAATCAAATCAGGCAAGCTTAAGCACCTGGTTAAGGATTGGAAAGATGGAAAGGACAACAACAAGAAGTATGATAAGAAGGACCCCCAAAAGGACAAGCCTTCTACCATATACATGATCCAATCCAGACAGCGCCGCACGAGACAGAAAATTGGCCAAAAATTTTCCCGCGGCAAGGAAATCTCATTCCCTCTCATCACAGCAAGTGACGTGGTTGATGCGCCTCTCACTATTGAGATAAGCATTGGAACGCACAATGTCCGCCGCATGTATGTGGATGGAGGATCGTCAGCAGAGGTATTATATGAACACTGCTTTGTGCAGTTATGCCCAGAAATAAGAAGCCAATTAGTACCGGCCACGTCGCCGCTTACTGGCTTTAGTGGAGATACTATCTGGCCAATAGGGCAGTTGCGTCTGCTTGTCACCATTGGGAATGAGGAACATTCCACTACAACGTGGATGAACTTCATGGTGATACGTTCACATTCCCCTTATAATGGAATTATAGGCCGACCAGGCATTTTGGCTATCCGAGCAGTACCTTCTACGGCACACGGAATGATTAAGTTCCCAGTTGATGGGGGAATCGTTACTATTTATAATACAGTCGTGCCGACATCCGAGTGTCACACCGTGACAACACCGGCACCACCTGTACCACCCAAGGATGGGGCACCACCACCCAATTGGAAGGTGGCCATTCACCCTGACTACCCGGAACAGGAGGTATCCATAGGAGGGGCACTCTCAGATAACGGCAAAAGGGCCATGTGTGCACTTTTAAGTGCAAATCTGGACATATTCGCATGGGAGCCAAAACATATGACGGGTGTGCCACGTACGATAGCAGAGCATAAGCTCCAGATCCGCCAAGGGTACCAACCCATCAAGCAAAAGAAGCGCGGCCAGACGCCCGAAAGAAGCCAAGTTATATTGGAGGAAGTGCGGAAACTGGTGGATGCAGGCATCATGCGCGAGGTATACTACCACGAGTGGTTATCCAATCCAGTCATGGTCAAGAAACATGACGGAAGTTGGCGCATGTGCGTGGATTTCACGGACCTGAACAAGGCCTGCCCACAAGACTGTTACCCGCTTCCAGAAATTGACTGGAAAGTAGAATCTTTGTGTGGATATCCTTTCAAATGCTTCTTGGATGCATATAAAGGGTATCACCAAATCCAGATGGCGGAGGAGGATGAGGAAAAAACTGCGTTCCACACAAGCCAGGGCGTATATTGCTATACGAAAATGCCGTTTGGATTAAAGAACGCCGGCGCTACGTACCAGCGGTTGGTGGATAAAGCTTTCGAATCACAAATAGGACGCAACTTGGAGGTATATGTTGATGACTTGGTGATAAAAAGCCACACGGAGGATGCACTCCTCCGGGACGTCCAGGAGACATTCGACACGCTGAGAAGGATTAATATGAAATTAAATCCAAAGAAATGTACGTTTGGTGCAACAGAAGGAATGTTCTTGGGATATTTGATTGACCCAAACGGCATCAAACCTTGTCCAGAGAAGACGGACGCAGTGATACGGCTACCGTCCCCGCAGACACGGAAGGAGGTGCAATCCCTGAATGGGAAGTTAGCCGGACTAAATAGATTTCTATCCAAATCCGCAGAGAAGTCACTGCCCCTATTTAAGACACTGAAGAAGTGTATTAGAAAGGGAGACTTCCGTTGGACGAAGGAAGCTGAGGAAGCCTTTGGCCAACTCAAGCAGCATCTCGCATCTCTCCCCATGTTGGTAGCTCCCCGCCCAAAGGAGGAGCTTGTTATGTATCTCTCGGCTACCCATGGCGCAATAAGCGCGGTACTGATGACGGACAGAGACACAGTACAGACCCCGGTCTACTTTATAAGTAGAACATTACAAGGAGCGGAGCTGAACTATTCCCCCATGGAAAAATTGGTACTAGCACTAGTATTTGCTACAAAGAGGCTGCGCCGGTACTTTCAGGCGCACCCGATTGTCGTGATTACGGATCAGCCAATCAAGCAGGTTATATCTAGACCAGACGTGGCAGGGAGACTAGAAAAATGGAGCATCCTACTGGGGGGGCATAATATATCTTACAGACCAAGGACGGCTGTTAAAGGCCAGATCTTGGCAGATTTCCTGATCGAGAAGCCGGATGAGGAAGAACCAATCATTAAGCAAGAGGAGGCCCTATCGGAACCTTGGGTGCTATTCACGGACGGATCCTCATGCACAGACGGATCCGGGGCAGGCCTCATCCTTACAAATCCAGAAGGTATGGAATTCACGTACGCCCTCCGTTTTGAGTTCACGGCCACCAACAACGAAGCGGAATATGAAGCATTAATTGCGGGTTTAAAAATCGCCGCTAGAATGGGAGTTCGCAACCTTGAGGCCTACGTGGACTCACGGCTTGTCGCGAACCATATTCTAGGTGGGTATGTGGCTAAGGAGGACAACATGGTCAGGTATTTGGAAAAGGTCAAGACGTTAATCGCAACTTTCAGTAAGTTTTCCATCAAGCAGGTACCAAGGGGCGAGAACAAGAAAGCGGACGCCCTCAGTAAAATCGCGTCCACAAGCTTCGCTCACTTGTCTAAACAGGTTTTGGTGGAAATACTCAAAGAAAAGTCTATCACGGAAGGGGAAGTGACTGCTATAGTTGAAGAAGAGGGACCTACGTGGATGACCCCAATCATCAACTATCTGGCTAGTGGAACACTCCCAGACGAGGAAAAAGCAGCAAGGCGCGTTAAAAGGAAGTCACAATATTTCGAACTCCGGGAAGGCATCCTTTATAAGCGCTCTTTCTTGCAGCCGTGGCTGCGGTGTGTTGGACCACGCCAGGCGGCCTATGTGATTAGTGACATACACGAAGGATTGTGCGGCATGCATGCAGGTCCACGATCCGTGGTAGCTCGAGCCTTACGAACAGGATACTATTGGCCCACTATGCACAGAGACGCGCGCGACATGATTCGCAGGTGCAATGATTGCCAAGTGCATAGGCCAGTACCACGGCACCCACAGCAGGAGCTTACACCTATCACGTCCCCATGGCCATTCTACAAGTGGGGAATTGACATCGCAGGACCATTTCCTGTAGCTGCGGGAGGGGTTAAATTCTTGATTGTTGCAATGGATTACTTTACACGATGGATAGAAGCCAAGGCAGTGAAATCTATCACGGGTAAGCAGGTCAAGAAGTTTGTGTGGGAACACATTGTATGCCGTTTCGGTCTACCTGGAGAAATTATATCAGACAACGGCAAACAGTTCACGGATAACCCATTCAAAGACTGGTGTGCATCATTGAACATCAAGCGGCGCTTCGCGTCTGTCAAGCATCCACAAACGAACGGCCTTGTCGAACGAGCAAATAGGAGCTTGGGGAATGGGATCAAGGCGCGGCTGGATGAACGACAGGGCAAATGGGTCGAGGAATTGTCACATGTGCTATGGGCACACAGAACCATGATAAAAACAGCCAACGGAGATACTCCGTTTGCATTGGCTTACGGCACTGAAGCTGTTATACCAGCAGAAATAGGGATGCCTACCATCCGCACGGCGGAGGTTAATGCCGTCACAAATGATGAACAGCTGCGAATCAACCTAGATCTGTTGGAGGAAAAAAGGGAATTAGCAGCCATCAATGAAGCTAAGTCCAAGGCTAAGATGAAGGCTTATTACGATGCCAAGGTCAAAGGTGTTTCTTTTCGACCGGGAGACTATGTCTATCGTGCTAACAAAGCAAGTCGCGTGGAAAATACAGGAAAACTGGGCCCTAAATGGGAAGGACCGTATGAAGTCACTGAAGCCTTGGGACGAGGCGCGTACAAGCTACGCGATATGGATGGCCGCGACCTAGAGCGCGCATGGAACATCGCCAATCTAAAAAGGTGCTATCTTTGAAAGCTACGGCTCCCGCATGGATACTTTGCTATAGGTGGTCTTAATAAAGAACCATGCGGGTTATTTGTCTTATTTGTTTTTCTTATGTTTGTTTAAGTTTCCTTTATGGACCTTTTTTAGGACTTGTCATCATTGTTCAAACAAAAAATGTAAATGTTCTAATAAAATGCCGTGGTGCCTAGCTAGCTCCACGGCCTGTTTCGTGCAAATTATTGTCTTCTTTGTTAGATTCTTTGTTAGCCGTATGAATTTTAATTGTGTTATATTATGCCATGTTTCTTTCATATGCATTCTCTCGAAATACCGTACATGTACTATACGCCTCCAGGAGGGGTAAGAGGATTAAGTGAACCTACTAATTCAACTTGCCGCGTAAGAGGGATGCAACCCCAGCCGCACGGATCACGTATCCCTACTAGACACCTTACTCACGAGACGTTGGGGTAAGTTTCATATGCTATAGCCATACCGTGCTCCGCATAATAAAGACGCACGTCGCACGTCTAGTATATTGTAGACTTGAATGTATTTTCTTTGTGAGTAAGACGGGGTATATCACGCAGTATTAAACTACAATGTTTCGAACACAAGCACAAATACATAGGTTTCCAAAAACAAATCAAAATCGCCGTGGTTACCCACGGACTTATATACAAAACATAAAATTGTTAGCCGTGTACATACACGGACGAATCAATACATATTCAGAGATTACATAACAAGTGTTTGATTGTGGACAAAGAAGCATCCTAAATTGAGGGGAGAAACTTACCCATCTCTGCTTGTTCTTCCACCAGACGCGGCAACCATTCATCACGCTCTCCCCGCTTCTGGGCTTGGGCTGCAATCCTTTCCAACACCACGTCTAAGGGTTCCTCGTCCAATACGACCCTGGTTACGTCTTCATATACAGGAAGGGTTAGAGGAAAGTTAGCAGTGGAAGGCATGCTAGGATTGAGCTTCTCCATGATTTCAGTGTTCGGGGCATCTTTGGTGGCCTCTAGCTCATCCAAGAATGGGTAATGCAGATCCTGCATCGCTGCCATGGAGGCAGTCATCTTGCTGGCGGCTTCGGGCTTAAAAAAGGTGTGATGGGCGATGTCCCCACCTTTGGTGATCAGTTCAGCAGCCTCAACCATTCCTTCGTGCCGGCCATGGTCGATGCCATCAGATACAAGGTTGGCAAATTGTTGTACAAAGGATGGGGCCTCTAGCACCTTCGTCACGGCCAGGCGTGCTCCATGCCCAATCATCCACCTACGGCCCGCAATGGCTGTTAGCAGTTGAGGGCACAGTACATTGTCACGCTCAGCGGTCAGGGCATCCATCACCAATTCTTTTTGGGCAATTGCCTCTTTCAGCTCTTGGGTGATGGTCCTTTCCTCAGCAAGTTCTGTCTGCATTTTTTCCATGTTTTGGACGGCCAAATGCGCGTCCTTCAGCTTCTGGTTCAGATCATCTACTTGGCTGGCGTAAGAATGGGCAGAGGCTTCGGCCGTGGTTACCTATAATGAAAGACGTGTTAGTACATTCATTGTTGACATATATGAGTGGTACGGCACGGACATGTACCTTGGTATTTGCGGCATCTAATTGAGACTCAAGGTGGACTACTTGCTGATCATGTTCACTCGCACGGGCCGATTGTGTCTTGATTGTTGCCTCAGCATTCGCCAGTTTGGACTGGAGGTCAACGATCAGGGCTTCATTATCCTCAATCATTTTTTCCCTCCGTCCAACTTTTCTCTTGAGGGATTCGACGTGCCCAAGGGCAGCTTCAAACCTGACTCTCATCGCGGTTCCCATCGCCATTTGATGAACAAGCGTCCCATTATACTCATCAGCCAAATCCGCATGATTTAGTGAGTTCACCTCTTGCACCAAGCTTGGTGGTATGCAGTTGTTAAGGTACTCACGACACTCCTCAGCACTCCTCAATCGCGACGCCGTGGTAATGGTCCATATAGGGTTAAAAGGTTGGGGAGCACCGGATGTGGGGAAGTCTTGGGAAAGCAGGGGTGAACCATCTTCAAAAACAGGGCCGGACTTTGTGGCGACCGCAGGATTTTCTTCAACAGCTTTACCTTTCTCTTTATTCACTTGGGTGTCAGAAGGCGGTGCGGCCTCAGCTTGGTTGTCCCTGTGACATGAGTATCATGGAGTATTTTTTAAGTATGGCTAAAAAAAAAAGAAGAAAAGACATTCTTGCATGTTTGGATGGTTTCTTACATATTGCTTCTTGCTCCTTCGGAAGCAGTTGGGGCAATTTGGGTGACGGGATCGACATGAGTGACCCGATTAGCCTCGGAACCCTGGGTGGCACTCCCAACAGATTGATACATAGGGTGGTCTTCTCGAAGCTTCTTGCGGGGAGCATTATGTTCACCAATCTCGGCCGATGCAGTATCGCCTGCACGGTTCCCCCTCTTCCGGGTGCGCCTGGTGAGGGGCTGTGCTGTGATTTCAGCAATCTCCTCTTCGGCCTCCTCATCTTCATCCAAGTTAACATGCTGTTGCACTTCATCATCATCATCATCACCCATCAGTCGGCGAATGGTGGAGTCGGTTTCGATATTGTCTCCCTGTTGTTCTCTATGTGGTGAGGAAGGCCCGGCTCCCCCTTGGTTCATCTGGTCATTACCATCACCATGATCTCCATGCTCTTCATCAGAATGGGGATCAGGAACGGCTTCCAAGGCAACCGTCACTGGTCGGGTGTGCTCAAGGAGGGGCTGTTCATCTTCACGGAGAGGGCGGAGACCTTCCGGCACAAGCTTTGGATCGCCCTGGCGCAACAGTCCAAAAAAGTTCATCTCTGTACAGCACAAAACAATAGATGTTAGATATCGTACACATGTATGCATTCTTATTGACGTACGGATAATTAGCCTACCTTCGCCCTGCCTTCTCCAAAATACAGGATACCTATTGGAGGGACCAAAGTAATTGCGGCTAATTCCTAGCAAGCATAAGAATGATTCCGGTAGGTTTCTATGGAATCCAGTCCTATTTCGATCTAACTCTTGCGAGTGAAGGGGATTGTATGTACTGGCGTGCGGCTTCGGGTCGTGCGGGAATCTGTTCCTAATGATGAAATCACCCGGCCATACAACTTCGTCAATGAAAAAGTAATGGTCATACCAATTTTTCAGTGAATCCATTGGTTTGTTGTGTGATTGTGGGCTGTTAGAGGCTCGTTTTTTGAAAGATACCCAACCGTTCACTAAGTTTGGAGTGTAAAACAACCTAAATAACTCTACGGTTGGGGGGATACTCCTAGCACGGCAAAGGATCTCGAATTGGCTAATTTTACAGGCACCTATGCAGTGAAGCTGACTAATGTGTACATTATAATATCCTAACAGATCTACGAGAAAGTGGGTGAAAGGGATGCGGTAATTAGCCGCATCAAACAGGCGAGTATAGAGGCCTATCTTACCCGCTGGAGCCTCAGTTATGAGGTCCCCAACGCCAGGGAGTGAGGGGTGTAGGTTGGAAGGGATGAAGTAATTTGTACAAAAATGGTTTAACTGGTCTTGGGACATGACATTTAGCACGGATCCGATGGTAGGGCTGTTTCTATTGGCCATTACTAAAAAAGAGTGTAAGGACGTGGTATTCTAACCTGCGTGTGAAGGGATCCGTGCGTACTTGGTTCAAGATAAAAGGAAAGCTTTAATGGCAGAAATGGAGGTTGTGAACTGTGTGTTTCACACAGCCGTAGGGGTGGCTTATTTATAGGGTTACCTTGAGGGTCACAGCCTGTTGGATATGTGACACGTGTTGGCCACTGTTCTCAATCGTGTGGCTAGGGGGGCAAGAGGCAAGTGAAACGTCAGATGGGACCCACGGGTCATATCTGACCCACACGTTTGCACTGCTCAATGTTCTGACTGTCTGCACTTTTGTCAGTCAAACAAGTCAGATGAACAGTCGTTCATGTCGGGTTATGCGGCTCTAACGTAAGACTTGACATTTAATGATATATTTATTTTGTCTCGGCTACTATGTATCGAGCATCATTGTCCTTTGTTATGATTTCCTTGGTGCGTCCGGGAGCATCTTTGTAGTCTAGAGGTTCCACCTACGGTTGTAACAACTAGACTGGGGGGACATGATGACGTATAGTCCCCGGCCGGGTCATTAACCCGGCCCGAGGGTACTACCCATATCCGGCCCATTACGTATGGGTGGGATAATGTCGGTCAGGCTTATGGGCCTGAGTGAATAAGTAACCGCGCACACGTGTGCGGCCCACGGCCCGGTACGGCCGATACGGCCGACATAGGGTTAGACAGAATAATATCCTGTCTAGGGATATCTTTACCCCATTAAGGGAGGATATTCACTACCAGAATTAGAAGATTACAATCATTCTAAATCTGGTGTTTATCTCTTCCTTGGGGCCGAAGGAACAGTGAAAGCCCACTAGGGTTTCACTGCCTATAAAAGGAACCCCCAAGGGTTCCACAAAGGTATCACAATTCTCTCTAAACTCACATATAACCCTAAACCGATTACTTACTCTCACGCCGGAGTCTAATCGTGGGAAACCTTCCCACGGTAAGCCTAACGCGTGTTGTTTAGTGTGCAGGATCCCAACCAGAAGATTCACTTGGTGCAGGAGCCGGTACCCAGTCAACCCGAATTAAGCCTAATTCGGGTCTAGCAAGGATCAACCAACTTTTGCATCAACAGTTTTGTTGCAAATAAGGCTAAAAATGGCCAAATTTTAAAATTTTTCTTGTTTTTCATAAGTGTTTAAGACACGAATGTAGGTTTTCCGATGGTGAGAACGAGAGTAATTTTTGACTCGACCGTGCGTGTTGAGCACTTAGCTCGATTCCTTAACTTTTTTAGGCTAAGTATCTTAAATGAGGACGAGAAATGATAGAGTTATTTATAAGTCTCGTAATCGTCACGATCTTATGTGTAGTAATTATTAGCTTATTCTCCCAACGCTTTTGCATAATAAATTGTTAATAAATATTGATTTGGCGGTTTAGTCACTATTGTTGGGTTTCTAATTTGTTTTGGTAGCTTCCATGTAATTAAATTGGGAAAACATTAAGGTATCGCCAGCGTCACGGTTTTGAAGTATTGGCACCCGAATAATCGAAAGCTTCACCTAATAATAAGATTTCAAGTGCTCACCTAAATTAAGCAAAAATTTGAAGCTCACAAGGCCGAAAAATCTATGCCCAAATTGAAAGTGAATCAAGCCTTAATCTTCGAAGCTTTAAAGATCCAAAATTCGCTTTAGCGTGAGGATATACGTCTTTGGCTAATAAAACCACCGATGAGGCGGATAATAAAAGGCAAGGCAAGACCGAAGTCATAATAAAAGCTTCATGGCGAAGTTGAATAAAAGATGGAGGTAAACCAAAGATAATAAAGCCCTTCCGTTAGGGGGCATATAAAAGTCTTGGTAATAAGTCTCATGTTCAAAACCGTTATAAAATCGTGTTTATCGATCCTTCTTGTTGACTTAATTTTTTGACATCGTTGTCTATTGGGGTGAATTATTGATTTGATGATTTTGGTTACACCGTTAAAACTCTATTTTTAGACTTAATCTCTATTCACGCATAAGTCGATGATGTATCCTCGTGATCATTAAGACAAAATAAAATATAACAGATACCAAGTAGGAATAAGGGAGTTTAGGTTCGTAATTAACACTCATGAGAAGTGATCGTGTTGCTAACTTATAATAACAATGATCTCGTTACACGCTTAGCATGGAATTGGGTGAAAATCGAGGACGACGAAATTATTTCTAACGAAGCATTTACGTGTTCTTGTTCTATGATCCTAAAAGTCACTTAATCGTGATGAAAACATTACATTATGTCTAAAACACGTGTAGTAGTTTATTTAAGTTTATGTCTTCAATAAATATCATCATAAAATGGATTTTGGAAGTGCTACGATACTTAATTCTAGCATTGCGCGGGGACACGGCAATGGTTTAGTATGGGGGAGTGATGAGACTGTATTTATACATAGTCTCATCGTCCAAATTGGGCTTAAAACGCTTAAAATTTCGTCAAAATACCCATATATGTGCCTATGTTTGTTCATTGTGTATTTTAGGTATGGATATCGTGAATTCACCAAAAGATCAAAGGAATCAAGCAATAACGAACACGGGAAACGAAGCCGCACAAAGAACCGGGCCCAAGTTTTGAATTTCCAAAAATAGTCCTTGAAGTTCTGAAGATTGGCAAGTTTGGTCCCTCAACTATTGAAGAATGACACTTTATACCCCTCAAATATCCATAAATATGAGTGGGGTCCCTAAAGTTTGAAGACCTTACAAGAATAGTCCTTGAAGAATGCATTAATTGCATAATTAGTCCTTGTGAAAAGTTTGCAAATATCATGTGCCAAAAATGACAAGACAAGCAAAGTTATTATAAAGGGGAAATGAGACTTTGGCTGTTTATTTTTAAGTGAAGATGTGAAGAAAGATGGGGGACTAAAATCATCCAGACACAAAACCTATCCCACCCTATCACCATTTGACACGCCACCTTCCTTAACCTTTTCATCCAATCACAATTACCCCATCACCCACGTCACAATTCCACTTCCTGGATAATTATTAAACTTTGTTTAATATGGATTGTGAGGGAAACACAATTTTCAAACCTTAATCACAATTTAATTAATCAAACCCATCCCTGCTTATCCCCTAACCCACATAAACCCTAATTTCTAATCTGCACAAATCAAAGGGTTATCCCTTGATTAAGTGCAGATTAGTGATTAAGCCTCACACAAAACAAACCCACCTCACAAAAACAAATTCCCTCCATCCGAATGGGTCCCCCGTCCTCCCCTGTCTACCCAAAAATGGCAAAGAGAGAATCTGTTGACTCCATCAACGTCCCACATCAAATCCTTTGTCCCAAAGCTTGCAAGGAACGTCCAAGATCATTCCTCACAGCTGGCATTCACATGTGAGCTCTTGACCTAAATTTCTTGAAGACTTCAAAGGGCATATTCGGGAATCATAGCAACTAGGGTTTTTCATGTTCTAGTATCTTCTTAGCTAGCTATAAAAGGAGCACCAACATGTGGTTTGCCCTTTTGTTCCAGATTTTGTACATGTTTAAATTTATTAATGAAAATGAACTCTTTGAATATTGTGCAAAACTGAGTTCCATCATTCTGTTTTCAGTAGTTTAATCTCTTACATTTGTTTGCAAAAGTAATTTAGGTTTGAGAAAAGGGAAAAATATGTTTCAAAGTTTCTGAAAATCGTTTTTAGTTTAAGTGTTGTTGTTTAAAAAGTTTTCAGAATCTTGATGGTTATGAGGGGATGAAGTGAAAGTGGATTCTCCTCATAATAATCAGGTTGGTGAAAAGGTTTGTAAAAGGTTTCAAGGGATTGGTTTCAACAAAGTGTTCTAAGATTTTTTTTCATAAAATCTGATTTCACTTTTTTTTTTATTATATCTCACATCTTACTGTAGCAAAAGCTACAAGCCAACAGCTTGTAGCCCTTGCTACTTGTAGTCTACTTCTTTGTTTGGTGGTCTTGTGCAGGTGACTTAAGAACAAGGACCCCCATTTCATTTGGATTTTCTGTTTGAAGATATAAACACCCCTAGTTCTGTTGTTGAACTCCAACAGGGGTCTCTACAGTCTCATAAGCTCACATAAGCCCTCCTTTAAGCCAAATAGAAGGCATCAGCCTGAGGTATAGGCTTGAACCCTATTTGCTTAATTTTGAAGCTTTATTTGAATTTTATGTGATTTTTGGTGTTTAGTGTTCATATGTTGTTTTTCTTGTTTGAACATGCTTAATATAGTTCTATATGCTTGTTTAGATAATCTTAAATCAGATTGGTAAAGTTTTATAGGTAAGAGCTTTGTTAATTTTCATTTTAGAGATTTAAGGTAGTGTTTGGATTTGGGTATTAAACTGAATTTTGTGACAAGATTTGGTTTAAAATTTAGCTAGACATATTCCTTTAGATAGATCTTAGTTATTCTAGTTATATGTTTTCAGTTTGCATAAGATTTGAAGCTCATTTTGTGTGTGCATTTGGTAAAACATAGAAAAATCAGAAAGTGCCCCCATCTGCTTTGTTTTGCTTGATTTTTGCCCACCAACTTGCTTGAGCTCTTAGGGTTTAGCATAATCTAGGACTTTAACTAGCTTTTAATTGATTTGTTTGGCTTGTATGCAAGATATGAGCTCCCAAAATTCGTTTTTGTGCACCTAGGAATAGTCACTGTTCACAGATAAGCCCCTAGCCATTTACAGTAACTTCATCTGCCCCCATTTGTGTGATTTTGTGCTTGAACTGGTTTATTTTCTTGAATTATTGACTCCCCACAACCCAACTGGTTGTGGGGGTGCCTCATTGCCCAAGAACAAGCTCAAGAAAAGCTTCCCTAAGCTTTTCAATTTTTGTCTGCTTATTTTACACTAGCAGTGGGAACACACTTCCCCCTGCTAGCTTGTTTGTTGCCACTGCTACACTAAAAGACAGAAAACAAAGAAAAGGTCACTATCAGCTTTTAGATTTTTGTCTTTAGTGGGCATTTATAGGAGTTAGGACCTGATTCTTTTTGAATTATTTTTCATTTTTAATTTCTGATTTTTTAGTATAATTTAATTTTAAGTTACTGTTCATTGGGTATTTTCTAGGGTTAATTGTTATTTTAATTACTTTTGTTTATTTCTGTTTTTGTCTTGTAGTGTAAAAAAGTTTTATTTTTCAGATTTAAAATTTTTCCTAGATTTAGAAAATTAACTTAAGATTTTTAGTTTAAAAATTAGTTACTGTTCATCTTTTTAATTAATTTTTATAATTAATTTAGTATAATTAGGGTTTTATTATTAAATAGTTTTGTCTTTTAGTGCAAATTTTTACATTTTTCAAACTTTTTCAATTTTCTACTGTTCACTAGGGTAATTTAGGATTTTTAAAATTGTTAGATTAATTTTGTCATTATTTTATTATTTTTTATGATTATTTTTAACATAAAAATAGTTTTTAGTGATTAAAAAATAGAAAAATAGTTTTTAAAATTCAAGAAAAATACTTTTTAGTCATTAAATAATATAAGTTAGTTATTAGTTCAATAAATTATTATTTTGGGCATTTTGTTAATCATATTTAATTTTTGGGCTTTAATTAGCATTAAAAATTGAATATTTAATTAATAAAAGGTTTTAAAATATATTTGTTGGATTTTTATTCTTATTTATATTATTTAAGACTTAGATTAATCATTTAATTAGTTTTTAGGTTTTAATTTTTAATTTCGTCACGTTTTACGTATTTACGTTCGCGTTTTACGTCATTCGTCGTAGTTTAAATCGTAGTCGTAGCTCGTCTTTTATTTTTCTCTTCTAAACCAATAACGTCACTAATCCAAACATTGTTATTTTACATAATTGGCACACATAACACACACCTCCTTCGAGAACGAACTTGGAATTTATTCGATTTGTCGGTTTTTCATTAAATCGTCAAGTTTAATACTTACCGCACTTATACGTTCTTTTTCCTAAAAGACGTATTTACTACACCTATCAATATACTTTCTTAACAAGTCCTTGGCCCATGTACAAAAGCCCGGTTCCATTTTTCCCTTTTTTCCCCTTTTCTTTTCTTTTTTTCACATAACCGACCTATACCCATTTAATTTCGTTTTTTTTCCTTTTTATTATTAATATATGTATTAATAATATTACCTTAATTTTCCTTAATTTATTTCAGCTCCTAAAGCCTCCAAAACCTCAAAACCGTAAAACTAGTCAGTTTTTACGCGATTACCGTAAAAGACGTAAAATATACACTTTTAAAAAAAATCTCAAAATTTGAAATAAACTTTATAACTAAGTCCTAAATGACTTAAAACCATCCCAAAAAATATTCATATGGATAATTACCTCACCCGAGACCTCTAAATGTTAAACCGTAAATCCTAAAAAAAATACTATTACTATAATACTTATACGTATACGTAAACACCACAATATCACCATTTTCATTTCATAGTCACCACTTGTGAGCTCATGAACATGAAATAACCGTTCCTCGATTTACTTATGAGTACTTCTATACTCATAAATGATAACCACACCAACCTCGTTCACTAATACTTGGATTTTACTAGTTGAAAGAGTTCGTTTTCTCGGTGTCTAATCGAATTGATTTCCGGTTAATTGTGTGAGATTAGTTGTTCTTGGTGAAACAAATATTTTTGGATTTGGTAAAATAAATGTGCAAGACTTAATAATAAAGGACGGGAAATTAAAACTAAAACTAGTTGAAACGTAAACGGTGCAATATTTATAACGTTAAAAGTAAATGACGTGAAATTAAATGACGTAAAATTAAAACTAAAATCAACTCTAATCGGAAAGTGCAAATAATGAAGCTGATAGGAATGCTGATTGGAATGTTGATTGGAATGCTGATTGGAATGTTGATTGGAATGTTGATTGGAATGCTGATTGGAATGTTGATTGGAATGCTGATTGGAATGTTGATTGGAATGCTGATTGGAATGTTGATTGGAATATTGATTGGAATGCTGATTGGAATGTTGATTGGAATGCTGATTGGAATGTTGATTGGAATGCTGATTGGAATGTTGATTGGAATGCTGATTGGAATGTTGATTGGAATGTTGATTGGAATGTTGATTGGAATGCTGATTGAAATGTTGATTGGAATGCTGATTGGAATGTTGATTGGAATGTTGATTGGAATGCTGATTGGAATGTTGATTGGAATGCTGATTGGAATGTTGATTGGAATGTTGATTGGAATGCTGATTGGAATGTTGATTGGAATGCTGATTGGAATGTTGATTGGAATGTTGATTGGAATGCTGATTGGAATGTTGATTGGAATGCTGATTGGAATGTTGATTGAAATGTTGATTGGAATGTTGATTGGAATGTTGATTGGAATGCTGATTGGAATGTTGATTGGAATGCTGATTGGAATGTTGATTGGAATGTAAAACCCTTTTCCAATCAAGGTGATTGGAATACGTGATTGGAAAGGGGTTTACCCTTTCCGATCTAACTTTTTGATCCGAAAATTAAGCAAAAGCAATAAGCTATGGTTAATAAGCTCAAACTAAAACTTGTACGAATCTAAATCGAAATTGACTTAATAAGCATGAATAACAACTTATCAAACTAAAAATAAGCAAACTTTCAAATCAAACTTTTAAAAAGATGAACTTTTTAAGAAACCTTTAAATCAAATAAGCATTAAGATGAAAATAAGATCAAAGATGAACATGAATCAAAGATAAGCAAGATAAGAAAAGTAGAAGAAGATGATTAAAAATAAGAACTTGATTAAAAGAAAAGATTCAAAAATTAAAAGACTTACTTGAATTAAAAGTGCATAACATGAAATTAAAAAGCAAGAAAGTAATTAACAAGAAATAAAAATGGTGGAAGTGGTGGTTTGTCAAACCACCCAACAACATGAAAATGAAGCTAGCCTAAACTATATATAGGGGTGATTAGGGAGGAGCTTAGGAAGCTTCCTCCATCTTTCCTCTTTGCCTTAATTGCACACTTAAGTCCTTTTCTTCTTTATCTTTTGTTAATCTTGGACTTTGTCTTGGGATTTCTTTAACTCGTATTGATTTTTCTTTATAAATAAGACTCGAGTTCTTCGGCTTTTTAGTAAACTTCCGTCCTTTGACTTTTTCTTCGTTAAATCTTCAGAATTGGTCTTGGACTTCCGTTCTTTTTCCACTCTTGATCTTTCGACTTCATCTTTCGTCTTTTTCTTCGATAAAAGCCCGTGAATGCCGTGTTTTCTCCACTTTTCACCTTTTCGTCCTAAATCACAACAAAAACACAAACCACGCATAATTCCGACATAAATGACATAAAATACACGTTTTGGCTCGGTTATTATTGCAATTAAGTGGTAAAAAGGATGGGTGTTTTCACACCTATCAAATCCCCTACACTTAACCATTGCAATGTCCTCATGCAATGCATTAGTTACAAAGCACGTTTTACATTTTCCATCATAATCAACCTACCTTGGCCTTTATTAAACAACTAAGAAAAATCAAAAAGATAGAAAATAACAAGATGCAACGAGGACGAAACTTGTAAAGAAATCTAAGACTTACATTAGGGCTTGTGTGTCATGAATGTTCATCACCCTCAAGTTTCACGTTCCCCATGCCAAGCTTAAAAACAAGATCATTGTTAGTACAAGTTAGCATAACAAACATTTACTCATGTGGTTCAATTAATCACTTAAACTCCCTTATTCCTACGAGTATCTCTTATATTTTATTGATGTCTTGAATGATCACGAGGATGCATTGTTGACTTATTTCGATAATTTATTTAGGCTGAAAGCAAAGTAGGACGATTTGATCAATAGTTAGCTAAAGGACAAAATCTCTTAAAACTGCTTCTCGGGATATCAAAAAGTTCATATCTTGGCATAACTTGGTTCACGATTTGAGACCTTTCTCGGGCCGATATTTGGCATGTACTTCATACTTCATATCTTCGAGAGACGTTTTCGAGATAATGGTCTTCTCTTCGTTATAGAGTTTCTTCACTTGGAGACTTTTGAGGGGTACTCCAGCTTTGTTGACCACGACTTCATGATTATTTCTTCAATCTCTAATTGGGATTTTGAGATACAACGATCCGCCTCCTTTTTGGACTTGGATCTGTTTATCCTCATACCTTGTTAGGGTCTTTTCGGATAGACTTCTCCATGATCTTTATGGGAGTTGATTGCTTTTCGTCGTGAGTCTTGATCCTTCATATTGATTTTGGGAATAATGCTTTTCACATCACTTTGGATCTTCAGCAATAAAATTGAATCCTCATGCCTTGTTAGGGCCTTTTCGGACTCGCCAATCTTCGCGCCCCGCTTTATAAGTTATGCCTTGGCTATGAACTCTTATCATTACCGAGCAACTTTTAAACGATCTTGGGCTAGAAGCTAAGTAACTTTTCAAATCGTACGACCTTACTTATTGCAGATAATTTATTAGCAAGTGATGGGAGAAAAAGATCATAATTAACTCACATAAGTTAATGAGAGAATACCAAACTTGTAACCAACTCTATCATTTCTCGTTCTCCACAATTTAAAATCTCAAGGAATGAGACTCGTGGATGCTTATCCTAATAAACCAATTAAGGTCTACATGGTTAAGGATACTAGCTAGAGTGAACTTGGATAAGTAAACTCGGGTTGAGTCAAAATATTCACAACGGGCCTAATATATCTAAGATATCTAAACTTGCTAAAACCATTTTATTAAAATGCTAGAAAGTAACAAAAATAAAGGAGACTACAACTAGGCCAAAATAGATTAAAAATTTTGAAAAATGTCGAAAAATTGATTTTCCGGTTAAAATGAGGGCAAATACAAGGAAAATACCACTTAACTTCGATAGAAGTCCCCCTACACTTAATATAAACATTGTCCTCAATGTTTAAGCATGTGGGAGTAAACTCCCCTACACTTAGGACATTGTGCACTTTGTTTAAATCTCGTTAAGGAAAAGACAACTAAAGAGATTCCTATTTTAATATTGAGAAATATAAAATAGTGAATCGAAAAGAGTTTAGGATAGAACCGGGAAGAAGGGAACACGGAATCACGGTTCATCAAAAGTCATCAAGAGTGTGTCTTTGAAGCTCTAATCCCTGCACATGATAAGAAAGAGAACAAGAAACACCAACGGGGCTCCCCCTACACTTATGGTGAAAACAGGAAAGATAGATAGATAATTGGGTTGCCTCCCAAAAAGCGCTTGTTTTTTTAACCGAGTCACGAGCCTGACTCGTCCCTGAATTAAATGGTCCATGGGGAAGCCTCGAATGTGATACCGGGATCAAAGACCTTGTCCTCGTTCCCGGAGGATATCAATAAAGGAGAGGCGGGAGGATAAGTCTTGAATGGTAGGAAAGTCTGCTCAATATAAGAAAAGCAAGTGAAATCCAGATTGACGGGAGGTGGGGTGGGTAAGGGAATCACATTGTCATCCTCCAAAGACAATGGATGCAGACCAATTGGCAAAGCCGTAAAGTTATCAATAGTAGAATGGTCCATGTCACCTCCCGGGTCAAAGCATTGATCCTCATGAAAGTAGATCTTGTGAATATCATCGTGGATAAGGAGTGTAGAAACTCGGTTGAAAAGATCACGATCAAGTACGAAACCATCATTCATTTGTGGGGATTGATGATAAGGTAAATCCTCACGAATGTGGTAAACGTAATTCTCATAAGAGGAGTGTTGATTAGGTAACTCCTCGAGAATAGGATGTTTGGGCATGTTAGATGGTTCCTCATTATTATGAAAAATAAGACGTTCCAACTCATCAAGTTTGGCATCGATGTTGGAAAAGTCGACCTCGCTTGTAGGAGGAAGCAGAGGTAAAAGAGCTAGCTCTCGGTCGATAATTTCCTCAATCTCGGGCTCGAAGACGAAATCATCATACTCACCACATGTTGAACTCTTGTTGGGAAAATCAATTAGCGCATGTGGATTTGTGATTATGTGATCAATGACTGTCAAATCGACCTCGTCCTTAAGCTCCGCAAAAGTCGGCACATCACACAGATTTTCCGGAATACCTGCGGGCTCACTTGGGATGACGACAAGTTCCTCGACACGAGACTTTAGGAATTTGTCTGATTCAGTTGCCGAGATAACGTCAATATGCTCATCCTCCATGATGAGAGAGCCAACGGGCTCCTCGGGTGTGATAGCAATAGACGAAGGAGGAAGGGAAGAAGTCTTACTTTGCTTTAGAAATTCCTCCTCGTCGAAAATAACCTCAATATCGTCATCGCTCTCCTCATTACCTTAAGGGCCAATAATAAGCTCAGGGATATGAGTACTCGTCTGATCTCGCTGCTGTAAAAATGACTCCATATAAGTTTACAGCGTGTGTAAAAGCTCTTTGCTTTGTTCTTGAAAAGCTGAGCAAGATCGTTTCTTTGTTCTTGAAAGGCTGAAGTAAGATCGTCAATTGGTTCTTGGTAACTCATCCCGTGACGAGGCTGATGATCAAATGGGTATTGCAGGGGTTGGTCAAAACTGGAAGGGGTATAATTATAGTAATTGTGATCCCCTGTAGGACAGTGAAAACTTTCGTGAGGACCCCCACAGTTGTTGCAAAACGGGTGAGGAAAAAGAATGGGTGCGTCTTATGGATAGCTATTTTCATTGTCATAATTGTAACCCGGTTCTTGCTCGTGACCATACGGGTATTGAACCGGGCACGAAACATGCCAATGAGAATCGCTTCCACAATAGATGCACGGGGGAACAGGATGTGGGTTCAAAAAGAATGAATTAGTCGAGTTGCACAAGGGACAAAATCCGAATTGTGTGTTGTCGATATCGTGTCCGCACCGCTCACATGTACACCATTGACAAGAGTCGTTCCCGTACAGTTGTCTCCCACACCCGACGCAATGGACATAAAAATCCATGGAGAAAGATAGATAAGCAAGAAGAATATTTTTGGTGCAAAACTTTGAAAAAGAAATGCTTTTTAAGATTTTTCAAATGTTTTTGGATTTTTTTTTTTGAAAATTTTTGACTCGAAAAAATAACGTTCACAAGTGAACGAATCCCAAAAGCCAACGCGTCTCTCACAAAAAACCGTTAATCTTCACGAAAAGAGCCGGCAGCGGCGCCATTTTAATACTTGGATTTTACTAGTTGAAAGAGTTCGTTTTCTCGGTGTCTAATCGAATTGATTTCCGGTTAATTGTGTGAGATTAGTTGTTCTTGGTGAAACAAATATTTTTGGATTTGGTAAAATAAATGTGCAAGACTTAATAATAAAGGACGGGAAATTAAAACTAAAACTAGTTGAAACGTAAACGGTGCAATATTTATAACGTTAAAAGTAAATGACGTGAAATTAAATGACGTAAAATTAAAACTAAAATCAACTCTAATCGGAAAGTGCAAATAATGAAGCTGATAGGAATGCTGATTGGAATGTTGATTGGAATGCTGATTGGAATGTTGATTGGAATGTTGATTGGAATGCTGATTGGAATGTTGATTGGAATGCTGATTGGAATGTTGATTGGAATGCTGATTGGAATGTTGATTGGAATGTTGATTGGAATGCTGATTGGAATGTTGATTGGAATGCTGATTGGAATGTTGATTGGAATGCTGATTGGAATGTTGATTGGAATGCTGATTGGAATGTTGATTGGAATGCTGATTGGAATGTTGATTGGAATGTTGATTGGAATGCTGATTGGAATGTTGATTGGAATGCTGATTGGAATGTTGATTGGAATGTTGATTGGAATGCTGATTGGAATATTGATTGGAATGCTGATTGGAATGTTGATTGGAATGGTGATTGGAATGCTGATTGGAATGTTGATTGGAATGCTGATTGGAATGTTGATTGGAATGCTGATTGGAATGCTGATTGGAATGTTGATTGGAATGCTGATTGGAATGTTGATTGGAATGTTGATTGGAATGTTGATTGGAATGTTGATTGGAATGCTGATTGGAATGTTGATTGGAATGCTGATTAGAATGTTGATTGGAATGTAAAACCCTTTTCCAATCAAGGTGATTGGAATACGTGATTGGAAAGGGGTTTACCCTTTCCGATCTAACTTTTTGATCCGAAAATTAAGCAAAAGCAATAAGCTATGGTTAATAAGCTCAAACTAAAACTTGTACGAATCTAAATCGAAATTGACTTAATAAGCATGAATAACAACTTATCAAACTAAAAATAAGCAAACTTTCAAATCAAACTTTTAAAAAGATGAACTTTTTAAGAAACCTTTAAATCAAATAAGCATTAAGATGAAAATAAGATCAAAGATGAACATGAATCAAAGATAAGCAAGATAAGAAAGGTAGAATAAGATGATTAAAAATAAGAACTTGATTAAAAGAAAAGATTCAAAAATTAAAAGACTTACTTGAATTAAAAGTGCATAACATGAAATTAAAAAGCAAGAAAGTAATTAACAAGAAATAAAAATGGTGGAAGTGGTGGTTTGTCAAACCACCCAACAACATGAAAATGAAGCTAGCCTAAACTATATATAGGGGTGATTAGGGAGGAGCTTAGGAAGCTTCCTCCATCTTTCCTCTTTGCCTTAATTGCACACTTAAGTCCTTTTCTTCTTTATCTTTTGTTAATCTTGGACTTTGTCTTGGGATTTCTTTAACTCGTCTTGATTTTTCTTTATAAATAAGACTCGAGTTCTTCGGCTTTTTAGTAAACTTCCGTCCTTTGACTTTTTCTTCGTTAAATCTTCAGAATTGGTCTTGGACTTCCGTTCTTTTTCCACTCTTGATCTTTCGACTTCATCTTTCGTCTTTTTCTTCGATAAAAGCCCGTGAATGCCGTGTTTTCTCCACTTTTCACCTTTTCGTCCTAAATCACAACAAAAACACAAACCACGCATAATTCCGACATAAATGACATAAAATACACGTTTTGGCTCGGTTATTATTGCAATTAAGTGGTAAAAAGGATGGGTGTTTTCACACCTATCATTCACACAAAATAAACACGTAAACACACAATTCAAGTAAGCACACATAAAATAACTTAAAAGTAAGACCAAGTGACGAACCTCAAAACCACGGTTGTCACATCACTCCCTCCTAATAGAAATCTCGTCCCGAGATTTACTCCTTAGGATCAAACACACAAACAACAAATCACATGAGGATACTTGTTCTAAACGAACTCCTCTCATTTCCACGTGAACTCTAGTTCAAGTCTCCAATTACCACATATATTTAACCAAAAAAATTTAAATTCATTGCCCAACACTTTACCTCACAATCAATAAATCCCACAAATGACTCTTTGATAAACAAAGACTCTTATTAGCACAAATCCCGAATAACCAAACATGCAAATATACATTCTCAAACAACATTTACCAATCTTAATACATGAAATGTATCATGTATACAACTCCCACTACATCATTACCACATTAGTAGCCTCTTTTACCAATTCTAGTCCACAATAGGGACAACTCACCCTATCCTTTCATATAGTGCCTCAAATGGCATTTAGCGACTTCTAGTATGATATTCATTATTATATGAAAACTCAGCCATTGCTAATGAGTTTCCTAACTCCCTCTAAATCAATCACTCATTCCCTTAGTGTAACATCTAAGGTTGTATAAATATCTCACTTGCCTATCCTTTTCCAGTCAGCTGGATATACTCATATCCAATCATGTTCATCAACTCCCTTCAGTCCGTACCCCAAACTACTTAAAGATTCCAATCTCCTTACAAAGTGACCTATGGCGGCCTTTCACATATCCATTAGTTCTTCCAATCCAAATCAACTTATGATCTATACACATCATCAAAAGGACGGTTAACTCAGTTAGATCAAGCCCTTCGTCCCTATGGCACATCACACCTATAACTCCTCATCCATTCGATTATCGATAATAAGCCTCCCAAACAATCAGTATAGGTCAGTGCCATTTCCCTTTCCATAATCCTTCATAAGGCATTCCATACATATTAGGCTAACTTTTACGCAACACCCTCTATTCCATCACATCTGTACGCAATCCTTCCAACTTCTCAACTATATGACTTCTCATTCCTCTTGAAATATGAGATGAATTAGTCAGTCTATCGACTATCACCCAACTCTCGTCGTACTTATTCCCCCATTATGTATCCCTTTCACCAACTTCGTCCTTACATCGCCCTTTCTAAGCTACTCCTAGCTATGTAGGAAGTATAGTCTACGTCCCTTTTCTCCATATGATTGTCCAAGCCACGCAACATACATGTTGACGCGTTCTCTGCTTTAGACAACTCAACTCGTGCAACCTATATCCTTTATCCAAACCGCCCTAATACGTCATCCCTATAGTTCGATTCGTCTCAGTTTCACCTCATCCTTCTTATTCCATGTCTCATCGACCATGCTTGCCTTTCCCAGATGGTACTTGGCCTTGCAATTTTCTTTCATCAATTAACTCCACCCACCACCTTTGCCAAAAGTTCAATCAAGATGATTGAATATGTGTTGGATACGTTCATGATTCGTACAGATCATTCTCCACGTCTCGTACACCAAATGCCTCTAGCATTCTAGGCAAATATAACAGTCCAGCTTCACTAACTAAGTCTATCCAGTTCTTCCAAATCTTCAGTTCTTGCAATGTATGAGCAATCGCCTTTCTTTGTCGTCTTCGTACGCGTCCAAATCCTTGCTCCACGTATCATCATGCTTCGCGAATTCATCCAGTCCTTCCACTTCTTCAGCCTCCAAAATGCTTCCTCATCCTTCTTCAC
Source organism: Glebionis coronaria (assembly GCA_025667525.1). NCBI lineage: Eukaryota > Viridiplantae > Streptophyta > Magnoliopsida > Asterales > Asteraceae > Glebionis > Glebionis coronaria. The sequence goes on from CM046875.1 coordinate 128,451,207, forward strand.
TTCGCCCCTTGCTGGTTCCATGATATGTCATCATCTCTAACTACTCTTCATGGTAAACTTAATACTAAAACTCACACTCGAAAATCTCACGTATAACTCCACTCCAAAACCAACACATAATTCGCCTCACTCTCCTTCTCAAATTTGAGTAGATCAAGATGTCGTCGATGCTCCCGATGACAACTCGTTTATACACGTTCATGCACACTTGGTTCATTGACACCATGAAAACCGCTAGTGCTTTGGCGAAGCCAAATGCATAACCGTAATCCCAAAGCGTTCATACAACATCCTTAGCAGTTTCAACTATGTCCTCCTTGCACCCTCTCTCAGCGGCAATACGAATAAATTCCTATTTTCCTTCACGTGTCTACTACTACCTTGCCTCCATAACTATACCAATCCCTTGTGTGTTATTTACCCAACCTTTCCATTAGTATAAACTTTCAACTCTACCCTCACATCCGCTAGTATTTTCATCAATCTCCTTATGGTGCTTCAACTAACTTTACTTACTCTCTTATTCCCGTAACCAATCTAAGTTTCAAAACTCCACAAATCTTAATCATTCCTTCACACAACCTTTAAACCAAAACACATTTCTCCATTCTAATATCTAACCATAAGTAATACTACCCAACTCTATACTCTCATCCTAACGTTCCCACAACCGCATAAATAAATCAACCATGACGTGTAACAAAAGAATTCCAAACCATCGTGTCCCAAAATAAAATATAGGGTAAAACGAACCCTAGCCAAAACAGCTGAAAACAAAACAATGAAATCCGAAAGATCAATGGAGTGTGCCAACAACGAAAAAAAAAAAATTAGACTTGTCACGACTTAGTATTACCAAATTTTGATACGTTAGAAAATTTTAAACTTTCGCCCCATTTAGTTACTCCTCATAAGAACCAAACTTCAATACTACCAAAATCAATCATACTCATTTTATCAATAACTCATCCGTTTATCATCATCATTTTATCAAGATATCTACTAGTTAGTATACTGCAATCTTATTCTAACCATTATCTTATTTACCCATATTAAACTTATTTCACTTGTTATTATGAAACCAATATATGTTTATAAAATACAGTGTTCTATTTTCATTTTATTCTATATTATTATTACTATTTTATAAAATCCATTTAGGCTGATTATAACTAAACTACTACATGTTTACAAGGTGTGGTGTTATTATTATCATTACTATAATAAAATCTTCCTTTTTACTCTTGTCGTCTAGTTAAATACTTCTAAAATTTTAACTATACTTAAGAAAATTTTGTAAAATTTCTTTACCCCTTTAAAATATATTATCACATGTTACATAGAAAACTAATTCAATTATTTTCAAAACAACTTTTTTTTAGCTTACTACCACAAACTTAAAAAAAATGTAAGTCACGATAACATACCATACACTTACAAATTATTTTCAAAACCGTTTTCCTATAATCAGCCACACTTATTTGTAAGAAAATTTAGTAGTTCTCATTAATTAAATTCATACCCGAATGTAGACACACATCGAAAACTCAAAACGTCGTTGGAACTCCATTAAACTCCAGCACCATAAAACACGAGCAAACACAAGGTACGTTCAAGTTATAATAACTACTGAACGACCATATATCATAACTTAACACATAGTAGTATACATACATCCGCATATATATACCTATTAAATCTCCCAAAACATACTCTTTATCATACATATCAAGTCAATCGATCGCGTCATACACTCGTTTTTCCATACGAGTAATCACCATCTCACCAACTCACCATGCCACAACAAGGCATAAAGCCCACCTCTAAAACCAAACCATATCGTGTGACCACAAAATCACACAACACAACCATAACCCAAAACATATAACACAAAAAGAACTATAGCCATATCATAGGCAGCCATTACATAAACCCATATATTATAAATATACCCAAAATCCACCTCTCATCATATACAAGCATGTACTAATCCTCTTTCATGCAATCATACTTGAGAACCCATTGAAGTTGTGGTACTTGTATAACTATGTTGGCCACCATACTTATACAATTACCCTTTCCCCAATGCACTCCCTCCTATGATGACACTTATAAGAATCAATACAACATATAACACATAAATCCATCTACTCACATAAGCTCATAACCACATAACCAAATAGGTCCAAAACTCCATCTATAAAATAACATAATAAAACTCTTGGAATACCAAAATCCATAATCTAGCTAAAACGGCATAGACTAAATCCAAAACGAGAACAAAATCGGTTATAAGTCATGTCGCCCGTAAGAGTGGAAACAACTTAAAATCCTTCATATCCACCTACTCCTAGTAACTCGAACCACCACACGATTCTTAGGGAACATGACTTAAACATCAAAAGAAAAATAACATACCTCAGGTATGTAAAATAACTCGATAAAAGATAGAAACTACCTTGTACTAAATTATGTACTATAATGTACAATTTAAGCAAAATACAACAGTGACTAGCGTGGACGATTATGGTTCAACCCGCACTAGTCACAAACCTGAAAAGAAAATAACATGTGACTAAGTATGAACATACTACGATTCAATTCATACTAGTCAAAACATCGCAATAAATAACATCCAAACACATCAATTATTATAAAATGCACACATACTCCTATGACGCCTATATGCAAGGACCCTTAAGCTATAGACTAGGCTACACGACTAGGCAACCTAATTCTCTATAACCTGTGTCTCTGATACCATTCTGTCACACCCCACCATAGCGGAACATGAGGCGCGACGTATGGATATCATCACAACATGGCGTGTCTATAGAGATAACTATATGAAATAAGAAATGTCGTAAAAATGGTGACACGAAGGTCATGACAATATCTCAACAAATGCAAGGGGTCTTGGTAAGTAAGTAACAGTCCTACTTCTTACCCAAGACAACAAATAACATACCAAAACAATCATATGTGTGCCACAGTATCACTTATTAAAATGATCAATCAAATAAAACTAAGAAGGAAACGGGGATTCTCCTTCTATATGCATTCCTAAGCTTCTCCAATCCTAGCCACTTATGTTCTCATGCTTAACCATAGTATCACCTGAAAGAGACACTAAAACACGTCAACATAAAGTTGGTGAGAGTCATAGGTTTAGACTCCAACGCTAAATCAGTTACAAGCTGTGAATAACAATCATCAACAAAAGAACATATGGACAATGTGTTACAAATATGCATTAACAACTATCAATCAAGATTAATCATACCAAACCAATCCAAGGCTCCTACCTTGCCAAACAACATCATGGTACCATAGATGATCACACTATGTACCTATCCCAAGGCCACTACCTTGGCAAACCACAAGGCCACTACCTTGTCAAACCACAAGGCCACTACCTTGTCAAACCACAAGGCCACTACCTTGTCAAACCACAAGGCCACTACCTTGTCAAACCATAATAACTGAGACGGCACGTGTCCCCCGATCCAAATCATTCACAATCAAGAATCACATAGCAGTTAATCACATAATGTACGCACAAGTCCATCTCAAATCACAAACACATTCACAGCATCAATTTAGAAAATAACTAAACACAGTGTCTCTTCCATCCCATCTGGAAGTCAAAATCAATATTAAACATGGGACTATGAAACTCACCTGATAGCTTCTTCACAAGTCCTCGCACTAGCAAAAAGCTAACAAACCAAAAACACATAATCAAAACATGAACCAATCACTAAAACGACTCATCAACCTATGATGGACATCTAGCCTCCTCCTATATAAATACCTCATTTATATGCTCTAATCATCTCATTACACCCCTCTATAAAGCCCTTAACTCCTTTTACTTCATAACCCGTCCCGTTAACATTTTACCCAAAACAGTCCCGTTTTTCATACCTTACACTATGGGTCGATCTCCCCCTTAAACATACCCATGATCTCTGTAAAAGGAATATTCATACCCTTACCTATGTTGGCTAACACCTCCCACTTGCCCTAACCTTAAAGCTACTGTTAAGGCCCCGATATACATATATCTACTTTTGTCATTCCAGATTTCCTGATTTTAAACGTACTAAAAGTTTGTTACCATTAAGGGGTCTTATCCTAAACCACAACCTTAACCCAAGTGCAGATATTTATTAAAATATATAAACCATATCTCACGTTCGTGAGAAGATCCCAATGCAACCCTAAGTACCCCAAACAACCCAAAACTTAAAAAGAAAACAGGCTGACTTCAAAACTGTATTGACCTCCGACTGTTGTAACCTGTTTTTGACCAACTTCCCGACCTCCAATTTAGTTCTAGTTTCTTGCATTAGAAAGCCACTTCAATTACCTTTTCAAGGATACTTGGATCGCATCTTGAATGTTCATAGAACTCCCAATATGATCAAAACAATTGACTCAAAATTCTGCCCAGTTTTTAAAAACGGGTTTAACAAAATCAACCACATTAATTAACCCTAATCCCTCTAATTACAAGCCCTAATTTATTTAATCATTATGAAATCATTATTATAACATTAATTTACTGTTCTTAAATTAAACCCTAACCTAAATCCATCATAAGATGATTAAAGAAAACATTAAACAATTTAATTGAAAAGAGTATTAAAGATTTTACCTTAGAATTTTTGAAAGAAGAAAAATTAATGAAGAACCCTAAAACCACCATTTATGCCGACCAAACCTTGATCTCCAGGGATTTTATGAGTGTTTTGATTAATAAAAAGACTTTATATACTTTCTTAACAAGTCCTTGACCCATGTACAAAAGCCCGGTTCCATTTTTCCTTTTTTTCCCCTTTTCTTTTCTTTTTTTCACATAACCGACCTATACCCATTTAATTTCGTTTTTTTTTTCCTTTTTATTATTAATATATGTATTAATAATATTACCTTAATTTTCTTTAATTTATTTCAGCTCCTAAAGCCTCCAAAACCTCAAAACCGTAAAACTAGTCAGTTTTTACGCGATTACCGTAAAAGACGTAAAATATACACTTTTAAAAAAAATCTCAAATTTTGAAATAAACTTTATAACTAAGTCCTAAATGACTTAAAACCATCCCAAAAAATATTCATATGGATAATTACCTCACCCGAGACCTCTAAATGTTAAACCGTAAATCCTAAAAAAAATACTATTACTATAATACTTATACGTATACGTAAACACCACAATATCACCATTTTCATTTCATAGTCACCACTTGTGAGCTCATGAACATGAAATAACCGTTCCTCGATTTACTTATGAGTACTTCTATACTCATAAATGATAACCACACCAACCTCGTTCACACAAAATAAACACGTAAACACACAATTCAAGTAAGCACACATAAAATAACTTAAAAGTAAGACCAAGTGACGAACCTCAAAACCACGGTTGTCACATTTCTTTCCAATTAACACAAGTTTGATTCATAAAGAATCTCGCAAGTTACCTACCAAAATGATGTTTGATGTTGACACTAGAAAAATTTCCATTCGTCACTGTTAATACTAAATAGTGTCACTATGAATAATCTGCCATAATCACAAGGATAATACGTAGGACTCTTCGTTACCACTTGTGTTCTAGATGATGAACAACAAGTTTTTTACATGGATTATATCATAATGGGATATTTGATTGATCTCTTTTGGCTCTAGACTCGATTTGTGCGTTTTGGTTTTAGTGATAGGAGGCTGGAGCTAATTGTCACCTTTTTATTATCAACTAACTCTGAGTGAGATAACGTGTTAATCTCTATGACAAATGAGACAAGTTTCTTTTGAGAGAAACTCGAATAACTTAGAAGGGTTGTGCATTGCATCGTTGGGTCCATGACGTCTTGTCTTCAGTACCAACGATCATCAACCTGATTCTGATAGATTATGTATTGACTCGGTCTCCGCCTAAATGTAAGGAGGGTTACTTTCTTTACACCGTTTATCTTAACAATTCCTTTCCGCCTAATATAACATAAGATTTTAATTATTTAAATTTCTTAATTAGTTTTAAATTCACATTTATATCATATGAAATTGAAAGAATATTTAAGAAATGAAACGAAAATCATATTTTCAAAATGAAATGAAATGACAATTTCATATTTTTAAAATTTAGGTTTTACAGCTGGAGCTTGAGAGTCGGTTGTCTCTTCTTCCTCGTGCTTTAGTACAATTCCAGAAGAATCACTCGACTAAAATTTCTTTTCCATCTGTATTGATTTAGTTTCTCTTGTAGTGCTATCACCTTCTTCATTATCTTGAATTTGTCTTATGTAAAGAAAACTTCTATGATGACAACTACTTTGTGGACATTGGGGTCCCACAAGCAATACCCCTTTACTCCGTCAGTATAGCCCAATAACAAACAGTTTCTAGTTTTCGGATCCAGCTTTGTAGTTTCTTGAGAATTATACATCACGTACACAGGACTTCCAAATATATGAAGGTCTGAATTGTTGGAAATACGTTTTACGTATTTATGAAGGATCGGTCGCTCCAACGACAATTATGTAATAGGCTCGTGATCCACTTTGTAATTGTATAGTCCATATAGCCCACATGTAGGGTGGGCTATATATATACCCCTCCTAGCATGTTAGGAGGGGGTTGGTCATTCATTCATTAACACTTTTCATTTAATCTAATCCCTTTCTCTCTCTACTTTTCTTCCCTCTCCTTTCTCTCTCTACAACTAATCTCCTTCTTCCCCATCTCTTCCACCAAATCCATAGATCTAATCCATCCATTACCAAATCCTTAGAATTAGTAGGCCTTCAATTGGTATCAAGAGCCATGGTTGAATCTTAGGATTTGCATTTTTTTATCTTTTGATTTGGTGGTAAAAATCCTTTCTTTTCTTATTTTTTTATCAATCTTTTCATTATTCAATCAACTTTTTATCAATTTTTATAAATTTGATCTATTTTTATCTTTTTATCAGTTTTATCAGTTTTTTCGTGTGTTTTTACAATCATTTTTTATCAGTTTTACAGTTTTTATTATCAGTTTTATCATTTTTTAAATCATTTAGTTTTATTAAATTTTTTTAAAAAATAATCAAGTTTTTTGTTTAATCATTTTTTTTTATTTATTTTTATTTTTATTTTTTATTTTATTTTTTTACTCAGTCTCTTTTTTAATCATTTTTATTCAGTTATTTTTTTAATCAATTTTTTTAATCAGTCTGTGTCCATTGGTCCATATTTGTGAGTTTTCATAACAGTCCATATTTGTCAATTTGTCCAATACTTTCATCAGTCCTTAGTTCTCAGTTTTTGATCCAAAGTTATCCGTCCATATTTTCTTCTTGAGTCCAACTGTCAAATCTGTCTACTGACCAAATCAATCCAAATCTGTCATACATTTTTTCATAGCAGTTTTTTTTCCGAATAGAACGTTTTTCCGCATAAGCAAAAGTTCCGCATAAGCAAAAAGTTCCGAATAGACGAAAAGTTCCGCATAGACGAAAAGTTCCGCATAGACGAAAAGTTCCGCATAGACGAAAAGTTCCGCATAGACGAAAAGTTCCGCATAGACAAAAAGTTCCGCATAGACGAAAAGTTCCGCATAGACGAAAAGTTCCGCATAGACGAAAAGTTCCGCATAGGAAAATCTTTCCGAATAGATTTTTTTAACAAAATAGACTCTTTCCGAATAGACAGTCTATTCGGAATATAGACTACTCGACTGACAACACCAATCATCCACAACTCCTCCCCTCACCAACACCTCTCGACACCCTCCTCCCTCACCAGACTCGACCCTCTCAAAAACTAACACAAACTCTCGATTCTCACAACCAGACTCCCTTGACTCCCCCTAAACCAAACAGACTCTAACCCAAACCGATTCTAACCCAAACCGATTCTTAACCCCGACACTCTCACACCCAAACCGACTCTAATCCAAAACAGACCCCCCACTCCCAACATCAACAACACCTCTCGAACCCTCACCCGATCCACTCTCACCATACTCTCGACAATCTCTCTCTAACACATCCAAACATATAACAAGACTCACCCAAACATATAACAACCTCTCAAACTGACACCCCTCTCTCCCTCGACAAACAAACAGACACACCCTAACCGTCTCACCCACTAACCGACACCCATCCACCCATCCCACCCACATCCGACTCCCTCGACCCTCGACTCGACACCCACTCTTTTTCACCCAGAACAAAAACACAAACTCAAACACCCTTCACACAAATCTTTTACAAGACCCACTCTCATCAAGACTCCATTTTTATCAAGACCCACTCAAATCTTTTACTCGACACCTCCCCACCCTCGACTCCCTCCCACAAACAACCTCACAACCTCTCGGAGACCTCTCACACCCACCTCAACACCAAAGACTCAAGAAGGACGCTACAGAAGAAGAGAGACTCAAAAACATTAAATTTTAAAGATAAGAAACCTACCCGAGACCCTTTGTTTACAAAAGATCTTGAAGCCTCTTCTTGTTCTCGAAGCTGTCATATTGACATCAAAAGGGGTGTGATATTATGATTGTGTGGTTTATTGATTGTCAGAAATTAGGTTTAGATTAGGAGTTATCAAAACAAAAGGGGGCGGAGGTTTTGATATGGAATCACCATTGTTGAGTTTCGTTCTGTGAAGGAGAGAGAGAGTGTAATTAGGTTTGAGGAGTATTTTGTGAGATAAAGTGACTGGACGGATTAAACAAGAAATTAGGTGGGCGGATATAACTAGATACAAAATACGTGTTGAATACTGTGACGGATTTAACAAGTTTTTGGGCCACGTGTAGTAGGGCGGACAAAACAAGAAGCATTTTTTTATTTTAAGTAATTTTTAAGTTATTGCAATTTTAAAAAATTCCAAAACTATATCCGATTAGTTTTATCTTTTTCTTATTATTATTTTTTTATTTTTATTTCTTTTCCTTTCTTTTTATTTTTAGTTTGAAAATTTTATTTTTGGATATTAACTTTTATTTTTATATTCTTATTCAAATTTATTTTTTAAATTTTTTTTACCTTTTATTTTTAAAATTTTTTTTTTATGATATTCCGTTATAGCCGGGACAAAGTGACACGGATTTTTTGATCGGGTTTTATTCATAATCTCTTGAGCCGATAACAATTTTTGAGCCGAGTCGTATTGTTCAAACCCGACAACAACAACAGCCACATCATTTTTCCTCGCTTACCAATGGAATCGTTAAAATCGACACTTAAAGAGGGAGAATCGCATCAAGTGCAAGCCAACGCTAGGGAAAGTGGTGTAACTTCATTTCGAATGCTTCAGTATCATCTAGTTAATCTTTCACGGATTCAAGGAGGGAGCGAATTTGTGACAATCTTTGGACAAGATCGTCATATATTCATCGACTCAATGTTCACCACTTTGACCGAACTCGCCGAGCAACTCACCCGTGACAACTTTAATCAATCTGCATCGTCACTTGCTTATAAGACTCTTGTGACACATCTCACGCCTTTCCTCCAATTTAATATCATCAAGCCTGAAAGTTCAATGATTTGCCAATCGTTTCTTCGAGATACACATACCGAGCTTCGAGTTTTCCGTGATACGATTTTGAAACTCATGTCATCGGTCTCGTCTTCGATATATCAAAGATCACAACTTCAGCAAGTGTATGTTAATGGAGTGCAAGAATCAATGACGCAGATGCAAGAGGATAATGATCATACGGTTGAAAACTTGGAGCCTAACGATGCCAAGAGCACAGAATCAGGAGGACAACATGATGCCAGTGGCACGTCAGGGAATGTTCACGAGATTTCTCTTGATGACACCTTACCCATTTATGACGTAGAGCCTACAAACATGGTACAATGTAATGTGGTTTATGATGTATATGCTGATGACATGCCGCATATTGAGCATTCTGAACCTAATTATGACAAACATGGGATGGACAAGAGTGATAGAAATACCACTTATGATTCATCCGATGTGAGTCATAATGGGGGAGAAAGTGTTCAAAATGCTACAGTTCATCATGATAAATGCTTTATAACTGCCTCGTTAACTGATTCTTATTCCAAGATTAGAGAGCTCGAAACGATTGTAGCTCAACAATCAAAAGATCTTGAGGATGCCAAACTTGAATTTTCTAAGAAAACGGTCAAATTTGAAACATACTTTGAAAAACTTGAAAAATCAAACGTTGTTCTTGAAAGAAAATTGGATCAAACTGTTTTAGATTCGAAAGCTGAAAAGGATAATCTTTTGAAACAAATTCATTTACTAGAGTCTAAATTGGCATCCCAAGATAGAGTGCTTAAAGAGAATGAGACTTTAAAGGCTCAAGTACAGGAAAAGGTCTTTGCTATAGCTGCGTTGAAAAACGAATTGAGGAAAACTAAAGGAACTAGTGTGGATACTAAGCTTGAAAAACCATCAATCTTGGGGAAACCGCCTACAAATCAGTTCGTTAGACAACCGACTGCATTTAGATCTGAGCGACCACAATCCTCGAGACAGCGGTTTGCCTCCCAAGTTGATTTGGTTCATTTTCCTAGACCAGTCATTCCAGCAACTAGGCCTAATGTGACTAAATCAGTTTTAGCAAGACCTAATCACATGATTGCCTCTAATTTCCCTAAAAATAGTTCAATGAACACGTCTAGAACTAGTTCAAATGATGTGCGCCATAAATCTGGTCAAAGGGAAGCTATTCAAAAGACACATGTAAGAGATAGCACTGTCCAACTTAGTCAGATGCCTTCTAGATTACCCAACACTGCTAACCGTAGCATGCCATCTTCTAGGAGCATCGATCAATCATCTAGGAATTATTCAGACATGAAATATGCTACTTGTAAAACATGTAGAAAATGTGTCTTTACGGCAAATCATGATGCTTGTGTCAAGAAATTGCTTAATGAGGTGAACTCCCGTGCTAGACTTAAATCCCAGTGGGTCGCTAAAATCAAACCCTTTGGTAAAATGTGGCGCCCCACTGGTAGAACTTTCACTATTGTAGGAAACGAGTGCCCTTTAACTAGGATAGTCTCCGATTCTACTAAGTCTACTAGGGAGGAAACTGATAAAGATGATACTTCACTTACGCCTAAACTTAAGGTTTTTCTATAAAAGGAAACGTTTGCCAGCCAAGACTAGTGAATCATCTACTCAGGTCGCCTCTGAAACAAGTAAAGCCAACTATGAACCCCCATGTGCTTCTATAATTGATATTGTTAACCCACGTCAAAGCATGCAAATTCCTAATGAGATTGCAGGTACCAAAGTTGATGTTCCAAAAGAACGAAGCGGTCCAATCGTTGTGTACCGTTCAACTAAGGACACTCTTAGAGTTTGGTTGCTGAAGAAGCAAATATCAGAGAAACAAATGTCTCAGGGGATTCATGGTTAAGCTGCAAACAAGGACTTACAGTCACATAACAGACTGTAACTCGCTCTCAAAAGACAGGAAAGTTCATCCCGATGATGACTTATCCTAAAAACGAGAAATTCATTTTTCTCGGGCATGAGCTTATGTTAAAAACATTCCACGTTTTTAAGCTCATGCACTAGGACTTACAGTCACATAACAGACTATAACTCGATCCTCAAAGAAAGGAAAGTTCATCCCGATGATGACTTATCCTAAAAACGAGAAATTCATTTTTCTCGGGCATGAGCTTATATCAAAAACATTCCAAGTTTTTAAGCTCATGCACAATGGCTTATCGTTAAATATCAGACGATAACCCGTGCTTCAAATAAAGGAAAGTTTATCGCCAATGATAAATTTATCCTTACAACGAGAAATTAAATTTTCTCGGACACGAGCTTACATTAAAACCATTCAAAGGTTTTAAGCTCGTGTACATGACTTACAGTTAAATGTCAGACTGTAACTCGAACTTCAAATAAAGGAAAGTTTATCATTAATGCTAAACTTATCCTCATAACGAGAAATTCAATTTTCTCGGTCATGAGCTTGTCTTAAAACATTCGAAGTTTTAAGCTCAGAAAGGAAAGTGTATCTTTTAAATAAGAGAACTTTTCCTCATAACGAGAAATTCACCTTTCTCGGTCATGAGCTTTCCGTTAAAACAGTCAAAGTTTTCAAGCTCATGAAAACGACTTCTAAGTAAATGTCAGCTTAGGACTCGTTCTTCAGATAAAAGGAAAGTTTATCGCCGATGGTAACTTATCCTTAACAACGGGAAGTTCACAACTTCTCGGACTTGAGCTCGCTTTTAAGATATTCAACATCTTAAGCTCAAGTAATTGTTTTTTCAAAACTTTGAACACAATTTTTCAAGAATTTCTCAAAAAGTTTTTCTAAATCTTTCAAAATTGTGTGTTCAAAAACGTTTTGATAAAACGAGCATGTCTTCTGGAATCGATAATATTTACGAACCTAGAAATGTCATTCAATAATGACACGGGGTTGTAAATAAAGTTCGAGCAGAAGTTCAAACTTTTAAAACATGCTCAAAATGGTTTGCTATTATTTCAGATAGCAACCCGCTTTTCATAATCAAGTCAAGCATTTCACCGGAAAGCTTTGACTCAACAACGGGAATTAATTTTCTCGGGGACGTGACGAGGTGACCAACATTCGTGAACAAGAACCATGTGCTTCTTTCATATGCTGTTCTCCATTATTCAGGTCCAACCTCGTACATTGCTAATCTTGTGAATTCATTATTATATCTGATCTTTGCACGTAATAAATACCTTACATTTGTGTTTAAAAGGTATTTAATTTACGTCTCAAGTACACCCTCATTAATTTGAGGGGGAGCTTGTTAAAATCATGAAGATAATTGGATTTGCATTTTTCTTCCCAAATTTTCTTAAAAGGCTATTAAATCAATTGATATTAAAAACATCGATTGGGTTAATATTTTTAATATGGGGGAGAAAATGTGATTTAATATGGGATATGATCAATCACAAATGGTTTGACTTAACGTGTTAGCTCATCCCGACATGTGCGAAATGTTTTCGAATATCGTAGCATATGTTAAGGGGGAGCAAAATGGATTTGCACTTCAAAATGGATTTCATGGTGACATACACTTACCCAAAACATCTCTTTTCACGACGATGAAGATTGTGGTGACATAAGGATGGTAGGATAGGTTAAAGTCCAATGATTTCTCTAGAATCGAAGGAATCTTCCCAAGGACATTCCATAGCTAGAAATAGTAGTCCTTAGGAAAGATGGAGAAAGATTGTGAACGTAGCTGAATGCCGACCAAGTACTTAAGTTAGCACTGGAACAATCACAACAAGGTGCTAGTTATGACGTATTGGTAAGCATTGAAGGGGTTGAAGAATGAAAAAGAATTGTAAAGATAAAGGGTGTAAAGAAAGAAGCCCTCCTTACAACCTTAGGCAGAAACCGGGTCAATACATATGCTATTGAGGTCATTTTTGCTAATGATTCTCGGTATTGAAGAAAGACATCATGGACCCAGTGATGCAATGCACAACCCTTCCCAGCTAACTCAAATATCTCTCAAAAGGTATTTGTTTTAATCACACGGAGATAACACATTATCTATTGATTTATTCACTCCGAATAAATTGGTATTGAAAAGGTGGCCCTCCTCTCCAGCCTCCGATCACTAAAATCCAAAATGCACGATCGAGTCTAGAGCCATTTGAGATCATCAAATATCTCATTAGGACACACTTTCATTATTCCTTGCTTCTTCACACACTGTGAAAAGTAAGAAAGATCTTAAGAGTCCTACGCAAAATCTTCATGATCTTGCCTGAACATCCGAGTAATACGAAAGTATTTACAATGAAGATGGAAATCCTTCTTGAGCGAATATCAAAAAGCTCATGGTAGGTGACTTGTGCGATTCTTTATGAATCAAACTTGTGATAACTGGAAAGCAACAGTGGTTTAATTCTTAAATGAATTTAAACACGTTCCAGGCCTCTACGCATTATCATATGATCTTGCCAGAACATTCAGAGTGACTCTTTATTGATCACAGTGACGAGTGGAAATCCTTCTAGTGTTAACATCAAACAGCACTTGGTAGGTAACTTGCAAGATTCTTTATGAATCAAGCTAGTGACAACTGGAAAGCAACGATGGTGCGGTTCTTAATTGAACTTCACTTGTTCCAGGAACATGAATTGACGACTTCAAATCATGCGGATAATATTATCCAAATGATTCACTCTTTACGTTCGCAGTCAGCTTTGGACGGTCGAGTAAAGAGAACGGGTTTACCCGCGAAATCTTGTCAAGGAGGTTCTTTATTGAAACTACCTGCCACAAGTACGATATTTAATATCGTCCAACGGTCTTCACCGACCGGAGGTAAAATGCTACCGAATTAGAATGAAATGTTCAAGGCCATTTCATCCGTGTATATTCTTTGTTGCTAACTGTCTTATGCAGCGTAACAAAAAGGTGGCATTGCGGTGTATAATCCAGAAGAAGTCGTCACCACATGCTTGTACTACATACACTTAGTACTTCAACAAATTCAAGAAAGTCTGAAGGTCAAATCTTCCGCTGTATCAAACTCTGAAGCTTTCAAGAATTTAAAGGTATAAGTATGTGGAACATGAAGTCACGAAGAGGCAAATTTCACAAGTGATGAATACACAAGGTCAAGACTAAAGTCAAAGATCACATCAAGCATATTCACAAGAACAAGATCGAAGACTCAAGCATAGTATGCTAGGTTTAAGATTTTGTAAAATGGTGTGACCTCCCTTAGGGGGAGATTGTTGGAAATGTGTTTTCCCAATGAAAGTCTCGGTCACATCATTATTAGCTTTGATCACGAGCTATAGAATATTTAGAACTTTGTAACTTGGAGCGACCTCCCTTAGGGGGAGATTGTTTGAAATACGTTTTACGTATTTATGAAGGATCGGTCGCTCCAACGACAATTATGTAATAGGCTCGTGATCCACTTTGTAATTGTATAGTCCATATAGCCCACATGTAGGGTGGGCTATATATATACCCCTCCTAGCATGTTAGGAGGGGGTTGGTCATTCATTCATTAACACTTTTCATTTAATCTAATCCCTTTCTCTCTCTACTTTTCTTCCCTCTCCTTTCTCTCTCTACAACTAATCTCCTTCTTCCCCATCTCTTCCACCAAATCCATAGATCTAATCCATCCATTACCAAATCCTTAGAATTAGTAGGCCTTCATGAATAGTTGATCGGCTTTCCCGTCCACATATCCATCGGTGTCTTCAACTCAACTGCAGTTGAAGGTGACCAACTTATCACATAACATGCGGTCTTAACTGCTTCCGCCCATAATGGTTTTCTCAAGCTTGCAGTTGCTATTTCTAACAAGATTTTGTTCATCCCATCTACCAGTCTATTTTGCCGAGGAACGTATGCCGTTGTGAACTGTCTTTTGATTCCTTCTTGCCTGTAAAAAGTATCAGATTCATCACCAATGTATTCACTATTATTATCCGTCCTCAAACACTTGATCTTCTTTCTAGAATCAAGTTCAACCCGCGCTTTGTAAGCTTTGAAAAGTTCAAACACATCAGACTTCTTCTTGATTGGGTACACCCGGGAATAGTCACCAATAAAGGATACAAAATACTTTGCTCCTCCTAGAGATTGAACCGGTGCTTGTGACATATCAGAATGAACCAATTCTATAAATAAAACACTTCCAGAATTTGATGTTTTTAACCTTAAGTGGTGTTTCTTAGTAATAACACAATTCTCATAGAAAGGTAAAGAGACCTTTAGGAGGTCAGAAATAGCTTTCTTTCAACAAGAATCTTCATTCCTTCTTTAGACATATGTCCAAGCTTATGATGCCATGTTACTTCAACTCTATGACTTGAACTATGTGAAGAAACCGATGCTTCTCCTTCCTCTATTATATCTCCCTTCAACTAGTATAAGTTTGCACCCACCTTTTCTCCTATCATTAGTACAAGCGCGCCTTTTCTGACTTACATAATCTTGTTTGTAGAAACTAGAAGGTTGAATAGTTTCTCATTGGTTTATCTCCTAATTAAAGTTCCTTTCAATTAGGTGAGTGCACAAAACTATCTTTTACTTGAAAGCTAGTTGCATAATGATTAGGTTCAATTCTAATGCATTAACAATGTATAGTAAGTGTAGTGATAATGAATGTAAGTAAAGAGTAAGAAAAGAATCAACCTAGTAGGAAGACACCAAGATTTATAGTGGTTCGGCAACGAGGCTCTATCCTCGTTCCTACTCCACTCCTCGAGTACACCTTACTCGATATTTCCACTATATCCACAAGCTCACTTCTTGGCGGAGAAAACCTTACAACGTCGCTTACATTATTTTCCGACACTAAGCTAAATGTCGAGACCTAATCTTAGCTAGGACCAATCTACACAATGTCACCCACTTCACTCTTTTACGACACAAGGCTAGATGTTGAGTTCTAATCTAAAGGTAGAACCAATCTTCACAACATTGCCTACTTCACCATTTTTTGACACAAGGCTAGATGTTGAGTTCTAATCCAAAGCTAGAACCAATCTTCACGACTCTTCACTTTGAAGCTAAGTGAGAACTTCACACAACACAACTACATATCACTTTATAGTTTAGTGAGAACTCACAAGACACAACCACATCACTTTATAGTTTAGTGAGAACTCACAAGACACAACCACATCACTTTATAGTTTAGTAAGAACTAACACAACTAATTACAACTCAACTAATCATCTCCAAGTACACACATGAAGCTTGGATCTACACAACATAAATCCAAGCACACACATGTGCAATGGATGTACACAACTCTAATCCAAGTATTCACAAATAACTTGGATGAACACAACTATTCCAAGTATTCACAAATACATTGGATTTACACAAGACACAAATAAACAAATGATGAACATGACTAGATCTTTAGGAGAAGGTGATCTTCATCAATGCTACATCTTTAATCACATCACAAGTGTGTGAGTGGTCTTCTCTTTGGACAAGGTAAAGAAGGAGTTCAAGAGGATAATCATGAGTAAACATACTTAACACAATAAGTGATCATTTACAAATGACTAGGATTAGAAAGGAGAAAGAAGGCTGAAGAAGATGTCCAAAAAGGGTTGATGAGAATGCAGATTTGATCCACTATTTATAGGACAAAACATCCAACGGCTATATCTGCCCGCGGTTCCTTATTGGACCAGCGGTTCCTTATCGATAAGGAACCGCCGTAGGTGCTAAGGTACCGCCGGCGTAAACTCTGCTCCTTTTTGTCTTTTAGTGAATTTGAAATATATGAGGCTGTTTAAACCTTCAAAGGATATTCTTATGGCATTTAGAATATGCCATATTCAAATTTTCATTTTCATTTTAATAAAACATTTTCTTAATAATAAAGTTTATTAAAAGTCTTTTGTAATGTTTGACAAAAGTGAGTTTTAAGGCTAATCACTTTTATGATCACTAAGCATGATTAAGATATATTAGTGTAATGATTATAACCTTGATGATAGTGTTTGTTAGGTAATTCGTTTTAAGATTGTGTTTGACAATAAATGTCTTTGTAATTTGTCGTGATCAAAACTAAGAAAGATTAATTAATACTAACAATGTTTTTAGGCATTGCTTTGCATTAACAATCTCCCCCTTTTTTATTACGACAAACTATAAACTCATTTACGTAAAATACAAGTTTATTCGAATTATTAACAAGTTTATCACTATCATTTCTCCCCATTTGTCGAAGCAAAAAGGTTAGCACAAGTCTTTGAAGAAGAAAAGAACCGGACTTTTGCTAGTAGCTCCACCTTGGTGCTTACTCCCCTTTGCTTGGGGCACCAAGTCAATGAGCTAAGGTGACATGCTACACAAAGGTTAGAAGAAAGAAAAGAAACACCAATGTATATATGTGCACTACTTACTAACTAACGTGAGAGGGAGAAGGAAAAGAAATCTCAAATTAGAAGCAAGCATTTGCTAAGTATGTCCAAAGAGTGTGTATTGACAACATCATAGTTCAATTGGTGGAATAAAGAAAGAAAAGAAATATCCAAACCAATAAAAGATGATTTAAAATGTCAATGGGTTAAAATTTAGAATTGATGGAATCACCCATAATTAATTTTAAGTTTTAACCATGATCAACTCCTTAACAAATGTGTGAAATAGAATTAGAGGGAAAGATAACACACATAACATTCATATTACAAAAATATGAAATAACATACAAGATAAATATTCATACATACAATATGAATATTTAAAACAAAACTATGGAAAATAGATCACAAAGCATAAGCTACTCTAATAGTGATAATCTTCCAAGATTGCTTAAAATTTATTGACTCAAACAACTAAAGTACAAAAAGTCCCTTAATTGGAAAAGAAAGACGACGAAGCATCATTCGAAGTTTTGTTCACGGGAATGAAAACTTTAAGAGGAGGTCGAGTGAGGAGGAATTCAAGAAAATTTAGCTTGTCATAGATATGAGCAAGTTCAATTTGTTGAAAACGACAACAAGCACGCGAGGAACCATGATGCAAAACAAAGTCGTTAGATGGGGGAGGTCCATCAAGATTAGAGGTTGGTGGGGAGGGAGATAATGGATAAGAAATATTTTCACAATGCCTAGTGAGGTTAGGGATAGAAGATAGGTCATTGAGTTAAGCAGAGTTGAAAGGTTTAGGTGGTGGTGGAAGAATTTCTTTTTCTCTGGTAATTAGATTTATAGAGTAAGTCTCATTCCAATATTGAATCGGATAGAAAGAGGAATTCTTGGAGGATTTTGGAGAAGAAGAATCATGAGGATTCTTGTTCTTTTTTTATCCAAATGGGTTTAACCGAGATTTTCGGTTTCTTTGACAGCTTAGAAGAAGAAGCTTTAGGTTGAGAAGTTTGTGACAAAGAAATGTCAAGGTTAGAAAAGGAAGAATTAGGCATTGTGAGGGATGAAGGAAAGAACTCCCAAAAGAGAAGAATTTAAAGAGAATAAACAAGGAAAAGAATTTAAATGGAAAAAGAAAGGTTTTAGAGAATGTTTAGCCAAACTGGATAAACAAATAATTTTAACCAAAACAGTGGTCAAAGAAGAAAGACAAAAAATAAACCAAAATCGGCTTTACTGGACGCGGTTCTTTAAAGAAGCCCGCGGTTCCATATCGATATTAAACCGCCTGGAGGCTTGAGAACCGCGTCCAGTGGACTGCAAAACCAGATTTTCAAAAGTTTTGGAGAAAGATAAGACTTTTTCAAAAATTTGCAAATCTTGGATTTTTACCTCTTTTAGAACTAGAGTATGCTAGGGTTGCATAAAAACAACACATTCACAAAGAATGTCTTAACAAAGGGTGACAAAATATTTAAATAACATTTTGGTCTAATTTTAAGTCAAGTTTTTAGAGGTTGTAATAGATTTAGGTTTAATTTTAAATAAATTGAAGTTGTTAAATATGATCACATAGATTAAAGCACATAAAAACTAAATCCATAAATCATCCACATGATAAAATCATGAGGGAATGGAAAGGAAATACAAGAATTAAAAAGACAATTAACTACTACAAAGATAGCTAACAACTAGGTCTTGAGTTCATAGTTCTCTTTGGTTTGACCTTCTTTTAAAAAAGCATGTTAATTTGAAAACCATCATTCATCTCCTGGGAGGAGGCATGGAGAACAAGACAAGCAAGAAATCATGCAACCATATATGAAGGCCAAGCATATCCATCCTTAGGTTTTTAATGATGTAGTTATTATAGAGACAACATTGGCAATTTGCACCATGAGCTTCTAAGAACCCAAAGAAGTAAGGATCACCCATGAAGTGAGGGATAGTAATGCCCAAAATAGGAGCATTGGTGTTAGAAGGTAGAGGAGGTGGTGGAGGCATAGTGTCCAAGGGTGAGATAGGAGAGTTTGGTGGAGTGAAAGGAGAGGTGACCAAAGGTTCAAGTACAAAGGGGATACTTTGTAGAGGTTGAGGTTGAGAAATACCATCCAAATGAGGACTAGGGGTGAAAGGTGAAGAAAGCTCATTCATTCTTGATTGGAATGAAGAGGAGGTAGAACCATGAGAATGGTTAGTACCATGGGTTGAGTTTGACTTGCATGGAGCAAGGGGTGGTGAAGGTGAAGATGAAATGAGAATGAGTGAGATCTCATTTTTGGGAGTGTCAAAAGATGAAGAACCAATGTTGGGTATCTTGATCTTAATTTTGAGGCTTCTTTTTTAGGAAGAGGTTTTGGAAGAAGTGGATGTTCTAGTGGACACCATGGTTGTGTGTTAAGGTTTATAGAAGTGTTGAAGGGATGAAGAACACAATCAACATAAGAGGGTTTAAGAAGAGAAAGGCATGATCCAAACTAGTAATGGGTTAAAATCATTTTAGGTGAATAATGAAATTCGGTACCCTAGTTTAGGAAAGTGCAGTTTTTTTCAAAAAAATTTATCAAAGTTTTACACAGATTAAGGAAAACAGTGTAAAGCAAAGATTCTGTCAAAACAGGAACAGGCGGTTCCTTACGTAGGTCCGCGGTTCCTTATCGCTAAAGAACCGCGGGTTTGATATTGAACCGCGTCCAGTGGTGACAGAAAAATGCACTTCCTTAAACTTTGGTCAGCCCAGATTTCACACAAGTAAATATCAAGCCAAAGTTAACTATAAGTCAAAATCTAAGAGGCTAACAAACACATAAAATGCATAAAGCAATGCAACTATTAGGATTAAAATACTAATAATCCAAACATGAAGTATTAGTATACAACCATAATAAAAGATTAACAATTCAAACACGTTTTCAAACATGTAAACCTTGATGAAACAATGCTTCATTTCTTCTTCTTGCCAAGTCCCTTGATCAATTTGGCTATGTTCTTGAATGATCCTCTTGACTCCACTCGATGATCATACAACTCACCTTGTGTTTTAAGATTAGCTCGGTAGACATCCGCAAGACCGGAGTTTTCGGGAAGTCTACTAGTAGCAAAGTGAGGAGGAGGGATGATTTCTTCTAACCATTCCATGAAAGAGTCCATGGATGGGTGGGAGTTACTCGAAGATCCAACATGAGCACTTGTGCCTATGCCACCACCATCACTTGGTGACATATCAAAGTCCTCATCATCGGACTCTTGTGGATTGGACTTTCTCGAACCTCAATCACTTCTAGCTTTTCGTGGTTGTACCTTTTGAATAGGTAGCATAACACGTTCGACCGAACGAAAGCGATAAATGTTGATGTCGGGATAATCTTCACCAACCTTCTTAAGAAGGCGAGTAAGGAGCATGGCATATGGAAGATTTGTTTTGGGTTTGGAAAGAGCATAGGTGATTCGTCGAGCGATATAATATGCGAGATTGTACTTAGCGTCGGTAGCGATGCAACATAACATGTGCGCCATACACGCCGGAATATGATCCCGGTTTCCGCCAAGACAAAATAAATTCTCCCTAAGGATGTCGGCCCAACGAACCATACAATAATTTAGGTCGCTTAAGAGAACCTCATAGCGTTTTACTTGACGCTTGGTAGAGTGAAGGCTTCTTACAAGGTTTCCACTACGCTCTTTACAAATGACATCAAGAATGAAGTCAAGGTCAATCTCTTCATTTTTATTTGGAGCACAGTCGAATGGTTCAAGAAGATAATCAAGTTTCCATTTATCAGTAAATCGACAAGTGCCCACAAATGGAACACGAAGCGCTTGACCAAAGTCTTCAAGAGAGAGTTTAATGAGTCGACCTTCAAGGATGAACCTAACATATACTTTATCATCATCATAAATGAGAGAGTATGTGCTAAAGAACTCTAGGAGAAATTCGGGATATATATCCTCTTTGATGTCCAACAAACAATCAAACCCGATTTGTCTAAACATTGATCGAGTATATATATATATCCCTCAATATCCTCTTCGACAACTCTACCCTCATGAAAGCAACGTTTTTGGAGTGAGGAAAAGGTGTTTGTAAGTTGAGGTGAAGCACACATCTCGGAAAGGTTTGGCATGTATTGTCTAGTGTATCGGCGGTCTTGTTGATATTCCGAAGGCATGATTAGTACCTACATACAACAAACAAAGATATTTCTCCAATCACTCATATGAAAAAATTAAAAATCAAAATTTCAAAAGATGAGAATGTGTTTCATCAATAACTTGACAAACAAAGGATTAATCCTTGTCATTCTCATGTTCACAATCTAACCATTTCACCATTGATCAAAACATATGAACTACTTAAGATCAACAATGAACTAGAACATTGGTTTTTCAAAAACAAGGTTTTAAGGTAAGCATTTAACAATGCCATTACCAACTTGTTCATGGGTTCGTATCAATTCCATCAATCAACCAAAATATTTAGTCAAAATTCGGATTTGTTCTACAAATGGGTTTTAGTGAAATCTCTATGAATATGAACCTAAGGAATCATAGTAACAATACTATGTCAACTCTTATTCCTAGTAAGATTCCAAGTCAATGTCAATTTTAAAGATCCCCAATTATGAATGTATGAACCCTAGAACAAATAGATGAAATTAAAAGAAATAACTTACAATTAATTGATCTTGGATGATGGATGAGTGAAACCCACGAATTTGAATCAATTACTTTGAGTGATTGAAGGTTTTTGAAGCTTCAACGATGGTGGAAAAACAAGAGAAAATCGTCGCTGTGTGTGAAGGAGAGAGAAATACTTGTTTGAAAAAGATATTTTAATAAAACTGGCGCTCTGACAATAGCTACTGCCCGCAGTTACTTATCGATAAGGAACCGCTCTATTGAGCCGCCGAGATAAAGAACCGCCTACAAAGGCAGGTTTTTATCAAAGAAAAACGATGAATTTTTGAAAACCAAATTTTTTAAAATACTTAAAAATATATCTTAAACCTTTTGGGATATCATTAGACCACCACAACACTAGGTAATAATGCATTGTTGAAGGATTACGAGTTGAATCGAGATAGGAAAAGACCAAAACGAACGAACGACTACTCGTAGAAAAAAGGCAAAGGGAGATGAGTCAAGAGAAGTGAATCAAGACCAAGATCATTGCTCAAAGGACAAATGACATTCTTCAAATTGATGATGTGAAGAGCTTGTGTCATATATAGTGGTTTAAGACGTGTCTTTCTGGCGATAGTCTAAACGGCTTTGGTAATGAATTAAACCAAGCAATTTTGATGCATAGAATAAGATCATTTTCAAGAGTAGTCTTATTCTATTTCAAAATATGAGCAAAGTATAGATTCACTTTCTCTCCCTCATGATCGGATAATTATTGCTAGAATTAACAATAACAATATCCTTGGAATATTTCAATTCCATATGTGTAAAATCCACCTACAACTTAATGAAGTAGTTCGGTATCTCAAGGGATTCACTAATCATACTAGAGATGAGCTTAATTGCACAAGTTATACATGATATAGGGCCTACTAACCGTAAGGGTGCAAACCATGGAAATCATGCTTGATACTTTAAGCTTCTACTAACTCACCCTACATCTCCATAGTGAGTCAAGTATCCAAGCAATGAATGTAAAACCTGCATGCTTTTATCATGAATAGTACCCTTAAGATCGCACGTACTAGATTAAAACTTTCCTATTATAGCATGATTACGATTACGTGTTAGGATTTTACGTATTACGTACGTGTTAGAACACGATAAGTATTTACTAGGCAAGAACACGCAATAATTATTTGACAATAATTAATCACGAACATGCGATCATGAAATCATGAACGTAATTAAACCACGAACTATTATTAATTACGTATATATATTTATTACGAGCGTAAATAAATATATTAGGTGATACAATGATTTTCATAGGGGTTCAAATTAATCTCGGAATCTTCTCGAATTGATCGCAGCTCAATGTGGAATAATTGTTCTTGGTGACAAATAGGGGGTTTGGGTTTTCTATTTTACTAAAAGGATTAAAAGCGTAAAATGATAAAAACTTAAACTAAAAGCAATTAACTAATAGAAACAAAACAATAAAAATAATAAAACGTAGATTTAGAACGAAACAATTAATAAAAATAAAACTAAAAGACGAAATTAACTATCGACTCGAAAATAAAGTTTACTAAATGAAAAAGGAGAGAATAAAACTAAAATGGTACTTTAAAGCTAAACGAGGCAAAACCTAAAGCGGGTACTAAATAAAAGATAAAACTTAAACTTTTGGAAAAAATATTAATACTAAAAATCGACGAAAAATTCAACTAAAAATACGTAACTTTCAAAAATAAAATCGGAATAACTTTAAGATAAAACTAAACAATTACGGAACAATACTATTTAATAAACAAGCTAGCAGGCTAGCTGCTGGAAGCCTGCTGATAGGTGTGTAAACACCCATCTTTTCTACCACTTAATTACAATAATAACCGGACCAAAAAGTGTATTTTATGTCTTTTATGTCGGAATTATGCGTGGTTTGTGTTTTTGTTGTGATTTAGGACGAAAAGGCGAAAAGTGGAGAAAACACGGGAATTCACGGGCATTTACGGACTTTTATTGAAGAAAAAGATGAAAGACGGAGTCAAGAAGTCAAGAGTGCAAAAAGAACGGAAGTCCACGACCAATTCTGAAGATTTATCGAAGAAAAAGTCAAAAGACGGAAGTTTATCAAAAGCCGAAGAATTCAAGTCTATTTTATTGAAGAATTTAAAGACGAGTTCAAAGAAATCCCAAAGCCAAAAGTCCTCAAAGTTCAAGTTTAAAGAAGATTAGAAGAAAAGGACTAATGGTGCAATTAATGAAGATTTAAGAAGAAAGGACCTAATCTTGTAATTAAGAGAAAAAGAAAGAGGGGAGGAAGCTTCCTTAATCCTCCCCTATATATAGATTAGGATAGTCATTATTTTTCTTTGTTGGCTAAGTGTGACAATTAGCTCTTCCACCATTTACTTACCTTGTCATTTACTTTTCTTGTCAAATTTAAATACCTTGTCTTGCACCTTAAATTCATTTAATTTCAAGTAAGTTTTCATTTAATTATTGTCAATCTTTACTTTATCTTGTCAATCTCTTATCTACCTTTCTTAATCTTTGATCTTTGTGTTTATGTTTATGTTCATGTTCATGCTTTTATTTTGATCAAGTGGGTTTTTAATTATTGTGGTTAAAGTTGTTTGTTTTATTGATTTTAACTGTTCGTTTATGTTTACTGTTGTTTCATTAATAGTTTTATTAAATCGTTTGATTGATTTGGTGAAATCTGTGTTTAGATCTGCTGTTTTCTTTGATCCCTTGTTCTTCGGGATAGTTTTTTGTGTTTCTGATCTTTCCAGGTGAAAACTTCCGAATCAAGAGAGGGAGTTTGTTCATTCGGAACTTCCAAAGTTCCGAGTCAAAGGTTTCATCCGGAAGATTCTAGGCTCAGCAAAACTTCCGAGTCAAGCTTGTTCATCCGGAACATTCAAAGTTCCGGACGAAGGATAACTTCCGTCTCAAGAGTCATTCATTCGGAACTCAAAAGTTCCGAACCAGAAAAGCTTCATTCGGAACTCAAAAGTTCCGGATCAAGCAATTCATTCGGAACTCCAAAAGTTCCGGATCAGTGATTGTTCATTCGGAAGTTTCGAAAGTTCCGAACCAAGGGCTGTTCATTCGGAACTTAAAAGTTCCGAATAAACTTCCGAATCAAGGGGCAAGTTCCGGATCATGGAGTGTTCATTCGGAAGTTTTAAACTTCCGAATCAAGGAGGCTTCATTCGGAATCTTCCGAATCAAGGGTTAATCAAAAGTTCCGAATCAAGGCAATATTTAGAAGTTCCGAATCAGTAAAGTTCCGAACGAAGGATTGTTTTGAATAAGTGACATATTCAGATCAAATTGTTCCGGATCAAGAATTTTGGTAATATTCCGAGCGAAGAAGAATCATTCCAAGCGAAGGTGACATTCCGGACGAGTGATTGTTCCAAACGAAGGATAATTCCGAATGAGCTGTATTCAGGTTCTATTTAGCTTTTGTCTTTGATTTTTATTTTCAAGCTTTATTTTTCCTGCCTTTTATCTAATTGCACTTTAAGATTATTTGCCTTAGCTTTATTTTAGTTTTGCTTTAGTTTAAGTTTTAGTCGCGTTTTAAGTTTGCCTTAGTTAGATTTAAGTTTGCGTCATTTACTTTAGTGCCCTTTTAATTTCAGTCACGTTTTTAAATACTTGCACCTTTATTTTAATTAGACTTAGATTTACTTTAAGAGCACCTTTATTTTAAAGTTTCACTTTTAATTTAAAAAACTACAACGACACATATTTGTTTCACCAAAATAAAACAGAGTCGCACATTAAACACAAGTTTTTCAATTCGAAGAGAACACTAGAACGATAATTTTTATATGGGCCAAAAGCCTTGTATCAAATGGCGCCGCTGCCGGCTCTTTTCGTTAAGATTGACGGTTTTCTGTGAGAGACACGTTGCTTTTTGGGATCCGTTCACTTGTGAGCGTTATTTTTCTTGCATAAAAAAAAATAAAAAATTTCAAAAAATCATAAAAATTAAAAAATTGATAAAAATCCATAAAAATTAAAAATTTCAAAAATCCAAAAAGATTTTATCTTTCTTGTGTATATATATTGTCTTTGTGTTTGGTTTTGTTTTCTTGTGCATTTTTAGGTGTATGCGTACTAGATCTTCTAATTATCAAGAGCCCGAGCCTCAAGAAGATTTAGATATGGCAGGTGTTAACAACAACAACATTCCACCGCACCTCAATAATAATAATAATAACAACAATGCTCTTCCACAGCCCGATCTTCGGACCATGGAGGAACTTTGTCAACCAACCATGTTTGGACGAGGAGGACCGATTGCGCCGATGCAAATCAACGCTCCTGAGTTTTCGTTGAAGCACCACATGATTCAGCAAGTGCAAACAAACCCATTCCGTGGATTGCCTGATGATGATGCCAACAAACACCTCGACAAGTTCATTACAATCACTCAAAGCATGAAGTTTCCTGGGGCCACAATGGATGTTCTTCGCCTACAACTCTTTCCACATACTTTATCGCATCATGCCGAGAAATGGTTTGATCGTCTCCCGAAGAATTCTATTCACACTTGGGATGATATGACTCAACGCTTTTTGTCGCGCTACTTTCCACCATCCATGGTCACAAGCCTTCGCAATCAAATCAGCGGTTTCATACAAGACCCTGATGAATCTCTTTTTGATGCTTGGGAGAGATATAATGTCTTGATCGATAGATGTCCAAACCACAACATGCTCCCTGTGACCTTAATCGATACTTTCTACAACGGTTTGACTTTTCGAGATCGTGATACGATTAATGCAGCCGCCGGTGGCACATTCATGAAAAGGAGACCCGAGGAGTGTAGAGAGCTTATTGAGAACATGACTACTCACCACAAAAACTGGGATTCCTCTGCTTCTTCTAGGAACAACCCGAGAGTCAATGTTTCTTCTACCTCAGCAAACCCTGAGATGACCAAACTCACCCGCATGATGGCTGAAATGAGCAAAAGTATTACGCTTCTCGCTTCAAACCAACAACAACAACAAGTTAAAGCGGTTGCTAATCCTTGTGAAACATGTGGCGGTCCTCACTCATACACCGATTGTCCTTCGACACAAGGAAATCCGGAAAATGTGTATGCTGCTTACGGTAATTATTCACCGAAAAATTACCAAGCTAGACAACAAGGGGATAGAAATCTGCTGAGCTACCGTTCCAACAATTACCTTTCACCCGGTTTTTCTCCTCAAAACCAAAACCCCGCCAACAACTACAATAGAAGCAACCAAATCCCACCAAGAGCTTCTAACCCTTATCAACCACCCACCCAACAAACCCCACCCATTAATCCCGATGTTGAAGCCACAATGAGAACTCAAGGTGAGCAAATCAAGAATCTACAGAGCCAAATAATCAATTTGAAAGGAGATATCCTGAAGCAAGGTAATGACATTAGAACCGAGGTTCGTGATAATATTCAATCCTCCTTCAGCACTCAAACAACTGAATTAAAGAATCTGTTGGCTAGTTTCTTGCCCGCCACTCAACATTCTACTTCAAGTTCTCTACCTTCAAACACCGTCACCAATCCGCGAGCTAATGTGAGTGCTATAACTACGCGTAGTGGAATTACCATTGTCAATCCACCTACCCCACCACCATCATCTACACCTCCTCCACCACCATGTATCCCTACTCCTCCTACACTTAGTATTAGTGCACCATTACCGTCTCCGCCTCGTCATGACGATGTATCTCGGAAGGACCCTTCAACATCACAACCTTCACCAACTACACCTTCACCGTCTCCCTATCAACCCAGAATCCCATACCCTTCTCGCATAGGCAAGACCAACGAGCTAACCAAGAATGACTGTCAAGTATCGAAATATGTGGATATGCTATCTAAAATGACCATCAACATTAGCCTTGTTGAAGCACTTTGCCACATGCCGAAATTTGTCAAAGCATTCAAGGAATTGCTTAGCAAGAAGGAGAAGCTGATTGAACAAGCCAACACACGCTTAAATGAAAACTGCTCAGCAGTTATTCTTAAAGAATTACCGGAAAAGCTTGGAGATCCCGGTCGTTTTATGTTGCCTTGCGTGTTCAACAAAACTGAAGAATTTACTGCCCTTGCTGATCTCGGGGATAGTATAAATTTGATGCCTTTGAGTGTTTGGAAAACACTATCATTGCCCGACCTCATTCCAACAAAGATGACTCTCGAACTTGCAAACCGCACTCTCGCTTACCCCGTTGGTATAGCCGAAGACGTGTTTATCAAAGTTGGCACATTTACTTTCCCGATCGATTTTGTCGTAGTTGATTATGAAATGGACCCTCGTATTCCTTTAATACTTGGTCGGCCATTTTTGAGAACCGGACGAGCTTTAGTAGATGTGGCCGAAGGTGAGTTAATCTTACGAGTCGGGGATGATTCAAAAGTTTTTAAAATGGGGAAGCTTACAGGCAAATCCTTTGGAGGCCGAGAATCAGTGAATATGATTAATGTGCTCGATGACTTTGTCATCTACGACAATCCTCTATTCGATTCTTCCATCGATAATCCACTCTTTGACGATGATGTGGATGATTCTCGCTCCACTTTGGACGCTTCTCCCATTTATGATTCTACACCGGTCTTTGATGCTTATGATGATGATGATTCTAGCTCAGACTCGGATGATTTTGATTGTACTTCTGAGTATCCCGAGATGCCCACTTTCGATGATTTTGATGAGGCTGATACTCTCTCGAGCGATTCTTCACATGCTAAAGATCCTCCGCCATCACTCGATCCTACTTTAGACAATTACTCATTTGAGGAAGATTTCTCTGAATTTCTCAATACTTACTTCCCTCATGAGAGTGATGCTCCTCCTTATGACTTTGAAGATTATCGCCTTGATCCTACTTTGGATTTGAAGAGCATTCTGTCAAAGGAGAAGAAACCTGTCGACACCGAAATCCGTTGCACATATGATTTGACACCTCTTTGTCCCCCTTCTGAGGACGAGGTTGTGCTTCTTTGCGGATCTTCTTCACACTCGGCTGAGCCTGAGTGCTATTTTCCCCTAAAGGAAAAGGTGTTCGACCCCGGTATTGAAGTCTTTAAGCCATCTCAGTATCCACCTGATGAAATAAAAGGAAAAATCTTTGGAACTATTGAAGACATGCTTGCACCTCACCATACTTGCTCCCACCATGCTCCATCACTGCTTAAGGGAACCCTGCCACTTCTTCTCTGGCTTGCCTTGTTCGCCTTAAGCTTGTGCTATTTGATGGACGAAAACTATGTCTTTGATCCTGGTGGATATGTTTTATGCTTCTTCCGTTGATGATCAAGGTCGAGACAGGCTCACGACTCGGTAAACAAAAATCAAGCGCTTCTTGGGAGGCAATCCATGCATCTATCTTTTCGCTTTCTTTACCATAAGTGTAGGGGGGACCCTTTGGTTTGCTTTCCTCTCCTCACTTATTAATCAGGGATTCGAGCTTCAATGATCCACTCTTGATGATTCTTGACAACCCGTGATTCCGTGTTCTACTTCTTCCCGGTTCTATCCTAAACTCTTTTCGATTCACTATTTTATATTTTCTCAATATTAAAATAGGAATCTCTTTAGTGGTCTTTTCCTTAGCGAAATTTAAACAACGTGCACAATGTCCTAAGTGTAGGGGAGTTTACTCCCACATGCTTAAACATTGAGGACAATGTTTATCTTAAGTGTAGGGGGGATTTCTATCGAAGTTAAGTGGTCTTTTCCTTGTATTTGTCCTCATTTTAACCGGAAAATCAATTTTTCGACATTTTTCAAAATTTTTGATCTATTTTGGCCTATTAGTTTTTCCCTTTGTATAGTTATTTTCTTTCTTTGCTAGAATAAATGTTTAATAAGGTGTTTTAATTTTCAAACGTTGTGAATCTTTTGACTCAACTCGAGTTTACTTATCTAAGTTGCTCTAGCTAGTATCCTTAACGTTTTTAAGTCAAGTTTTGCTAGGCTTTTATATAGGGAGCTATAAAACGCGAAAGTCTTAACTCTCACGGGTTAAGAACAAGAACTTTTCGCAAGTTCCTATAATTGATCCTAGAGAGTCGTTTATCAAGGGAACTTTAAAATGCGATTTCTAAACTTGAAAGAGTCTAAGAATTTGCAAGATCCTATAGGCGACTCGAAAACCCAAAACTTTGATTTAATAGGATAAGTATCCACGAGTCTCATTCCTTGAGATTTTAAACTGTGGAGAACGAGAGATGATAGAGCCAATTATAAGTTCGGTATTCTTTCGTGAATTTATGTGAGTTAATTATAAGCCTATTCTCCCATCGCTTGCTAATAAATTTATCTGCTAATAAATAAGGTTGTACGATTTGAAAAGTTACTTAGCTTCTAGCCCAAGATCGTTTAAAAGTTGCTCGGTATGGATTAGAGTTCATAGCCAAGGCATAACTTACTGAAGCGGGATGCGAAGATTGGCGAGTCCGAAAAGGCCCTAACAAGGCATGAGGGCTATATTTTGTTGCTAAAGATCCAAAGTGATGTGAAGAATCATTTATCGAAAATTAATATGAAGGATCGAGACACACGACGTAAAGCAAAACTCCCCAAAAGTCATGGAGAAGTGTATCCGAAAAGACCCTAACAAGGTATGAGGATAAATAGATCCAAGTCATAAAAGGAGGCGGATCGTTGTATATCAAAGACCAAAATAAAGATTGGAGAAAAAATGAAGAAGTCGTGGTCCAAGTATGAATCTCTCAAAACTTCAAGTGAAGAAATTCCTATATGAAGAGAAGACCATAATTTCATGAACGTCTCTCAAGGTTTGAAGTATGAAGTCGCTGCCAAATATCGGTCCGAGAAAGGTCTCAAATCGCGAAGCGAGTTATGCCAAGATATGAACTTTATGAGGTCTCGAGAAGCAGTTTTAAAAGATTTTGTCCTTTAGCTAACTATTGATTAAATCGTTCACTTTATTTTCAGACCTAATAAACTATCGAAATAAGTCAAAAATGCATCCTCGTGATCATTCAAGACAATAATAAAATATAAGAGATACACCTAGGAATAAGGGAGTCTAGGTGAGTAATTGGCCCACATGAGTTCGTGATAGTTTACTAACTTATAATAACAATGATCTCGTTTTTAAGCTTGGTTTAGAGAAAGTGAAAACTTGAGGATGATGATTATTCATAACATTTTCAAAACCCAAGGTATGCTTTTGATTTCTTTACTTTGAATGTTTATAGTTTTTATTTCTTTAATAAAGGCCAACGTGGATTAATTATGATGAAAAATGTAATCTTGCTTTGTAACTAATGCATTGCATGAGGACATTGCAATGGTCAAGTGTAGGGGATTTGATAGGTGTGCAAACACCCATCTTTTCTACCACTTAATTACAATAATAACCAGACCAAAACGTGTATTTTATGTCTTTTATGTCGGAATTATGCGTGGTTTGTGTTTTTGTTGTGATTTAGGACGAAAAGGCGAAAAGTGGAGAAAACACGGGAATTCACGGGCATTTACGGACTTTTATTGAAGAAAAAGATGAAAGACGGAGTCAAGAAGTCAAGAGTGCAAAAAGAACGGAAGTCCACGACCAATTATGTAGATTTATCGAAGAAAAAGTCAAAAGACGGAAGTTTATCAAAAGCCGAAGAATTCAAGTCTATTTTATTGAAGAATTTAAAGACGAGTTCAAAGAAATACCGAAGCCAAAAGTCCTCAAAGTTCAAGTTTAAAGAAGATTAGAAGAAAAGGACTAATGGTGCAATTATTGAAGATTTAAGAAGAAAGGACCTAATCTTGTAATTAAGAGAAAAAGAAAGAGGGGAGGAAGCTTCCTTAATCCTCCCCTATATATAGATTAGGATAGTCATTATTTTTCCTTGTTGGCTAAGTGTGACAATTAGCTCTTCCACCATTTACTTACCTTGTCATTTACTTTTCTTGTCAAATTTAAATACCTTGTCTTGCACCTTAAATTCATTTAATTTCAAGTAAGTTTTCATTTAATTATTGTCAATCTTTACTTTATCTTGTCAATCTCTTATCTACCTTTCTTAATCTTTGATCTTTGTGTTTATGTTTATGTTCATGTTCATGCTTTTATTTTGATCAAGTGGGTTTTTAATTATTGTGGTTAAAGTTGTTTGTTTTATTGATTTTAACTGTTCGTTTATGTTTACTGTTGTTTCATTAATAGTTTTATTAAATCGTTTGATTGATTTGGTGAAATCTGTGTTTAGATCTGCTGTTTTCTTTGATCCCTTGTTCTTCGGGATAGTTTTTTGTGTTTCTGATCTTTCCAGGTGAAAACTTCCGAATCAAGAGAGGGAGTTTGTTCATTCGGAACTTCCAAAGTTCCGAGTCAAAGGTTTCATCCGGAAGATTCTAGGCTCAGCAAAACTTCCGAGTCAAGCTTGTTCATCCGGAACATTCAAAGTTCCGGACGAAGGATAACTTCCGTCTCAAGAGTCATTCATTCGGAACTCAAAAGTTCCGAACCAGAAAAGCTTCATTCGGAACTCAAAAGTTCCGGATCAAGCAATTCATTCGGAACTCCAAAAGTTCCGGATCAGTGATTGTTCATTCGGAAGTTTCCAAAGTTCCGAACCAAGGGCTGTTCATTCGGAACTTAAAAGTTCCGAATAAACTTCCGAATCAAGGGGCAAGTTACGGATCAGGGAGTGTTCATTCGGAAGTTTTAAACTTCCGAATCAAGGAGGCTTCATTCGGAATCTTCCGAATCAAGGGTTAATCAAAAGTTCCGAATCAAGGCAATTTTTAGAAGTTCCGAATCAGTAAAGTTCCGAACGAAGGATTATTTTGAATAAGTGACATATTCAGATCAAATTGTTCCGGATCAAGGATTTTGGTAATATTCCGAGCGAAGAAGAATCATTCCAAGCGAAGGTGACATTCCGGACGAGTGATTGTTCCAAACGAAGGACAATTCCGAATGAGCTGTATTCAGGTTCTATTTAGCTTTTGTCTTTGATTTTTATTTTCAAGCTTTATTTTTCATGTCTTTTATCTAATTGCACTTTAAGATTATTTGCCTTAGCTTTATTTTAGTTTTGCTTTAGTTTAAGTTTTAGTCGCGTTTTAAGTTTGCCATAGTTAGATTTAAGTTTGCGTCATTTACTTTAGTGCCCTTTTAATTTCAGTCACGTTTTTAAATACTTGCACCTTTATTTTAATTAGACTTAGATTTACTTTAAGAGCACCTTTATTTTAAAGTTTCGCACTTTTAATTTTAAAAACTACAGCGACACATATTTGTTTCACCAAAATAAAACAGAGTCACACATTAAACACAAGTTTTTCAATTCGAAGAGAACACTAGAACGATAATTTTTAACTGGGAAAATCTAGTTATCACCTGCTTAATTGGCGGGAAAAAAAGCTAAGCTAGCAAGCTAGCTGGTGGTCTTATAACTTTGGTTCGGAAGATTTTTTGGTTCGGAACATTTGTTTTCCTTGTTCGGAACTTTTTTTGTTCGGAAGATTTTCTTGTTGTTTATTCGGAACTTTTTAAAAAATCTGATCGGAACTTTTTTTTTTCTGGTTCGGAACTTTTCAACAAACTGGATCGGAACTTTTTTCAAAAAATCAGGTTCGGAACTTTTAGCAAATTCGGTTCGGAACTTTTCCAAAATTATGGTTCGGAACTTTTACATAAAGATCTGGTTCGGAACTTTTTGGCAAGAAATTTGGTTCGGAACTTTTTGGCAAGAAATTTGGTTCGGAACTTTTTGGCAAGAAACTTGGTTCGGAACTTTTTAAATTAATCTGGATCGGAACTAAAAATCTGGTTCGGAACCTGGGGAAACAAAGAACAGTAGGTAACAGAAAGAACAGAGGAACACGATTTTAAGCCAAAAATCCACCAAGTTTTTAACCAAAACTTAACCAACACTAATCACTAATCATCTACTAACCATAAACAACAAATCCCATCAATAAAAACATCAAACCCAATAACTTTTGAAGATCAAAGTCAACCAAATAAGAACTTTAACTTTAAATCAAAAAGATGAAGATGAACAAGATTAATGGAAGGCTTGTATTAAATGATTAAGGTTTAGACAATCAAAGGAAAAGATTAAAGCTACAAGATTTGTAAAAACAAGAATCAAAATCACCAACACCTTAGTGGTGTTGGTTTCTTCCCTACGAAACAAAAAAAGAAAGAAACTGGGAATGAAAAACTTGTCAAAAAGTGTGAAGGGGTGGTCTTTATATAGTCTTGTCTTTGGTTGGTGAGTGGGCTTTCTCCCGTTCTTCTTGTCTTCTCGTCTTTTCAGAAAAGTTGACATTTTCGATTCTGATTCGGGATTTGTCGTCGATTAAATTCAACTCCTCTTTTAATTTCTTCGTTTAATAGACTTGAGTTTCTTCGACATATGTAAATCTTCCATCTTTGGTCCTTTTCTTCGATAAATCTTCAAATAGGCCAAATGACTTCAAATCTTTTGCATCTCTTGGACAATAAACTTCGTCTTGAGTCTTTTTCTTCGATAAAACCCGTGCAATCCCATGTTTTCTTCAATATTCATCCGGTTGGCTCTGAAAACACAATAAACACAAAAACCACGCATAATTCCAAACAAATGATATTAAATACGTGTTTTGGTCTTGTTTTAGTAAGAAATAAGTGGTAAAAGGATGGGTGTTTACACACCTACCAAATCCCCTACACTTAACCATTGTCATGCCCTCATGCAATGCTTAGTGATAAAGCAAATTTTTTCACTTTTCTCATAATCAATCAACTTTGGCCTTATTAAAATACTACTAAAAAAAATTGAAGTACTAAGAGAAATTAAAATCTTTAAAGTAAACAAAAGGATAGAAAACCATTTTCACTTGAAAATAGCTATATGGAAATAACTTGCAAAGAGATCAAGGACTTACATTATGGCTTTTGGTGCTGCGAAGATTTATCACCCTCAAGTTTCACGTTCCCCAAACTAAGCTTAAAAACGAGATCATTGTTATTATAAGTTAGTAAATCAAACACTTACACACATGGCTTAATTATATGCTTAAACTCCCTTATTCCTAGGTGTATCTCTTATATTTTATTTTTGTCTTAGAATGATCATGAAGATGCATTTTTGGACTTATTGCGATAGTTTATTTAAGCTGAAAGCAAAGTAGGACGATTTGATCAATAGTTAGCTAAAGGACAAAATCTCTTAAAACTGCTTCTCGGGATATCAAAAAGTTCATATCTTGGCATAACTCGGTTCACGATTTAAGACCTTTCTTGGGCCGATATTTGGCATGTACTTCATACTTCATATCTTGAGAGACGTTCTTGAGATAATGGTCTTCTCTTCGTTAATAGAGTTTCTTCACTTGGAGACTTTTGAGGGGTACTCCAACTTAGTTGACCACGACTTCATGATTATTTCTTCAATCGCTAATTGGGATTTTGAGATACAACGATCCGCCTCCTTTTCCGACTTGGATCTATTTATCCTCATACCTTGTTAGGGTCTTTTCGGATAGACTTCTCCATGATCTTTACGGGAGTTGATTGTTTTTCTTCGTGAGTCTTGATCCTTCATATTGATTTTGGGAATAATGCTTTTCACATCACCTTGGATCTTTAGCAATAAGATTGAATCCTCATGCCTTGTTAGGGCCTTTTCGGACTCGCCAATCTTCGCGCCCCGCTTCATAAGTTATGCCTTGGCTATGAACTCTTATCATTACCGAGCAACTTTTAAACGATCTTGGGCTAGAAGCTAAGTAACTTTTCAAATCGTACGACCTTACTTATTACAGATAAATTATTAGCAAGTGATGGGAGAATAGGCAAATAATTACACCAAGTGAGCTTGTGCAAGAATACCGACTTATAATTGACTCTATCATTTCTCGTCCTCCACAATTTAAAATCTCAAGAAATGAGACTCGTGGATACTTAGCCTAATAAACCAATTAAGGTCTACATGGTTAAGGATACTAGCTAGAATAAACTTAGATAAGTCTATTCGGGTTGAGTCAAAATAATCGCAACGGGCCTAATATGTCAAAGATTTCTAAACTAGCTACACCACTTTATTAATATTTTTGACTTTATTGTGGAATATATACATATGAAAGCAACGATAAAAATTTAAAAATTACGACTAAATGGCCAAAGTTAATTAAAAATTTGAAAAATGTTGAAAAAGATGATTTTTCGGTTAAATGAAGGCATTTTAATGGAAAAGTCCACTTAAAACTTCGATAGAAGTCCCCCCTACACTTAAGATAAACATTGTCCTCAATGTTTAAGCATGTGGGAAAAGTCTCCCCTACACTTATGACATTGTGCACGTTGGTTAAATCAAGCTAAGGAAGAGACGACTAACGTGATCATTTTCAAATGTGAGTATGAAGAAAATTGAATCACGATAGTTGAGAGATAGAACCGGATTTCGGATAACACGGAAGCACGGTTCTTCAAAGGTTCCAAAAGTGCACTTATCCCTGTAATCACATCACCACACAAACACAAACACCTATAGAGGTCCCCCTACACTTAGGAGGTTAAAACAAAAAAGGATAGATACTCGGGCTGCCTCCCGAGGAGCGCTTGTTTTTGATAACCGAGTCACGAGCCTGACTCGACCCAAAATTAGTTCATGGGAAACGTGGTGAGGGATGGAATCATCTCATGAGAGATGTCCTCACCAAAGTACAACTTCACTCGTTGGCCATTCACCTTAAAATTAGGTCCATTAGGTTGAGCGAGCTCGAGAGTACCATATGGAAAAATTTGGGCAATAGTGAATGGGCCGGACCAACGAAATTTTAGCTTGCCCGAAAAGATTTTCAACCGAGAGTTGAAGAGTAAAACTTTGTCTCCAACTTGGAACTCTCGGTTTTTAATCTTAGAGTCGTGAATGAGCTTAGTCTTTTCCTTATAGATCAAAGAATTTTCATAAGCCTAATTACGGAGTTCATTGAGCTCATTGAGTTGGATCTTGCGTAGGTCACCGGCTTTGTTTATATCGAAATTATCCCACTTCAAGGCCCAGTAAGCCTTGTGCTCCAACTCAATGGGGAGGTGGCATGCTTTCTCGTACACGAAAATCAATTTGGTGTACAACCGATCGGAGTCTTGTATGCGGTACGAAAAGCCCACAAAGCATCATCGAGTTTATCGGCCCATGAGGCACGATGCTCTCCCACGGTTCGTTCAAGAATTCGCTTTAATCCTCGGTTAGAGATTTCAGCCTGGCCATTAGTTTGT
This sequence comes from Glebionis coronaria, assembly GCA_025667525.1. Lineage (NCBI taxonomy): Eukaryota > Viridiplantae > Streptophyta > Magnoliopsida > Asterales > Asteraceae > Glebionis > Glebionis coronaria. The sequence continues at coordinate 128,488,961 of CM046875.1, forward strand.
GGGTGGTAGGCGGTGGAAAGACGATGATTTACACCATACTTAGCCATGACTCTAGCAAATTGATCATTGCAAAAATGAGTCCCGCGATCACTAATAATGGCACGAGGCACACCGAATCTAGCGAATAGCGATTTCAAAAAGTTACAAACCACCCTTGCGTCATTAGTAGGTAAACTTTGGCTTCAACCCACTTTGAAACGTAGTCAACGGCTACAAGGATGTATTTGTTTCCTTTAGAGGAAGGGAATGGCCCCATAAAGTCGATACCACAAACATCAAAGATTTCACATTCTTGTATGAAATTTTGAGGCATCTCATCTTTATGTGTGATCTTGCCTTGTTTTTGGCAAGCATCACAACGTTTAACCATCTCGTGAGCGTCACGATAGATGGTGGGCCAATAAAATCCCGAGTCAAACACTTTTTTGGCGGTGTAGTTGGGACCAAAGTGACCACCGGTGGGTCCTTTGTGGCAAGCGTCAAGGATTTCTAAAGCTGCCGGTCCATCAACACATCGGCGAATAATCAAATCGGCACATTGTTTGAATAGATACGGGTCATCCCAAAAGTAAGTCTTAAAGTCTTTGAAGAACTTCTTTTACTGAGATGTTAACCCGTCAACGAGAATTCCACCCGCCAAGTAGTTTGCAATGTCCGCAAACCACGGGGTTTCATCAGAATTCGAGTTAATAGACATTAAGGTCTCCAGGGGAAAAGAATCATTGATTTCTTTGTTTGGATGATCCCCTTGATAAGGATCCTCATGTCTACTGAGATGATCTGCGGCTAGGTTTTCAGCTCCCTTCTTATCACGAATTTTGATTTTAAATTCTTGAAGTAGCAAAACCCAGCGAAGAAGTCTTGGTTTGGAATCTTGTTTAGTTAACAAGTACTTCAACGCGGAATGATCGGTATACACGATTGTGGTATAGAGGACAAGATAGGGGCGAAATTTTTCAAAAGCATAGACAACAGCTAAAAGCTCTTTTTCGGTTGTCGTGTAATGCAATTGAGCCCCTGTCATTGTCTTGCTGGCGTAATGGATCGGTTGGAAGTGTTTGTTCACTCTTTGGCCCAAAACCGCTCCAATAGTAAAGTCGCTAGCATCGCACATCAACTCGAAAGGCAGCTCCCAATTAGGGGTAACCAAGACCGGTGCCTTAGTTAGCTTATCCTTAAGAAAGTTGAAGGCTTCAATACACTCGTTGGAAAAGATAAAAGGAGTATCTTTTCCAAGAGGTGGGTCATCGGGCGAGCGATTTTAGAAAAATCTTTGATGAATCGACGGTAGAAGCCCGCATGACCAAGGAAACTTCTCACACCCTTCACGGTTGAAGGTGGAGGCAACTTAGCAATAACATCGACTTTAGCACGGTCTACTTCAAGACCGGCTTTGGAGATCTTGTGTCCTAGCACGATGCCCTCTTTTACCATGAAATGGCATTTTTCCCAATTAAGAACAAGGCGAGTGTCTTCACACCGCTTCAGCATACGTTCTAAATTGGCAAGGCAAGCAGAGAAAGAATCGCCATAAACCGAGAAATCATCCATGAATACTTCCATAGTTTCTTCAACCATGTCATGGAATATCGCCATCATACACCTTTGGAACATCCCAGGAGCATTGCATAAACCGAAAGGCATACGTTTGTAAGCAAATGTTCCATAGGGACAAGTGAATGTGGTATTTTCTTGGTCTTTGGGATCGATGGGAATTTGAAAATACCCGGAGAAACCGTCTAAAAAGCAGTAATAATCATTACCCGCTAGACGCTCGAGCATTTGATCCATGAAAGGAAGAGGAAAGTGATCTTTTCTCGTGGCATCATTGAGCTTGCGATAGTCGATACAAACTCTCCACCCAGTAACGAGACGAGTGGGAATCAACTCGTTGTGTTCATTGGGAACAACGGTTATTCCGCCCTTCTTGGGCACACAATGGACGGGACTTACCCAAGGCGAATCCGAGATAGGGTAAATCAAGCCGGCATCAAGAAGTTTGATAACCTCTTATTTGATGACGTCGTGAATGCGAGGATTAACCCTTCTTTGGCTCTGGATTGCGGGTTTAAAGTCATCTTCCATGAGAATATTGTGAGTACAAAAGTTTGGATCAATTCCGCGGATATCGGAAATTTTCCAAGCAATTGCCTTCTTATGATATTTAAGCACGGCGATGAGGCGAGATTTTTCTTCTTCTTTCAAGTCCTTCGCGATAATGACGGGCGACTTATTTTCGTCTTTAAGGAACACGTACTCGAGATGGGGCGGCAACTCCTTAAGTTCTAAATCCGGAGGATTTTCGATGGGAGGCGTATTCAAAGTCGGTTCATCGATAGCAATATCCTTGGGAGATGGTGGATAAATATTGTCTTCTTTAAGAAGGTTCTCAATGAGGCGAAGATCTTCATCCTAATCGGTGGGAGAATCGTCATGTTCTAAGTTCGTATCTCCCATGGTGGCTTCCAAATCTTTCCAAAGGAAATCACTTTCTCCAAATAGAGATAGTGATGAATCAATAGAGAAAACGGTCTCAACATTGGGAAGAGAGGTAGGAATACTTTTACAAGCATCTTTGAAGTGTTCTTCACAAGCCTCATCAAGAATGTCAATACAATTAACACTCTCGTATGAATAAGGCTGTTTAGAAAGCTTTCCCATGTTGAAGACAATTTTATCGTCACCCACTCTCATGATAAGCTCACCCGCTTCAACATCGATGAGAGTGCGACCGGTCCTCAAGAATGGACGACCAACAATTAATGGCACACGAGGGTCCATATCGTAGTCGACGACGACGAAATCGGCAGGGAAAGTGAATTTGTCGACTCCTACAAAGACGTCTTCGGCTATCCCCACTGGATAAGCAACCGTACGGTTAGCTAATTCCAAAGTCATTTTGGTGGTGACTAGCTCAGGGAGAGATAATTGCTTCCAAACGCTTAAGGGCATTAAGTTAATACTGACACCTAGATCGGCTAGGGCCATGCAATTCTCTACTCCTGGGAAGTTGCAAGGGATTAAGAAACGACCCGGATCACCAAGCTTGGTTGGCAATTTCCTTAAGAGCACTGCAGAGCAATTCTCATTAAGTTGGGTGTTAGCGATATCAAGAATCTTCTCCTTGTCACTAAGAAGATCTTTGAACATTTTCGCGTATTTAGGCATGTGAGCGAGAGCCTCAGCGAAGGAGATGTTGAAATTCAATTGTTTAAACATTTTGAGAAAGTTCGAAACCTGAATATCGTCCTTGCTTTTGAGCTTCTCTTTCCTCAACCTTGATGGATAAGGTATATCGGAAGAAGAGGAAGGCTTTGGAATAGTAGGATCACTCACATCCTTGGGTGGAGGAGGGGTAGAAGTAAGAGGTGGAGAAATTGGGGAAGTAGAAGGTTGAGGAATAGGAGCAGGTGACTCGTTTTCCTTAGTCACAATCACCGGTGGAGGTATAGGAAGCTCGGGTTCCTTGGTACATTTGCCACTGCGAGTGGTGATTGCTTTCATCTCCCCTCTTGGATTTGCAACGGTGTTACTCGGAAGAGTACCCGAAGAAGAGGGTTGATTACCTTGGAAAAAACTAGCCATCATGTTCCTTAAGTCAGTCGTTTGACTTGCCAAAGTGTTTCTCATATCAGCTCGAAGATCGTTCCCTTGTTTCACCATGTCTGCTTTCAAGTTGAGCACTTCCCGCTGGAGATTGTCCACGATCACATCATTAGTCCTCATGTAGGTTCCAATATCTTGGGGTAATGCGGTGGGTTGGTTGGGAGGAGCATTGTAGGCGGGTGCTTGATAAGAAGGTTGTTGGTAAACTTGGTTGTTTCGTTGAGGTGGATATGGTTGTTTGTGAGGTGGTTGGTATGGTACACGAGGTTGTTGTTGTTGTTGAGGAGGGCGATTGAGGTTTTGTTGTTGGTTTGGGTTGTTAGGAGGAAAACCGGGCGGGGAAAGAAAGTTGTTTGAGCGATAGCTAAGCAAGTTGCGGTCTCCTTGAGGACGAGCTTGATAAGCGGCCGGAGGATAGGTACCGTATGCTGCATTCACATTCTCAGAAGGATAGTCTTGGGTGGCGGTACAAGTGGTGTAAGAGTGAGGGCCCCCACATATTTCACATGGTTGGCTGACAGCATTGACTTGAGCGTTTTTAGCGTTGATGCTGTTGGTATTGTTAGCGGTGTGGGTAACAAGCGATTCAAGAAGCGTAGTAGTTTTGTCAAGTCGCTTGTCGTTGTCACTAGTACTAGCACTAGCGGCATTGGTCCGAACACTCTTGGTTTGCACACGAGACTTATTTTCAATAATATCCCAAGCGGCATTAGAAGTCTTAACCAAAATATTACCCCCCGAGGCACTGTTTAGTGAATCTTGGTCATTCATGCTTAAACCATTATAAAAGGTATTAATATGGTGCACTTTGGTAAAACCATGTTGTGGGCACTTTCTTAAAAGATCTTTAAAACGGTCCCAAGATTCACTAAAAGACTCATCGTACTTTTGTTCAAAATTAATGATTTCATTCCGCAAAGCGGTAGTACGAGAGGGTGGGAAAAAGTAGTTTATGAACTTGGTCTCCAAATCCGTCCACGTAAGAATACTTTGTGGTGGTTCCTTTGCAAGCCAATGCCGGGCTTGTCCCTCTAAGGAGAAAGGAAAAAGTTGTAAATGGATTACCTCTTGTGGAACACCATTGAATTTGACCGTATTTGTGAGTTGCAAGAACCTTTTGATGTGGTCATGTGGATCATCAATGGTACGCCCCAAGAATGGTTGAGCAGAGACCATCTGGATAAAACCGGATTTGAGCTCAAAGTTGTTGGCTGCAATCGCGGGTATGACAATTGGATCATTGTTGCCGTCTACATGTGCTTGTAAAAGTTCAATCATCGGGCGATTGTCCGGTAGAGGCTCATTGTTGTTGTTATTATTGTTGTTGAGAGGTGGATTGTTATTGTTGTTATTGTTTTGAGGTGGGTTATTGTTGTTGTTGTGTATACCGGCCATGTCTAAGTCTTCGAGAGGCTCGGGCTCTTGATAAGACGTTGATCGTGTACGCATGCACCTGCAAAAGAACTAACAAAGCAAACAAGAAATATTTTTGTCTTTTTTTATGTTTTTTACTTTTTAGGATTTTTGAAAATTTTATATTTTTTAGGGTTTTTGAAAGTTTTTATGAAAAAGTAACGTTCACGGTGAACGGATTCCAAAATCCAAGTTCTCACAAAAAACTGCTAATCTTAACGAGAAGAGCCGGCAGCGACGCCATTTGATACAAGCGTTTTCATAGGGGTTCAGATTAATCTCGGAATCTTCTCGATGTGATCGCAGCTCAATGTGGAATAATTGTTCTTGGTGACAAATAGGGGGTTTGGGTTTTCTATTTTACTAAAAGGATTAAAAGCGTAAAATGATAAAAACTTAAACTAAAAGCAATTAACTAATAGAAACAAAACAATAAAAATAATAAAACGTAGATTTAGAACAAAACAATTAATAAAGATAAAACTAAAAGACGAAATTAACTATCGACTCGAAAATAAAGTTTACTAAATGAAAAAGGAGAGAATAAAACTAAAATGGTACTTTAAAGCTAAACGAGGCAAAACCTTAAGCGGGTACTAAATAAAAGATAAAACTTAAATTTTTGGAAAAAATATTAATACTAAAAATCGACGAAAAATTCAACTAAAAATACGTAACTTTCAAAAATAAAATCGGAACAACTTTCAGATAAAACTAAACAATTACGGAACAATACTATTTAATAAACAAGCTAGCAGGCTAGCTGCTGGAAGCAGCCAGCCTGCTTAATTGGCGGGAAAAAAGGCTAAGCTAGCAAGCTAGCTGGTGGTCTTATAACTTTGGTTCGGAAGATTTTTTGGTTCGGAACATTTGTTTTCCTTGTTTGGAAGATTTTCTTGTTGTTTATTCGGAACTTTTTAAAAAATCTGATCGGAACTTTTTTTTTCTGGTTCGGAACCTTTCAACAAACTGGATCGGAACTTTTTTCAAAAAATCAGGTTCGGAACTTTTAGCAAATTCGGTTCAGAACTTTTCCAAAATTCTGGTTCGGAACTTTTACATAAAGATCTGGTTCGGAACTTTTTGGCAAGAAATTTGGTTCGGAACTTTTTGGCAAGAAATTTGGTTCGGAACTTTTTGGCAAGAAACTTGGTTCGGAACTTTTTAAATTAATCTAGATCGGAACTAAAAATCTGGTTCGGAACCTGGGGAAACAAAGAACAGTAGGTAACAGAAAGAACAGAGGAACACGATTTTAAGCCAAAAATCCACCAAGTTTTTAACCAAAACTTAACCAACACTAGTCACTAATCATCTACTAACCATAAACAACAATCCCATCAATAAAAACATCAAACCCAATAACTTTTGAAGATTAAAATCAACCAAATAAGAACTTTAACTTTAAATCAAAAAGATGAAGATGAACAAGATTAATGGAAGGCTTGTATTAAATGATTAAGGTTTAGACAATCAAAGGAAAAGATTAAAACTACAAGATTTGTAAAAACAAGAATCAAAATCACCAACACCTTAGTGGTGTTGGTTTCTTCCCTACGAAACAAAAAAAGAAAGAAACTGGGAATGAAAAACTTGTCAAAAAGTGTGAAGGGGTGGTCTTTATATAGTATTGTCTTTAGTTGGTGAGTGGGCTTTCTCTCGTTCTTCTTGTCTTCTCGTCTTTTCAGAAAAGTTGACGTTTTCGATTCTGATTCGGGATTTGTCGTCGATTAAATTCAACTCATCTTTTTAATTTCTTCGTTTAATAGACTTGAGTTTCTTCGACATATGTAAATCTTCCATCTTTGGTCCTTTTCTTCGATAAATCTTCAAATAGGCCAAATGACTTCAAATCTTTTGCATCTCTTGGACAATAAACTTCGTCTTGAGTCTTTTTCTTCGATAAAACCCGTGCAATCCCATGTTTTCTTCAATATTCATCCGGTTGGCTCTGAAAACACAATAAACACAAAAACCACGCATAATTCCAAACAAATGATATTAAATACGTGTTTTGGTCTTGTCTTAGTAAGAAATAAGTGGTAAAAGGATGGGTGTTTACACACCTATCATTAGGTCACGGTAATTATTTAACGAGAACACACAAAACGAGAATACAAATAAACACGAACGAATAATTAAACAACGAGACACGGAAAACGGTACGGGTACCCCATGTGGGGCCCCTACCCGCGGCAACAATAAGGAGATGGGCAGGCCCATCTCAAATTTTACTAAAGGGGGTTAAGGTAAAACTAGCTAGTCATTTTTCACTTTACAGAAGATTAAACAAAAACCTAAAAATATTTTCTCCTTCTCCTTCTTGTCTCCTTGTGGCCGCCGCACATAAACACCAAAAATGGGGTGTTTGTTTGATTTTGATCTTGGTTTTTGGTGCAAGTGTTCGTGTTTGTTCATCCTCGTTAGATCCACGCATTCGGTATATTATTTTTATCCTTTTTCTTTTTGATTTGATCTAATAATTAATTTAAAAAACATGATGTTTTTAAAAACGTAATTAAAAACATAGATCAAACATGAAGATGGTTATTGGGTAAATCAAAAAGGGATGTTTTTAGGGGTGTTTGTTGGCCGGCGCCTAAACCGAACCCCAAGGGGGGGTCTCGGTTTGGCTACTAGACCACCACCGAGACCATATGGTCCCGGTTGAGTGGTAAGACAAGGGGAACCCCGAAGTGGTTCGGGGTATGGTGTCGATTTCATGTCCGGTTCATGGGTTCTAGTCAAGATCCGGTTCACGGTTTATGTTAAGATTTTTTTTATATATAATCATATGTTAAAATTAAATTGTTAAATATGACATGATTAATTTAATAAACATGACTTAGGTTATATTGATTATTAAAATCATGAAATTATTAACCTAAGTATTTTATATTTTCTAGACTTATAATTAATTAATTATTTAAAAACCATGATTATAATTAATTAATTAAAATGACTTAGGTTATATTATTAATAAATAATAATACATGTTTTAACCTAAGTATTTAACCTTATTTAATTAAAACATGATATATTTTAATTAAATACTTTTAACCTATAGTTTATTTAAATTACATGAAATAATTAATAAACTATATATTATAATCAGAAAAACACTTAGGCGTATATACTTAGCTTATTTAACCAGCTTATATCTAATTATGGAAACTTTCTATTTTTAGAAACTTATTTAATTAAGGCAACTAATCTATTTATGGAAACTTTCTATTTTTAGAAACTTATTTAATTCAGGCAGCTAATCTATTTATGGAAACTTATTTAATTAAGGTAGTTGATCTATTTATGGAAACTTTCTATTTTTAGAAACTTAACTATTTTAAGCAGTAATTCTATTTTTGGAAACTTTCTATTTTTGGAAACTTTCTATTTTTGGAAACTTTCTATTTTTGGTAACTTTCTATTTTTGGAAACTTTCTATTTTTGGAGACTTTCTATTTTAGGAAACCTGCTATTTTTGGAAAGTTACTTATTATTACACAGTAAGTATAATAATACATGAAATACCAGAAATACTTAATCAGAATAGACAGAATATAAGATATACGTAGTTTAAGGCTTAAAACAATGAAACATGATATGAACTTGTAAAATAAGCTAAGACAAGATATAAAACCAGTTACGTATTTAGTAGTCAGATACTTATTCATGTATGTATTCATGTAGCATTAGTGATACGGAAGTAGGATTCCTCTCAGTTCGTCTTCGTTCACTGGACATAAGGTACGGATTCCCGTCCTTTCAGTATGGACATTCTTTCCTTATTAGGATTCCCCGTATGCAGCCAAATGTTTTCCCGTAGTATAAGTTTATATGTTTGACTTTCTTATGTTTAATTTAGAATACCTATAGCCATATACATGCATGACCAGTTTCACCTAGTTATGGAGGTACCATAACCATAACATTAGAGGCACTGATGTTATGACTTCACCACGGCGGAGTGATTGCTCGTGGCGTCCCTTCAGATTTTAGCCATATTATTATATTTATCATGTGGGGCGTATGGGTGCATCCTAGTTACATGTTTTCAGCAGATTACTCAGTGTGAATGTGGTGTGTGCCTTGCATCCTTCACAAGGAGCTGATCCCTCCTACCCAAACCAGTATATTAAATTAAAGGCAGCCCCTCTAATTTGCATGATGAGGTCACCCCTCCAAGTATTCATGCACGGTGGATTTTCATGACCTATATTGGCTAATGGTAGAACATGTTAAAAAGTTTTTATAAGATAAACATAAGGCTTTTCAAACTATAAAACTAGTTTTACCAAGACTTAACCAGGTTACTCGGGACTTAGTTTCTTCCGCTGTTATATGTTATATGATTATCCTATTCATGCTTTATTGTACATCCGTGCACTGAGCGTATTGCTCAGCCGTTTTCCTTTTCTATGTTCCCAAAACGGCAGGTACTCAGGGATGCTCGTAAACTTTAAGCGTACGTGCATATGGACTGGAAGCTTTCTAGCCTTTCTTTACTTTATGCATTATCTTTCTTTTGATACACTTGCTATGGAAATTGTTTAGTCCTTTCCTTTTCAGTACTTATGTTTGTGTGTGATGAGCTTTACTTTTGGACTACCGATGTTTGATTCCGGTATTTTCCTTTTATGGTCATGTAATGTTTAGACATTTTTCCTTGTATGCTTTGATGACACGCCATAATTACGCGTGACATTTCATTATCAAAATGGGGTGTTACAATTATGGTATCAGAGCCAAGGCTTCGACCTGTAGGCTCTCAAAATGTGACGTGTGATTAGTGGGTAGTCACTATGGTCTTCCTAGAACTGACAGTCGTTTTCATGCATTCATCATTTTTATGCATACATATACATGTCATTGTCGCAGGTTTATGACTAAGTAATGGTTGGTACAGGACTGGCCCTATTTAGTCGCATGTGTTTTATAGAAACTTTTAAATTTGGGACCGACATAGGCGTCCCCTCGCCATGTCTTTTGTTTTGGGTGAACTGACCATAGGCGTTCACTCTCGAGCATACAAAAATTTTCATAAAACTGCATCATGCATTCATACACAAAATTTTCTTGCATAAAATTTTTCTCTTGAAATTTTGGTATAAATTTTTTTCATGTATATATATATATATATTATGTTTTGATCTGTTTAATCATATGTTTTATGTTATACTGTCAGATGGTTCTCACACGCGAACAGGAACAGCTCAATGCTGCAATTCAAGCTGCTATGCAAGCTTTGCTTCCTCAACTGAGGAACGACATCAGGGCTGAAGTTCAAGCTGCCAACAATCAGCAACATAATCAGGCACCTCCTCCTCCTCCAGTGACCTTAGCAGTATGGTTGGAGAGATTCAACAAGCTCCGTCCTCGAGCTTTTGAGAAAACAGATAGCCCCAGTGATGCTGAAAGCTGGTTGGCTCACATCGAGAAGATTTTCAATGCTTTAGGTTGTGACCCCGCATACAAGGCGAGGTTGGCATGCTATCGGTTCGAAGGCGATGTGCTAAATTGGTGGTTAGCGTTGATGCAGTCTGAGGGTGGTGACGAGTGGGTTGCTGGTTTGACTTAGGCTCAGTTTAAGGACAGGGTGATGGAGCAGTTCTTTCCCAAGGCTGAGCAAGACAAGCTCAAGAGAGAGTACCATGGGATCCGACAGAGAGCTGGGGAGAATAGCAACGAGTTTATGCAGTGCTTTCTTCGCTTAGCTGGTTTCCTTGGTGCGGCAGCAGGTACTCCTGAAGAGCAAGCACACCACTTTAGGTGGGCTCTTCGCACATCGGTCGCAAACATTCTGGTGTGCGCTACGTTCAATACTGTAGCACAAGTGGCCGATGCAACACGTAAGCTGGAGATGCTGTAGGAGAGAGATGAGTTCGGGGAAGCTGAGAGACCCGACAAGAGGTAAACATTCGTATTCAAGCGATGATCTATCCATATTCCTTCCATATATGTCAATTATTCATCTCTTTAAATGTATATTCCAGGCAGAAAACTGGGGACCGGTCTCAGCCGGCTACTCAGCAGCAGCCTCATCAGCCCAAGGGAAACGGTCAGACTAACGACCGTTCTGCTACGGATAGGCGTGGCGGTAATGATAATTACCGTAACAACGTTGGACATTCCAACAGCAGCAAGTCCTAATACTTACGCAATTTTCTTATGATTTCATGTTATAACTCATATTCTGACACTTTAGCAAAACTAATACCAGGAACCATGGAAACGGTAGGGACCAGAACCAGAGAGGTTCACAGCCTAGCCGTCCAGCTATCACTGGTATTCAATCTTACGATTATCCGCATTGTCCTTTGTACCCTATTATCATGTCTTATGTAAAATGTTTTATCAGGTTCCCAGCCAGCCAGAGCACCTGCTGTAGGATTTACTCATCCTCTTTGCTCTACGTGCCACCGTAGGCACCCAGGGCAATGTCGCCGTAACACAGACGCATGCTTCAAGTGTGGTCTTCCTGGCCACATCATGAAGGATTGCCGTAAGGGCGAGATGGAGGGAACATCGGGACATGCTGATTCCAAGCCGCCTCCTACCACCGGGCGTGTCTACACGACATCTCGAGACCAGGCCAACAAGTCTACAGGTACCATCACTGGAATCTTGTATATGTATGGTCAAGCTGCATGTGTTCTTTTCGATACGGGTGCTACTCACTCGATTATTTCTACTACTTATGCTAAGAACATTAGGATGCTCCTCATGCCACTAGAAAATAGGCTTACTATTTCCACGCCTTTGAGGGACTCTGTATTAATCACCCATGTATACAAGAGTCTTCCCCTAGAATTTGACGATAAGGTTGGACCTGTTGACGCACTTCCGCTGGACATGAATGACTTCGACATGATTTTGGGCATGGATTGGCTATCCAAGCATCATGCTACCATAGACTGCCATTCATATCGAGTTATCTTCGGTGATGTTGATGCACCAGAGTACATTCATAACGGGTTCATACCCGGACGGTCTGTACAAATCATATCTACCCTGCAAGCGCGTGCATTACTGTCACATGGCTGCGAGGGTTATCTAGCTACGGTTCACGACATGGATGCTGAATCTCCATCAATTCAGGATCAACCTATAGTGTCGGAATTCCAAGATGTTTTTCCAGCAGAACTTCCAAGCATACCACCTGCACGAGAAGTGGAATTCAGTATCGAGCTTATTCCAGGAGCTGAACCAATCTCCAAGGCTCCTTATCGCATGGCTCCCATAGAGCTGATGGAGCTGAAGGACCAACTGCAAGAACTTCTTGAACGGGGTTTCATTCGACCGAGCGCATCTCCATGGGGCGCACCGGTCTTATTTGTTAAGAAGAAGGACGGCAGTATGCGTCTTTGCATAGACTATCGCGAGCTCAACAAGATTACTATCTGGAATAGGTATCCACTGCCACGTATAGATGATCTGTTTGACCAACTCCAAGGGGCCAAACACTTTTCCAAGATTGATCTTAGGTCAGGCTACCATCAGCTACGGGTCAAGGAGCAGGATATCGCCAAGACTGCTTTTCGTACCCGATATGGCCACTACGAGTTTGTAGTTATGCCATTCGGCCTGACAAATTCTCCAGCAGTGTTCATGGATTTGATGAACAGAATCTTCCATGAATTTCTGGACAAGTTCGTCATTGTCTTCATCGATGACATCCTGATTTTCTCAAAGTATAAGGAGGAACACGAAGACCATCTTCGTACAATACTACAGATTCTTCACCAGAAGCAGCTGTATGCTAAATTCTCCAAGTGTGAGTTCTGGTTAGACAAGGTGGCATTCTTAGGTCACATTGTATCAGCAGAAGGAATCACTATGGATCCAGCGAAGGTTGAGGCCATTACTAAGTGGCTGAGGCCGACTTCAGTGACGGAAGTCCGCAGTTTCTTAGGCTTAGCTGGCTATTACCGTAGGTTCTTGGAGAACTTTTCCCGCTTAGCACTACCATTGACCAAACAGATGCGGAAAGGGGAGAAATTCGTCTGGACTGAAGAACGTGATTAGAGCTTTGAAGATCTGAAGCAGAAGCTAGTATCTGCACCTATTCTTACTCTCCCATCTGGTACGGGTGGATTTCAAATCTATAGTGATGCATCGGGGAAGGGACTTGGCTGTTTTCTCATGCAACATGGGAAAGTGATCGCGTACGCTTCACGGCAGCTTAAGCCTTATGAAGAAAATTACCCCACGCATGACTTGGAACTTACTGCAGTCGTGTTTGCATTGAAGATATGGAGGCACTACCTATATGGAGAATCATGTGACATTTTCACGGACCACAAGAGCTTGAAGTATTATGACATTAATCTATAGTATCATCCCAGAAAGGCAAATGTAATAGCAGATGCTCTTAGCAGAAAGTCCGGAATGATCAACGACATTAAAATTGAGGAGGAAATCATAAGAGACTTGGAGCGACTAGACATCGAGATCATGGTACGTGGACAACATGGTTACTGGGCTAATCTTAGAGTAGAACCCGAGTTACTCTCTAAGATCAAGGAAGCTCAGAAAGATGATGGAGAAATCTGGGCGATAGTACAGAATTTGGAGAAACAGACGGAATTCAGAGTAGATGCAGATGGTATCGTATGGCAGAGCACGAGACTTTGTGTTCCTGATGACCAAGAACTCTAGGAAGCCTTGTTAGCTGAAGCTCATAGCTCCCCATTCTCTATACATCCTAGTTCGACTAAGATGTACCATGACATCAAGCAGTACTTTTGGTGGAGTGGTATGAAACAAGATGTGGCCACTTACATCTCCAAATGTCTTACCTGCCAGCAGGTTAAGATCGAGCATCAGCGATCTGGCGGTCTCCTTCAACCGTTAGATATTCCAGAGTGGAAGTGGGAAAAAATCACCATGGATTTTATTACTGGTCTTCCGCCTACCAAGAGGAAGCACGATGCAATTTGGGTGATCGTAGATCGACTTACCAAATCAGCTCATTTCTTACCGATCCGCAAGGAAGATCCGGTAAGTAAACTCGCTGATACGTATAGAAGAGAGATCATGAGACTCCACGGTGCTCCATCCAGCATCGTCTCAGACAGAGATCCTCGATTCACTTCGCGATTTTGGAAGAGTCTGCAGAAAGCTTGGGGTACACAACTTAAGCTTAGCACGACTTTTCATCCTCAAACGGACAGACAGTCAGAGCGAACGATTCAGACATTGGAAGACATGTTGAGGTCATTTGCGTTGGAATGGACGGGTGATTGGGACGATTACATCTGTTTGGTGGAGTTTGCATACAACAACAGTTGGCATGCAAGTATCAAGTGTGCTCCTCTCGAGATGTTGTATGGCAGGAAGTGTCGTGCCCCAATCTGCTGGGATCAGGTTGGCGAGCGAACACTTAAAGGACCAGAAATCATAGAGATGACCAATGAAAAGATCGCAGTAGCTAAGTAGAAACTTCAGGAAGCACGGTCACGTCAGAAGAGTTACGCCGATACGCATCGTAGGGACATACATTTTAACGTAGGAGATCACGTCTTCCTTAAGGTTTCGCCGGCACGTGGTGTTAGACGCTTCAGGATTAAAGGGAAGCTCAGTCCTCGTTTCATCGGACCGTTTGATATCATTGAACGAGTCGGTGAAGTATCTTACCGGTTGGCGTTACCTCTGCAGCTTTCGCATGTGCACAATGTGTTTCATGTGTCCTTACTCAAAGGGTACCAGTATCATCCCCTTCACATGGTTCAGTATCCACTAGAACAAATACGTGAAGATCTCACTTTTATAGAAGAACCCGAAGGAGTTCTTAACAGACAAGAACGAGTCATGAGAAGGAAGACGATTCCATTCGTCAAAATCTTATAGAGGGATCATACCGAGCGGGAATCCACTTGGGAAACAGAGGAGTCTATCCGGGCTTCTTACCATCATTTCATATTTTGAATTCGGGTATGTTCTTTTTTTTCAGTTTACTTTATCTATAATTCGGGGACGAATTATTCTTTTTAGGGGGGAAGAGTTGTAAAACCCGCATGCTTTTATCATGAATAGTACCCTTTAGATCGTACGTACTAGATTAAAACTTTCCTATTATAGCATGATTACGATTACGTGTTAGGATTTAACGTATTACGTACGTGTTAGAACACGATAAGTATTTACTACGCACGAACACGCAATAATTATTTGACAATAATTAATCACGAACATGAGATCATGAAATCATGAACGTAATTAAACCACGAACTATTATTAATTACGTATATATATTTATTACGAGCGTAAATAAATATATTAGGTCACGGTAATTATTTAACGAGAACACACAAAACGCGAACACAAATAAACACAAACGAATAATTAAACAACGAGACACGGAAAACGGTACGGGTACCCCATGTGGGGCCCCTACCCGCGGCAACAATAAGGAGATGGGCCAAGCCCATCTCAAATTTTACTAAAGGGGGTTAAGGTAAAACTAGTTAGTCATTTTTCACTTTGTAGAAGATTAAACAAAAACCTAAAAATATTTTCTCCTTCTCCTTCTTGTCTCCTTGTGGCCGCCGCACATAAACACCAAAAAGGGGGTGTTTGTTTGATTTTGATCTTGGTTTTTGGTGCAAGTGTTCGTGTTTGTTCATCCTCGTTAGATCCACGCATTCGGTATATTATTTTTATCCTTTTTCTTTTTGATTTGATCTAATAATTAATTAAGAACATGATGTTTTTAAAAACCTAATTAAAAACATAGATCAAACATGAAGATGGTTATTGGGTAAATCAAAAAGGGATGTTTTTAGGGGTGTTTGTTGGCCGGTGCCTAAACCGAACCCCAAGGGGGGTCTTGGTTTGGCTACTAGACCACCACTGAGACCATATGGTCCCGGTTGAGTGGTGTGGGTCCCACGGCAGCAGCAAGACAAGGGGAACCCCGAAGTGGTTCGGGGTATGGTGTCGATTTCATGTCCGGTTCATGGGTTCTAGTCAAGATCCGGTTTACGGTTTATGTTAAGATTATTTTTTTTATATAATCATATGTTAAAATTAAATTAATAAATATGACATGATTAATTTAATAAACATGACTTAGGTTAAATTAATTATTAAAATCATGAAATTATTAACCTAAGTATTTTATATTTTCTAGACTTATAATTAATTAATTATTTAAAAACCATAGTTATAATTAATTAATTAACATGACTTAGGTTATATTATTAATAAATAATAATACATGTTTTAACCTAAGTATTTAACCTTATTTAATTAAAACATGATATATTTTAATTAAATACTTTTAACCTATAGTTTATTTAAATTACATGAAATAATTAATAAACTATATATTATAATCAAAAAAACACTTAGGCTTATATACTTAGCTTATTTAACCAGCTTATATCTAATTATGGAAACTTTCTATTTTTAGAAACTTATTTAATTAAGGCAGCTAATCTATTTATGGAAACTTTCTATTTTTAGAAACTTATTTAATTCAGGTAGCTAATCTATTTATGGAAACTTATTTAATTAAGGCAGCTGATCTATTTATGAAAACTTTCTATTTTTAGAAACTTATCTATTTTAAGCAGTAATTCTATTTTTGGAAACTTTCTATTTTTGGAAACTTTCTATTTTTGGAAACTTTCTATTTTTGGAAACTTTCTATTTTTGGTAACTTTCTATTTTTGGAAACTTTCTATTTTTGGAAACTTTCTATTTTAGGAAACCTGCTATTTTTGGAAAGTTACTTATTATTACACAGTAAGTATAATAATACATGAAATACCAGAAATACTTAATCATAATAGACATAATATAAGATATACGTAGTTTAAGGCTTAAAACAGTGAAACATGATATGAACTTGTAAAATAAGCCAAGACAAGATATAAAACCAGTTACGTATTTAGTAGTCATATACTTATTCCTGTATGTATTCATGTAGCATTAGTGATACGGAAGTAGGATTCCTCTCAGTTCGTCTTCTTCGTTCACTAGACATAAGGTACGGATTCCCGTCCTTTCAGTATGGACATTCTTTCCTTATTAGGATTCCCCGTATGCAGCCAAATGTTTTCCCGTAGTATAAGTTTATATGTTTGACTTGCTTATGTTTAATTTAGAATACCTATAGCCATATACATGCATGACCAGTTTCACCTAGTTATGGAGGTACCATAACCATAACATTAGAGGCACTAATGTTATGACTTCACCACGGCGGAGTGATTGCTCGTGGCGTCCCTTCAGCTTTTGGCCATATTATTATATTTATCATGTGGGGCGTATGGGTGCATCCTAGTTACATGTTTTCAGCAGATTACTCAGTGTGAATGTGGTGTGTGCCTTGCATCCTTCACAAGGAGCTGATCCCTCCTACCCAAACCAGTATATTAAATTAGAGGCAACCCCTCTAATTTGCATGATGAGGTCACCCCTCCAAGTATCCATGCACGGTGGATTTTCATGACCTATATTGGTTAATGGTAGAACATGTTAAACAGTTTTTATAAGATAAACATAAGGATTTTCAAACTATAAAACCAGTTTTACCAAGACTTAACCAGGTTACTCGGGACTTCGTTTCTTCTGCTGTTATATGTTATATGCTTATCCTATTCATGCTTTATTGTACATCCGTGCACTGAGCGTATTGCTCAGCCGTTTTCCTTTTCTATGTTCCCAAAACGGTAGGTACTCAGGGACGCTCTTAGACTTTAAGAGTACGTGCATATGGACTGGAAGCTTTCTAGCCTTTCTTTACTTTATGCATTATATTTCCTTTGATACACTTGCTATGGACATTGTTTAGTCCTTTCCTTTTCAGTACTTATGTTTGTGTGTGATGAGCTTTACTTTTGGACTACCGATGTTTGATTCCGGTATTTTCCTTTTATGGTCATGTAATGTTTGGATATTTTTCCTTGTATGCTTTGATGACACGCCATAATTACGCGTGACATTCCATTATCAAAATAGGGTGTTACAATGAAGGTTTGAGAGGGAAAAAGAAAAGAATCACAAACCACAAATAAATGTCAAGGTAAGGATGCCAAGAACAAGCATATAATCAATTAATGATCAAAATAATGATCAATAGGGCGTGTGGAAGAACGAAAGCGTACCTTGTCCACAAATTGCATTCCAAGCTTTCAAGGAATCGATGAAAAGCCCAATTATGACTAATAGTGACTGCTAAGTCTTCAAAGACTAGTATCACTTCTAGCTATCTTGATATCATCATTCAATGATGTTGGAAATAAAAGAAGATGAGTCTTCTACAAGAGTAAGTAACTCCATCTCTAATCAATAGAATGATTTAACTTCATGAGTACCTACACATAACAAGATGAAAACTAGTAGATACATTTAAAGAGTAAATCTAAAATGCATTAATACTACTAATTTAAGTAATATTCAATATTAACATTTTAAAAGGCTTATTTTCAATAAAAAATAGTTTTGACCAAAGAAAAACTTTAGTACAACTTAACCTTATAATTTGAGGAGACAATGGATCGATCCAAGTTTTAAAGTACAATATACTTCAAAGATCTTGTGTCACCATCGCTCTGATACCAATTGTAGAAACTAGAAAGGGGGGGTTGAATAGTTTCTCATCGGTTTATCTCCTAATTAAAATTCCTTTCAATTAGGTGAGTGCACAAAACTATCTTTTACTTGAAAGATAGTTGCATAATGATTAGGTTCAATTCTAATGCATTAACAATGTATAGTAAGTGTAGTGATAATGAATGTAAGTAAAGAGTAAGGAAAGAAACAACCTAGTAGGAAGACACCAAGATTTATAGTGGTTCGGCAACAAGGCTCTATCCTCGTTCCTACTCCACTCCTCGAGTACACCTTACTCGAGATTTCCACTATATCCACAAGCTCCCTTCTTGGCGGAGAAAACCTTACAACGTCGCTTACATTATTTTCTGACACTAAGCTAACTGCCGAGACCTAATCTTAGCTAGGACCAATCTACACAACGTCGCCCACTTCACTTTTTAACGACACAAGGCTAGATGTCGAGTTCTAATCTAAAGGTAGAACTAATCTTCACAACGTTGCCTATTTCACCATTTTCTGACACAAGGCTAGATGTCGAGTTCTAATCCAAATCTAGAACCAATTTTCACGACTCTTCACTTTGAAGCTAAGTGAGAACTTCACACAACATAACTACATATCACTTTATAGTTTAGTGATAACTCACAAGACACAACCACATCACTTTATAGTTTAGTGAGAACTTACAAGACACAACCACATCACTTTATAGTTTAGTGAGAACTAACATAACTAATTATAACTCAACTAATCATATCCAAGTACACACATGTAGCTTGGATCTACACAACATAAATCCAAGCACACACATGTATTCACAAATAACTTGGATGTACACAACTCTAATCCAAGTATTCATAAATAACTTAGATGAACACACCTAGTCCAAGTATTCAAAAATAAATTGGATTTACACAAGACACAAATAAACAAATGATGAACATGACTAGATCTTTAGGAGAACGTGATCTTCATTAATGCTACATTTTTAATCACATCACAAGTGTGTGAGTGATCTTCTCTTTGGACAAGGTAAAGAAGGAGATCAAAAGGATAATCATGAGTAAACATACTTAACACATTAAGTGATCATTTACAAATGACTAGGATTAGAAAGGAGAAAGAAGGCCGAAGAAGATGTCCAAAAAGGGTTGATGAGAATGCAGATTTGATCCACTATTTATAGGACAAAACATCCAATGGCTATATCTGCCCGCGGTTCCTTATTGGACCCGCGGTTCCTTATCGATAAGGAACCGCCGTAGGTGCTAAGGTACCGCCGACGTAGACTCCTCTCTTTTTTGTCTTTTAGTGAATTTGAAATATCTGAGGCTGTTTAAACCTTTAAAAGATATTCTTATGGCATTTGGAATATGCCATATTCAAATTTGCATTTTCATTTTAATAAAACATTTTCTTAAAAATAAAGTTTTATAAAAATCTCTTGTAATGTTTGACAAATGTGAGTTTTAAGGCTAATCACTTTTATGATCAATAAGCATGATTAAGATATGTTAGTGTAATGATTATTACCTTGATGATAGTGTTTGTTAGATAATTCGTTTTAAGATTGTGTTTGACAATAAATGTCTTTGTAATTTGTCGTGATCAAAACTAAGAAAGATTAATTAATACTAACAATGTTTTTAGGCATTGATTTGCATTACCACTCTTTTTTAGTCCCACCTTACAACCAAGATCATCTAATTGTCTCAGAGATAATAAATTCTTCTTTAAGCCCTCTACGTGTCACACATCCCGAATAATACAAACTATACCATCATGCATTTTCACCATGATACTTTCAATTCCATTGATCTTTAGTTAATGATCATACAAACTCTACATATATCTGCTCCAAAGATTTGTTAATTTTGATGAAACTTGTCTCTTCTTGCGGTCATATGGAAAGTAGCTCCCGTATCAAACAACCATACATATACAAATCTCTTTCTGCCTTCATTTGCAACCGCTGCTTCACAACGCATGGTGTTACCATCTTCTGAAGTGCTAGCGACATTTCCTTGAGGATTAGAGGTATTAAAACTCAAACAATCTTTCTTGAAGTGACTCGACTAACCGCATTATAAGCATTTAAAACAATTCTTCTTCTTCCATGTTTTAAATTTAACATGACTCCCACTAGAGCCTTGTTCCGCCGACCAATCTCTTGCCACCACCAAAGCCTCCACCTTTCTTGAACTGATCTATCTGTCATCCCTATTGTTGCGCCTATTTTCTTCTTCCAGAATAGCGGATGCAAAATCATTGAAGCCCTAGTGTTGTCCCATATATTTAGATGATATAACACGAATTAAAGAAAAAAAATAGATGAAGAAGATGAATTCTAGTGAGAGAAAGTAGAGAGAGAAAAGAGAGAGAATTGGTTGGAACTTGGTGATATTAGATTGAGAAGTGAGAAAAATGAATAACCAACACCCTTCCTAACATGCTAGGAAGGGTATTTATAGTCCCCCTACATGTGGGCTTGTATGGACTATACTACATGGGCCGGGCTTTCCTTTTGGTCTTTGGTTACTTATGAATGAACCTTAGCTTAAAGTTAAGCCCGTTATACATGACTAATCTACTACCTATTACAACGTTCTAATTTACGATACATAATAAACATATGACTGAGCATTCTTGTTTGACTCAATATTTTGAGGCTAACAATCTCCCCCAATGAGAGGTCATAAACCATGGTCATTTAGAAATTTATAGAGATTACTAATTTCGCCATAAATGAGCCTTGAACGTGTAATCGTAGTCTTGTTCCTTCATGCTGTGATCTTTGAGCCTTTGTCGTTGTCTTTCGACTTTGTCTTTAAGTTTTAGATCTTCAAATCATCCTTGACTTGTCTTTGCCATCTTGTGATCTTGTGTCTTCATCCACACGCTCACACTATTAATTGTTGAATAAGTCTTTGGGCATGAATATGTGGTTTTGAATCTTTGACTTTGCTGAGTACACCATGATGCCACCTTCTCGAGACAAAACATAGACACGGACTGAATGGCTTTGACATTTGTCCTAAATCGGTAGCGTTTTACCTCCGGTCGGTGAAGACCGTTATACGATATCAAATACCGTACCTGTGATTAGGTAGATTCAATTAAGAATCTCCTTGACAGGGTTTCGCGACTGTACTAGCCGTTCTCTTTACTCGACCGTCTCAAAGCAAGACTGCGAACATAAAGAGTGAATCAATTGGATAAATATCCGCTTGATTAAAGTCGTCAATTCAAATTCCTGGAACAAGTGTGATTCATAAAGAATCTTACCATTGTTGCTTTCCAGTTGACACAAGCTTGATTCATAAGAATCTCACAAGTCACCTACCGTAGCGCTGTTTGATGTTGACGCTAGAAGGATTTCCATTCGTCACTGTGAATATTAATGAATATCACTCTGAATGTTCTGGCAAGACCATAAAGATATTGCGTAGAAACCTGAAACGAGTTTGAATCAATTTAGAATCAAACCACTGTTGCTTTTCAGTTTTACACATGTTCAATTCATAAAGAATCTTGCATATGACCTACCGCAGTGCTGTTTGATGTTAACACTGGAAGGATTTCCACTCATCATTATGAATACTAAGTAGTATCACTCTGAGTGTTCTAGCAATATCACAAGGATATAGCGTAGGACTCTCTTGATCTTCATCCGTGTGTCCTAACGAGATTTGATTGATCTCTTGGCTCTAGACTCGATTTATGCACTTTTAGTGGTCGGAGGCTGGAGCAGATGCCACCTATTCAATATCAACTATCTCGGAGTCAGAAAGTCAATAGAAGTCGTGTTGATCTCCGTGACAATAAAACAAACTTCTTTTGAGAGAAGCCTGAGTAGCTAGGAGAGGGTTGTGCTTCACATCACTGGGTCCATGATGAGTTGTCTTCATGATGTGTTGACCCAGTTTCTGCCTAAGTTGTATGGAGGGCTTCTTTCTTTACACCCTTTATCCTTACATTTCTTTTTCATTCTTCAACCCCTTCAATGCTTACCAAGACATCATTAATAGCACCTTTTTGTGATTGTTCTAGTGCTATCATCAGTACTCAGTCGGCATTCAGCTTCGTTCACATTCTACTCCATCTTTCCTAAGGACTTCTAATAATCTATTGGATTGTCCCTGGGAAGATCCCTCCGGTTCTGGTTGGATCGTAGGACTTAAACCTAACCACCCTTTTGACACCGATAACGTCGTGAATGAAAGATGTTGTAGGTATTTGATCGTAACCATGAAAACCACTTTAAATTCTAACAAAGTGTTTGAAAAACATTTAACACCTTGCTATTTTTGTCGTTTCAGAAATGCTCCCCCTTCACATGTGCATCGATAATCGAAAGTGTTTCGCACATGTAGGTAAGAGTTAAAGTGCTTGAGTCTTATATAAGATCACATTTTAATCACATTTTCTCCCCTATCTCTAATATATAAAATCTTTTGATATTAGAGATACCAAATTTGATTAAAATATATTTTGAAAAATAGTCTTGAAAATCTCCGGGAGAAAGATGTGTTAATCTTTTGCATGAAGTTAAAATGCCCCCCCTCAAAAATTGATCCAATGGAATTGTCATTACGAGGATTTGATCCACATTAAACTGTTGAGGATAAGAGTTGTTGAACACACAATTTTTGAAAGATTTTGAATAGTCATTGAAAAATTCTTGAAAAAATTGTGTTCAACGCTTTTTGAAAAATCCTATTTCTTTTTGGCGAAGAGGTTTTTCTAAAGCATAAACTTGAGTTCATAGACTTTGAATGTATTGACGAATCCACTCAAGTGTAAGAAGATTTAACTTCTTTTGCTAAGGGTAAGGGCACGAAATCGTACACTCCCCCGTGAGTATAGTTCCGGGTTGCAATCTGAAAGTGATTACAAGCCATTGTGTTGAGCTCAAAACGTTGAATTTTTTGTCACAAGCTCAACTCGAGATAGATTGCTCTACCCGTTGTTGGAAATATTGTCCAAAAGAGACAATTTCCTTTAAAAAGATAGAAATGACATGTTTGGAAAAATATTTACAACTTTTATTCGAGCTTTATGTACACACCCGTGTCGTTATTGAGCGACATTTCTAGGTACGTCCATATTATCGATACTGAAAGACATGTCGAGAAGAATATTTTTGGATTATCAAAGATTTTTTAATTTTGTATTTTTCTTTTTCATTAATATTTACAGGTAGATGTTTGATAGATGAATCAAGCAGGCTTCTTTGCCACAACCTCCAGTTCGGCTGGAGTCAAACATCTCATACCAATTTGCCTAACTAGATACACAAATCTCTCTTTCGAAAGAGCTTTTGTAAACAAGTCAACTAATTGGTAATCAGTTCCAACAAAGTATAATTCAACAATACCCTTTTCAACTTGTTCCTTAATGAAGTGATATCTGACATGAATGTGCTTCGTGCGGGAATGCTGTACCGGATTGCAGGAGATGGCTATGGCGGACTTTGAGTCACAGTACATAGGTACCTTATCAAAGTGGAAGCCATAATCCGTGGATTTTGTTCGCATCCAAAGAACTTGAGCACAACACGCAGATAGAGACACATACTCCGCTTCGGCTGATGAAAGTGACGTGCAATCCTGCTTCTTGGAAGACCATTCCACAAGCTTATCTTTTCCTAGAAACTGTGCACCACCAGAAGTACTTTTACGTGTATCAAGACACCCTGCATGATCAGAATCTGAATAGGCCGTTAGAAAGAAACCGGTTTCCCTCGGATACCAGAGTCCCATGTGAATGGTATTCTTAAGGTACCGAAAGATCCGTTTAACCTCCTTGAGGTGCTTTTCAGTGGTTCGTGCTTGATATCGTGCACAATAGCATGTAGCATGATGTACATCAGGTATGCTTGCTGTCAAGTACATGAGGGACCCGATCATGGAACGATATCTCGTTTGATCTATGGGTAATCCCTCCAAATCAGCATCTAGGGATGTGGTTGATAATGGTGTCCCAACGGGGTCACATGATGTCATACCATGCTTTGTGATTATCTCTTGACAATACTTAGCTTGGTTAATGAAGATACCACTTGGGGATTGTTGAACTTGAATTCCTATAAAGAATTTTAGTTCGCCCATCATAGATATTTCAAAGCTGCTGTGCATTACTTTTTCAAACCATTTTGAAAGTTTTGGGTTTGTAGACCCAAAAATAATGTCATCAACATAAATCTGCACAAGCAAAATATCATCCCCATATTTATAAGTGAACAAAGTTATATCAATGGAACCTTTTGAGGAACCTTTGGAGACCAGAAATTTCGAGAGCTCGTCGTACCACGCCCTTGGAGCTTGCTTGAGTCCATATAGTGCTTTGTGGAGATGATACACCTTGTTAGGATAATGAGGATTGACGAATCCTTCTGGCTGCGTGACATAGACTTCTTCCTTCAAAGGACCGTTAAGAAACGCCGTCTTTACGTCCATTTGGTAGACAATGAATCCCTTATGTGCATCATAAGCAAGAAAAATCTTGACCGCTTCCATTCGAGCTACTGGTGCAAATGACTCTTCAAAATCAATACCCTCTTTCTGTCCATACCCTTTAGCCACAAGCCTAGATTTATTCTTGATGATCGTGTTCTCTTCATCCATCTTGTTTTTCCAGATCCATCGAAGATTTAATGGTGTTACATCGTATGGTCTGTCAACAAGTTCCCAGACTTTAAGTCTTTCAAATTGTTGAAGTTCATCCGTCATCGATTCAATCCAAGCATGATCAGCCATGGCTTCTTTGATGTTTTTCGGTTCAGCTGAACTCACGGCGAGTGCGAACATACAAACATCGCCATCGGTGTGAAGCTGTCGTCTTGTACGAACGGGTTGTGAAGGGTTTCCAATGACATGAACCAAAGGATGATCTCGGGTCCAATGATGTGCTGAAGGATGTCGTTGGTAGAACATGTGCATATTTGATGGATCAACATGGCGAGTTGAAGACTCTCCAGTTTCGTGTACCGGTGTACCGAATGGGTTGATAAATTCGTCTTCGTCAGATAATGCATCGTCTGCTTGATTTGTGTTCTCTTGAGCAATGACAGTACTTGTGGATGTTGTAGGATCGATTGTTGAAGTGATATTCTAAGGAAGTAACTCTGTAGCAACCCGTGTTGAAGTAGATGAAGTTGTATCCGGTTGTTGACGATGATCGGTATCATCATTCTTATCATGAGTGACAGCGGAAGACTTCGATACAACTTGTTTCTCCCCCATGAAATATTCATCATACATTGGTCCATATAACATTTCCAACTCTTCAATTGTCGTGTCGACTGTCATATCAGCTCTAGGAACATTTTCTGGAACCAGCGTTGAACTTGACGGTTCATTGCTGTCGTCTTGAGTTCCGAGTTCCGTGCGGTTGTGAACGGAAGTCGTTTGTCGTTGTGGATCGGGACTTAAACTGTTTTGTTCAAGTGCCATCTCTTGTAATTCATCAAATCGAATGTGAATGGTCTCGACAATCAATTTTGTTCTCTTGTTGTATACTCTATATCCCTTAGACTGAGTTGCATATCCCACAAGAATACATGCATCACCTTTCTCTTTCAGCTTATCAAAATTTTCACCATCTCGAATAATGTAACAAGTACATCCAAAAACATGAAGATGTTTGAGTGAAGGTATTCGATCATGAATTATGTGATATGGTGTATTTTCGTGTCTTGGGATAATTAAGGAACGGTTTTGTGTGTAGCATGCGGTTGACACGGCTTCGGCCCAAAAGTATAGTGGAAGTTTTGAAGCGAATAATAATGTTCGAGCAGCCTCAACTAAAGTACGGTTTCGTCTTTCAACAACGCCGTTTTGTTCGGGTGTTCGAGCAATAGATGTTTCATGTTCAATTCCTTCGGCTTCAAAATAGTTTCTCAGTTTTGAATTCAAAAATTATGTACCTCTGTCAGTACGAACCACTTTGACTTGAGCTTGAAGACCACGTTGTATCAGTTTAAGAAAGCTGATGAGAACTTCGGGTGTTTCATCCTTGGACCTCAAGAAGTGAGTCCATGTGTACCTTGAGTAATCATCGACAATTACCAGAATATATTTCTTTCCATTGATACTATGAACACGCATGGGACCACACAGATCCATATGAAAAAGATCTAACCGTCCTTTAGAGCTTCGTGTAGTCTTTGTTTTGAAGCTACTTCGTTTAGCTTTACAAAGCTCACAAGAAGAACAAAGATGATCTTTGATGAATTTCAAACTTGGAAGGCCTCTCACAATATCTTTCTTGGAAAGCAAGTTGATGGTATCAAAATTAAGATGAGATAAACGTTGATGCCATAACCATGCCTGAGTGGTTGAAGCTTTAGCCATGAAGCAAATTGGAGTTGATGAAGTTGTGTCTTGAAGTGAAATTGTGTAATGATCAGTACCCCGTGTACCGGTAAGTAAGTCATTCCCATCATAATCACGAACAAAACATGTCTTCTTTCTGAAAGCAACCTCCAAATCCGCATCACAGAATTGACCAACCGAGAAGAGATTATGATTGAGCCCTTCGACGTAGTATACCCTTTTGATTGTAATATTCCCCTGAACCAAATCTCCATATCCTATCAGTGCAAATTGATCATTTCCGAATCGGACCGTACCCAGGAACTTCTCCATGAAGTTAATTAGAAGGTTGAGATTCCCCGTCATGTGCTTCGTGCATCCGGAGTCCAGTATGAAGAGATTTATTTGTATCACCTACAGAAGAGTTAGAACACGATGGAGCATTTGCTAAATTGGATACCACAGTAGTTGTGATAGTAGAATCATTAGTGTCCTTATCAACATTTAAAGGCAAAATAACACTCGTTTTCACATTTTATGTCCTAGCTTTCGGCATCCATTTATATCCTGGAGGACACTGATTAGCAAACCACCATTTTCAAGACTTGCTAGCAGACTCATATAATTCCTTAATTTTGCTTCTAGGGTTCTTAGTGGTGGAGTCTGATGCATTACTTTTCTTAGTGGGGGTTGCACCGGAATGGTTCAATTTGCGTTTGGGTTTACTAGCTCTATTAGGCATTGAAACTTGCTTCTTAGTTCTAGTATCTACGCCTTTGACTTTATTCACAACACACATAGAATGATTAACATTAGCACACTTTCCACATTTGACACAAACAAATTTCACATTCATAGCATTCAAATCATTCACAGCATTCAAATCGTCGTTACATGCGATTACAGACTTTTTATTCTTAAAAACATTCAAATTCCTAGGGTGTTCTTCTACTTCCTTCATCTTCCCTTGATTCTTGTGTTTCCAGACCTTATCATTCACTTGAGTGCGCTTAAGCTGAGGCCGGCTAACACTAGTAGTGGAAACTATTTCTGTAGTAGAAGACACCCGAATATTAGTGTTTCTAGAAGTCTGAGGCGATTGAGTAACTTTGTTTGTGGGCTTAGTGGGCATTCTATACATCCCTGGTTTAATCACATTATTGTGCTTAACGCTTGGTGCTATAGTATTCCTTATGGGTTGATTATGTGGTAACCTTTCCTTTCCATCCATCTTGGGGTCAAACACAGGTTTTGCAAACGAGGAATTTGATAAAGCAGATGGTTTTCCCAAGATAGAGGATCTATTCACTTTAGAGGCATTGGGTTGTGTAACAACAGGTTTCTTAATGCTAGGTTCCACAACTTTTCCACCCATCTTAGCAACGAGTTTCTGCAACTCTGCTATCGCTCTGTCCCTGTCTTGTAACTGAGCTTTCAACCCATTAATTTCCAAATTCGGTTCATTCATTTCTCGAAAAGTTTGGGAAAGTTTTTCTTGCAATTTATTATCATGTGGAAAATTAGCAACGTCTTTTTGCAAAGCAAGTTCAAGAGAATGACAATGTTTTTGAAGGAAATCAGTTTTGTGTTGAAGTAACTCAAAAGCCTTTTTATCAACATTTTCTTTACGTTTCGAAAGCTCAATTTCAAGACGCTCACATTCTTTGATCTTATCAAGATATTTGCATGCAACATCAGAATATTCATCAATATCAGCACAAGATGTAAAATAAGCACACATAACATCTTTAGAAACGCATTCTTGCAAGAGTAAATCATATTCATCTGAAAAATTAGACTTCTCCATTTGAAGATCATCAATGTGTTTCTCAAGAGATTCAACATATTTTAAATCATCATACATTTCAATCCGAATGAACTCCTCAAGTTGAAGAACAGTTTCTTTAATCAACGTCGTGTTTGGAATTAAGAGTTCTTTCACAAGCAAGGTAATATCTTGAGGAATCGGGCGTTGCCACTCAGCATTTTCACGTTTTGCCCAATCTCTTTCAACAATAGATTTAACATTATCTATGTGGTGTTTAAGAATACCTAATGTTTTCCTACTCTTGCTTTTAGATTCATCTAGAGGGAGGTAGTTTATGTATTTGTAAACATTAGATTTCTTAGGGGCAAATGCTTTCTTCCATTAAATTCACTTTTGTTTGCATTCTAGAAACACTTCCTCACGAGTTTTCTGAGTTTGTTTGTTGAAAAGACCATAAAGACTATTCTCGTAAGCATAATTATATGGTTTTACAAATTCCTCATTGACAAGTGATCGAGTATCATCATCCCAAAGGGCAGTCTCTTCACTATTGGTACTAACAGGCATGCAATCAAGATCGGTCCTTTCAGTCTCATCAAGATAAAGACACGGGTTCGCAGCTTGAGCTTTGGCAAGGTACTCAGGACTTGCAAAGCTAGCTTGACCTTTAAACATCGATGGAGGTGCTAGAATTCTTACGAATTGAATAGAATCATGCGTTTTATAAACAACTTTCTTCAAAAATTCGACTTGTTCTTCTAGTTTCGTTACTTTTTCATTTTCTTTATCATATCTACTTTTGAAGTCTTGTTTTAACGCATCTACCTCTTGTTTCTTATCCTCAAGAATTTTAGCAGAATCGGTAGTGGTCATAGAGAGCTTTTGTTCAAGTTCATTAACTTTGGTATTGGCAAGGTACGTTTTTGACATTGATCCATTAAGAAAACATTATATTGACGCTTCTCTTTGGCTAATAACTCAAGAGTTGTATTATATTTGTTTTCAAAATCATCCTTTTGACTTTTTAACGCACTTCCCTTGTACACGTCAAGCTCTTTGGTTTTCTGAAGGAGCTCATCTCTACAGCTTTCAGTCATCTCAGTAGATTTGATAAGAGCAGCTTTGCACTCTTCAAAATTTTGAGTGAGCGTAGCGTTTGCCTTCTTTAATTGCTTTTGACTCTTTTTATTTTCAGTGACATCTTTTTGTAAAGTGGCAATTAAATTGGAAAGCGTAATACGTTCCTATTCATCATACTCATTTGCATGTTGATCATCCTTAGACTCATTATTGCACTTGTATGATGAATCGGGTGTGGTATTGCTATCAACCGTTTCCATCATACACGTGTCATTAATGGCATTGGGTAGATCACTATGCTCATGAATATCACCAAACACATTATATTCATCAGTAGTGTGTACCTTATCGATTGGCTCAGTGTCAAAGATAGGGCCATTGTCATCTTTAGTGACTTTGATAACTTCTTCAACCTTTGCCATGTACGAGTAATGTGCATCAAGTTCTTGATCGGAATCTTCATCATCAGTGTCATCAAGCATTGCTCCTTCCTCAGCTGACAATTTAACCCCTGCTTCCATCTTCTTGCATAGCAACATCTTTTCCTTGTGATAGCTGAGTCTCTAACCCTTTTCGGCTTCCTGCATTCCTTTGCCATATACCCATAACCTTGGCAATTAAAACACTGAATCCCACTCTGCTGAACCACTTGACTTCCAACAGTTTCCCTATTCTCAGTAGCAGCATCAATCCTTTGAGTATCATACTTAGCAGTTTGTCGATCATACCTTGCAGAACCCTCAACATGCGTTGAATTATGTCGATCATACCTAGAAGGCCTTTCACCACGTCGACGTGTGTCATACCTTGGAGGACTCTCAACATATCGGTTCTTTGTGTTAGATGATGTGCGAAGATTGTTGTTGGTGGGTTTGTAGATTTTATTGTAAGTCTTCATTATGAAAGCAATTTGTTGTTTCATCTCTCGATTCTTTTGAGCTTGGTCTTCATCACTATCTTCTTCAGATGATGACTCAGATGGTGGTGATGGTGCTCTTGGTACTTTACCTCGAGATATTGTGGATGATGAAGACTTAGATGATGTGGAATATCGTGGTGAAGATGATGTAGTGGAGTATGGCTTAGGAGCACGAGAGTGATGGTCTTGAACATGTTGAGTGGTAGTCACTAAAGCAAGTGGATTAGCCGTCTTTGCAACACGTTCAGCTCGAATCTCATTTGCTTCATTCTGAAATTGCTTCAAGATATCAAAGAGTCGATGATATGAGATCTCGTCTAACTTTTCTTGTTGTTTCACTAAAGTGACGAATGGTGTCCACTCGGGTTGAAGTTGTTGAAGAAATTGAACATTGACTTGCATGGTGGAGACTTGCAGGTTATTTCTTGTCATGTCATTCATCATCTTATAAAACCTGAAGTAGTAAGAGTCAATTGATTCTCCATCCCTTGAAGTAAACTTGCCAAAATTCCAAAACAAGTTTGTTTTGACTTCTTGTTTGTTGAGTGATTCTCCTTGTTGCAAGCGTTCAATAGCAGTCCACATTTCATGTGCTGTAGGGCATGCATCAACCGTGGAGTAAATATCATCTCCAATCCCACTTAAAACCATATAGATGGCTTCCTTCTCCGCATCATGCCAAGCATAATTTTCAAGTGTGAGATCGGCTCTTGTTTCATCACGTTCACTTGCAGGTATTGGATCAGTAGTATCTCTGGCTGGTCTTGGAGGAATTGAGATCTTCTTGAATATATATGGTCCGTGAGTAATACATTTCCTCAAGGCATCACCATTAGGTCTTGTATCAAGGTATCGTATGAAACGTGATTGCCATTGAGCATACCGACCAGACACAAGCATTGGTGGTCTCTCTTTGTTACCCGTCACCATTATGTTGTTGTTCGTCACACGATATTCAGCAGTAGAATCCATCTCAAAATTCTCTTAAATGATGAAGTGAACATGGATCTTAAGTAGATTTGTTGTGATTGTTGTTGTGGTTAAAATTCCGAAAAGTGCAGTTTTTCTTCAGTCCGACAATAAATTCTCCAGTCCGACAAAACGGTAGACCAAAAAATTTTGTTATCGCCAAATTTTGAAATCGAGCTATAAATGTCCTAAAACTAGTATGGAAAAAATTTGAATTTACTTGACGAAAAAATTTTAACTTTTTTTTTTAATCTTCGTGTAAACGATATTCCGAAACTAGTCTAGATGGTGGCTAAGTCTAAAAAATAGTCGAACAAAATTTGGCTAAACAGATCTCAATATCCCATCGCAATGTTGTCCCATCGCAATGTCGGCGCAATGTCTGCCGCAATATCCTATCGCAATTATCCCTGTCGCAATAACCCTGTCGCAATGTTCCTATCGCAATGACCTCTGTCGCAATAACCCTGTCGCAATGACCCCACTCGCAATATTCCTGTTGCAATAACCCTAGTCGTAATAATCCTGTCGCAATATCCCCAGTCGCAATAATCCTGTCGCAATATAAAAAACAACACCAATCGCAATATGAATCGCAATCTCGATCACAATGATAAACCCTAGCGTATTGCGATGGAAGGCAATGGTTTTCTGTCGCAATGTGGGTATTTTTCCGAAATTTTAGGCCAAAAAATGAGATTTTTACCAAGGAAAAACGTGATTTTACCCAAACCAAAGCAACCAAATCCCTACCACAACTATGTAGGAGATGTGTATCAAGATTTAGAGCACAGAAAACACACAAAAAAACTGAATTCGTGAGATGAGATAGAGATTAAATCTTAAGAATCAACTAAAAACACAACCAATCACATATCTACCCGATGGCGATTGATACCAATTGTTGTCCCATATATTTAGATGATATAACACGAATTAAAGAAAGAAAATAGATGAAGAAGATGAATTCTAGTGAGAGAAAGTAGAGAGAGAAAAGAGAGAGAATTGGTTGGAACTTGGTGATATTAGATTGAGAAGTGAGAAAAATGAATAACCAACACCCTTCCTAACATGCTAGGAAGGGTATTTATAGTCCCCCTACATGTGGGCTTGTATGGACTATACTACATGGGCCGGGCTGTCCTTTTGGGCTTTGGTTACTTATGAATGAACCTTAGCTTAAAGTTAAGCCCGTTATACACGACTAATCTACTACCTATTACAACGTTATAATTTACGATACATAATAAACATATGACCGAGCATTATTGTTTGACTCAATATTTTGAGGCTAACACCTAGATAGTCTGAAAGTACATTAGTGGTTAATGTGATAATAAGTTGTCCATACGACCCAGGTAAACTTTGAAGTAGAGTATCAACACGTTCATGTGGCTTTATTTTACAACTTAGAGAAGTGAGTTGAGAAAATAGAGTATTCAAACTATTGACGTGATCAGTCACTGAAGTAGATTCAGACATGCGTAAAGCATATAACTTCCTCTCAAGAAAAATCTTATTGTGGAGTGACTTTGCCTTGTAAAGTCGAGCAAGATGATCCCAAATCTCATTCGCATTTATTGTGGAGTGACATCATAGCACATGCGGAAGCGATTAGGATCAATTAACATAACATGCATATAACTAATTGAACATTATAAAAG
The DNA here is from genome assembly GCA_025667525.1 of Glebionis coronaria. Taxonomy (NCBI): domain Eukaryota; kingdom Viridiplantae; phylum Streptophyta; class Magnoliopsida; order Asterales; family Asteraceae; genus Glebionis; species Glebionis coronaria. The sequence goes on from CM046875.1 coordinate 128,522,258, forward strand.
GGTATTTTACCTTACAAATCTTCCTAGCAAAAGAACACTTCAAACCAATCTAAGATTAACCAAAAGAGGTTAAATCTATCCTCTTGTACACACGCCTCAAACAAGCTATTCGACAAGCTAGGTCACGTGAGCAGAACCGTGTCGTAGTGATGGAAAAAACCGAGCCGAGTATGCTCTAGGCTATAGTCGGCCGAATGTGGTGTTTGGCAAGGTTTCAGAGATTATTTTCTTTCACTATGAATGAGCAAAGAAAACAAATGAAAGCCTTTGTATTTATAGTGTGTCAAAAGCTAGGGTTAGGGGACAAAGTATTTATACAAAATATACACTTTGTTTTAACCAAAACTTATCAACGAACACACCTCCACCAAACCTCATAGGGGCCGGCCAAACATCCCCTTAAAATAGTGGGGACCAAAAATATTTTTTTTCCATTTTTACGAAGATAACGCTCATTAGTCATTTTCCATTAAATACTTAACGGTCGTTAGTCACGGTTCACTCGTTAACTAATTAAGTATAATTAATTAATTAAATAGCTCTAAACGTTTGTGTGCAATCCCATAGTCTCGAGTTCGATCCTAACACACGACTATTTAAATATGTCCACAAACTAACAACTCCCACTTGGACTATTTCATAATATCGTGATCACATCGATTGGCGTCTAGCTACACGTCGATGCCTCTAGTACGATCTCGAGTAAGGTCTCCTGGACAAAACCTTTTAATGATTAAACATCATTATTATTATCCTTTTGTTTCTTAATACACGTTAATAAGGATATGGATCTCAATCATTCCTTAATTAACAAAATGCTTTCTCGTTCGTTGATTATTAAAGATTACCAAATATCAATTTGGGTGCGACCACACATACATCTTTAATTAATCCCACGAGGGCCCCAACTATATTAAAACTCCAACAAAATATTGAAGGGAACAAATCTCATTTTGACTACAAGCAAACTCATGAATTTTGCAACACCCCTGAAATCAAATCCGTATAGCCACCAGTTACGTATAGCGTTAGATTGATTAACAGAAATGCACTAGATCCACAACGTTTCCTGGTATATCAGGTCGAAGGATAACTATTTATGATATACTTGATGACAAAGATCCATAAAGTAATATCACTTTAGTTGGGATAAGTCCTATATCTCGAATCATCGAATATCATCTAAATTTGGTATGTAATCACATCAAGTATTCTTTCAAGAACTACTCCCACCAAACTTTAGATTTGTCTTAATAATATTCCCATATTATTAATCGACAACGAACAATTTAGAATAAAACTAATATTCATGGATATAAACATGTAAATATAGGATACTAAATTAACTAACAGAAATAAACGTAACCCAAACTTTATTTGATCAAGGTAATAATGTTTAACACCCCTTATCCAAATACTAAATCACAGATTTACATGAAGTCACTAGCTAACTTAAGTCCTATTCCCTTAGCATGCTCGGTGACTTTCCTACCAGACAACGCTTTAGTGAAAGGATCAGCTAAGTTACTATTTGTGTGAACTTTCAACAAATTAATTTCACCGGCAACAACTTGCTCTCGAACATAGTGAAATATCCTCAGAAAATGTCTGCCGCCTTTCATGACTCCAGGTTCATTGGCGAATATGATTGCGGCAGAGTGGTCACAATACATATCAGTAGGATTCTTTATTGAAGGCATCACTCCTAGATCATCAATAATTTTCCTAATCCAAACAACCTCCATTGCAGCTTCTAAGGCAGCTACATACTCGGCCTGAGCATCATGCATTGCTATTGTTGACTGCTTACGGCTCTTCCAGTCTACAACTCCTCCATTGACGACAAAGACATAACCAGTCTGGGACTTCGTATCATCTTTATCACATTGCCAAGAAGCATCACAGAAACCTGTTACATTCAGTTTTGTGTCTGGTTTATCCCCATAAACAAGAAACATGTCTTTCATATTCCTTAAATACTTAAGAATGTGTTTAACAGCAGCCCAGTGGAGCTTACCAGGTTTCTGCTGATAACGACTAACTAAGTTCTGAGAAAACGCCACATCGGGCCTTGTGTATCTTACAACATGCATGATGGATCCTACAGCCGAAGCATAAGGAACTCTAGCCATGTATTCCTCCTCTTCAGGAGTTGATGCATCTTTCTCATGACTTAAACCATGATCAACATCCATAGGTTGATAACCTTTCTTGGAGTTGTGCATGTTGTACCTTTTTAATATCTTGTCAAGATATGCACTTTGACTAAGTCCAATCAACCGTCTTTTCCTATCACGATAGATCTTAATACCCAATATGTATGCAACTTTTCCTAGATCTTTCATAGAAAAACATTTACCAAGATAACCCTTAACAGCTTTAAGACTTGGTATATGACTTCCTATGATTAATATGTCATCAACATATAAGACCAAGAAAACTACATTACTCGTACTAGCTTTGCGATATACACATGGCTCATCACGATTTTGAACAAATCCAAACTTCTGGATTTCTTCATCGAATCGTTTATTCCATTTTCGTGAGGCTTGCTTCAGACCATAAATAGATCGTTGAAGTTTACACACACGATTTGGATATTCAGGATCAACATACCCTTCAGGTTGCTCCATATAGATGTCCTCATCTAAGAGACCATTCAAGAAGGCAGTTTTAACATCCATTTACCATATCTTATAGTCATAGTACGCGGCTATAGCTATGAGAATCCTAATAGCTCCAATGTTTGCTACCGGCGAGAAGGTCTCGTCGTAGTCAACACCATGTGTTTGAGTTCAGCCCTTGGCCACCAATCGAGCTTTGTAGGATTGTATCTTTCCATCCATGTCAGTTTTCAACTTGTAAATCCACTTACTTTTCACTACTTTAGCACCAGGAGGTGGATCCACTTTTATCCAAACTTCGTTGACATCCATGGAGTGCATTTCCTCATCCATAGCACCTCTCCACTTTTTGCTCTTAGGATCAAGCATAGAAGATTTATAATTAGCAGGTTCACTGAAGTCACCTGGTTCATTATCTTCAACCTCTATGTTTAGACTTAGACGGTTGGGTGCTCGAATAGTCCTTTCAGACCTTCGGATATGAACTAATTCCAGTGGAGGACCCAGACTTTCTGGCTCTACGGGAATTTCGCTAGTAATTTTAGAAGGTGATGTATCTTCATGATCATCTTCCTGATCATAGTTCCTCCCACTGAATTCTTGAGATACAAATTCTCTTTCAATAAAATTTCCATACCTTGCAACAATAACTTTGTTTTCAGGTGGGAAGTAAAAGTAGTAACCCATAGTTTCCTTAGGTTATCCTACGAAGATACACTTCACAGATCTTTGATGGAGTTTATCAGCTGAGTCACGTTTCACATACGCCTCACAACCCCAGACCTTAAGATAAGACATATTAGGCTTCTTGCCATGCCATATTTCATATGGTGTCTTACTTACCTTCTTTGTGGGAACCATATTAAGAATACGAATCGCAAATTCTAAGGCATAGTCCCAAAAGGATAATGGTAGAGTAGTAAGATTAAACATACATCGCACCATATCCAATAATGTACGATTTCTCCTTTCAGATACACCATTTTGTTGTGGAGTATAAGGAGAAGTAATATTCTGGACAATTCCACTCTTAGCAAGATAATCTTTAAACTCTTCACTTAATTATTCGTCACCTCGATCAGATCGAAGAGCTTTAATCTTCTTCCAGTTTGCAACTCTACTTCAGCTTTAAACACTTTGAATGTTTCAAACACCTCAGATTTATGATTCAGTAAATAAACAAAACCATATCGGCTGAAATCATCCGTGAATGTTAAGAAGTAGCTAGCACCTCTCTTTGACACATGTCTAAGTGGTTCAGACACATCCATATGTATAAGACCAAGTAGATCCGTAGCCCTTTTAATGTTAGCATTAAAATGATTCCTTGTCATTTTCCCAGAAATACAAGATTCACATTTATCCAATGATTCATCATCGAAACTATCCAAAAGTCCTTCTTTCGAAAGCTTTTGCATGCAAGTCTTCCTAATATGGGCAAGTATAAAATGCCAAAGATAAGAAGAATCCAAGTCTAACTTTCTCTTCTTATTGATGCTAAAATTAGAATTATTATTATCATTGGTGACATGATCATTCATATCAAGTTCAAACACACCATTCACAGCAATAGCAGTAAAATAGAAAACGCCATTCAAAGAAACACAAATTCCATTATTAGAAACAGTATGGTGAAAACCAAGGTCCATCAAACAAGAAACGGAAACTACACCTCTAACAATAGAAGGTGCATAATGACATTTATTCAAACTCAGTACTAAACCCGAAGATAAAACTAGCTTAAATGTTCATATGGCTTCAACCGCTACTTGTGCGCCATTGCCCACTTGCAGAAATTGATCACCATAAGATAGCTTCCTTTCAATCTTAAATCCCTGCATGGTATTACAAATGTTAATACCACATCCCGTATCATATACCCAGGAATTAGATTTGTATGATAGATTAAATAATTCAATCACAAGTAAGTTACCTTAAGTTGACGCACCAGGCTCAAACTTCTTATTACTTGTACGCAAATCCTCGAGGTAAATAGGGCAGTTCCTCTTCCAATGTCCATCAGCATGACAGTAGTGGCAATCTTTATCCTTTTGAGAATCATCCTTCTTCTTTGGAAGGTTATTATTAGGTTTGTTCTGATAAGTCACAACTTTCTTACCCTTATCAGGTTTTCCTTTGCCTTTATTCTGCTTATTCGATTGCGGTTTTGGCTTAGCAACCCTACCCTTTTGTATTGCAAGTACTTGAGGCATAGGTGCATGTGCAGGGGCTTTGTCCTTCAAACCCTTTTCATAGTCAATGATCATTGCGCGCAAATTACTCAATGTCTTCCCCTCGCAATGCATGTTGAAGTTTCTGACAAACTCATTAAAGTCCTTGTTAAGGGACCTATTGATCAAGTTGATCGACATTGCATCGTCATAGGGTTTCCCTAGCATAATAAGCTGATCCAACATCGCTTTCATTTTCAAGTAGTGTGCACTAACGGGTTGTCCTGCTTGATGTTTGCAGCTGTGCAGTTCGTCTACAAGATCGCAGAGCTCAACAGCTGGTGTCTTTTCAAACATATTGCGGAGCTCAACAAGCATGTCCATTGGAGTATAGTACTCGAATTGTTGCTTGAGAGAAGCATTCATTCCTCTAAGCATGATGCAGGCTACACCAGAGTACCTTTTGTAATCAGCTTTGAAAAGAGCATGGTCCTCTTCGTAAGCATCTTCTACAGGCATGTGAGGACAAGGCTGGTACAACAATTTAATAGTATCAGTCACCCTCAAGACAATCCTTAGGGAGCGATACCAATCATTTAAGTTCGGGCCAGTCAGCTTCTCGCATTCAAAGAAAGTTTTGAGGGCAGAAGACACATGTTGAGAGTTGTTTTGGGGATGAGCCATTTCTACAGAAAAAGTTCATGTATTATTATTTTTGATAATCAATACTTTCAAGAAAATAAAATTACCCAAGTTAATAAATTAACCATAGTATTTTCCTTGAATTACTAGTACCCATGGTGACATAAATTTACTACCTATTTGATCTGCTAGTAATAAATGTATTCAGCATGACAACTTGTCGAACAATTTAATTGACAAACTCATTTTGCAATTCTAGTATTTTAAAGGACTTACATTGCAAGTTTAATAACTTTGCTTTGTAAACATGTTTAGTCCCTTGATGAGATGGCATTTTTACATGATCTCATCGTTCTTTTCGCGCTTTTAATGCATAAAAATGTCATAAAATACCATATATATGCTTGTGTTTGTTTACTTGTGTATTTTAGGTATGGATATCATGAAAAAGACAAAAGATCACAAGTTACAAGGAAAAACGGACACGAGGAACGAAGCCATACAAAGAACCGGGCCCTAATCATGGAATACTCAACAAATACCCTTGAAGACTTGAAGACAAACAAGATTGATCCTCATTCATAGAAGAAATGACACTTAAAACCCTTTTATATTAATAATTACAAGTTTGGTCCCTTAAGTTTGTCAAAATTACACAAAAGGTCCCTCAACTTTGAAGAAATGGCAAGATTAGTCCCTCCACAATTTCAAATTGTCAATTATGGTCCCTCATCAAGCCAAAGATACATTGAAGACCTTTGAAGATCAAAAATGTCCAAGATCAGTCCTTCAAATATGCAAAAGTTCCAAAATTAACCCTTGATACACCTTTTGGAAAGTTTTGTGCAAAAAATGACAAGTTGCCAAAAGTTGATACAAAGGAAATGGGCGCTGATAGACTTTTATTCACAAGTGACAAAAGAAAGGAAGAAAAAGGACCAAAACTGCCAAGTTTGGAAGTTTAAATCCCTAAACACGCGCCAAACAACTCTCTCCCTAAGAAAACGGATCAAACGTGTCACTATTCACACGTATGAACCCAGTTTTAACTTTTTACCAACAAGGGGGTTTTTACAATTACCTACACCAAAACACAATTAACCTTCACACGAATCTATCCCATACCTAAACTCACACTCCCACTCACCCAAAGGACCCCACCATTCAAACCGTTTCACCCATCACATGAGTACTTGCCCTCCAAGTCATGCCACGTGTTAAGATCAACAGCTAAGGATCAATGCTTCATTCCAAAGCTAAAATGAACGTTTGGGATCACTTTAGACAGCTCATCAACAACAAACGCACTCAAGGACTCAAGGGCATTTTAGAGAAATCACATCTAGGGTTTGTGAATAGTGTAGCCAGGCATTTGCCTATAAAAGGAGACCTCAACATGTGAGAGTCCCTTGGTTCCAGTTTTAGGCTATTATCTTTGTAATTCCTTTTTAAGTTTAAATAAAATTTGAATTTTTGAAATTGTGAAATCTCTTTTTGATTTAATTAAAAGTTTGGTGTTTGAGTAGCCTAATTCTGAGTTCCATTTGATTGTTAAGGCCTACCTTAATCTTGTGGTTAAGGCACGTCTTGTTTCATAAGGTTTTTAAGGTTTGAATACCTTGAAATCCTAGGTTCTGTTTTGGCTTATTTTGTGTACTAACCCTTGACCATTTGCTATAAGCTCTTACAAGCTTGTTGACACCAAGCTTGTGAAGGGATTAGAGCCCTTGGTTGAGTTGTTTGCTGCTTGTGTTGAAGACATAAAGTCCTTGAGGTTCTACTTTGAACCATCAACCAAGGCAGTTTGCATCACCTTCATTGAAGTACCTTGGTCTTGTTCTAGTTGTTGAACAAGGTCCAAGGAGCATTGCTGGCCTTCCTAGGATGTCGTGGAAGGCAGGTATAACCCCTTGTTAAGATTCCTCTCAAAATTTCATGTTTATGACTGATTTTGATTTGGTGCTTTGATTTTGAGTATTTGTGTTTGAGCTGGTGATTTTTGAGTTTGATTGTGTTAGTTGCTATTGTTTAAGTGTTTTTGATCATTAAAACCAGTAGGTTATTAGTTAAAATCACAAGTTTCTTTGTTAAGTGGTGGATTAAGGAGTGTTTGGGTCTATTGCTTGAATTGGGATTGTGGTTTGCTAAGTGCTTGTTTTGTGTAAGCAAGAGTTGGTATCTGTTATTTAGGTGCATATGTTCATCTGTTTGCAGGTTTTGTGGGTTTGATCACATAGATTCATAATTTGGCTATAAAATCTTAAAAACTTGGTAAATTTGGCTAGGATTTTGAGGACACCTAGATCTAAGCATAGGCTAGGGCTAACAAGTGCTAAATCTTAGTTAATCACATCAGGGAAGAAGGATTTGAGGCTTGAAATTGGATCAAGTGTCAAGTATATCAGCAAACTTGTTTCTGCATATCTTCATTGTTCATCAGTAACTTTTTGTGCCTTGATCTTGTTGTTTACTTTGATTCAGGGTTTGATTCTTGTTGCTTTGTGTTTGTTATTAGTTTATATAGCTTGTGTATGCATCCTGTTAAGTTTGGTTGGCTTATTGTGGCTAAATCTGCTTATTAAGTGCTTAACTGCTTATTTCCATATCTGGTGCATATCTGGTGACTGTTTGGCTTATTGTGGCTTATTGTGTGAACCAATTTGTGATTTTATTGTTTCTATTGACTCCTTGTGATTCACTAATCACAAGGGTGCCTTTGTTTCCAATTGAATCAAACCAGAACTCTCAAATAAGCTTGGTCAAATAGTCAAAGCAGTGGGAACTCCTTTCCCCTGCTGGTTGCCACTGCTAGTGTAAAACTGGTGTCAGCTTATTAATAAGCTATAATAGCTTATTCCAACCAGCAACAACTTTGTTTTTATAATAGGTGCTCATATTTTGACCCATTTGTTCATACTGGAGCATTTGGTGGGTTGACTTTAAGGTTTGACTAGAAAACCAACTCCATTGACTTTTACATAAGTTCATTTGTGCTTATTCTGGCTATTGGTTGTGCTTATTGGATTTTTTTTAATTGATTTTGCTTATTGAGTCCATTTGAAATCTTTTGCAAGTTGAATCAAATCCTGAGGTGCCCTAAATCTCTAAAACGACTATTTTGTCTTTTAGTGAATATTTACTTTGCTTATTTCTGGCTTATTGAGTGAGCTTTTTCAAAAATTCTTTTTACAGATCTCATAAGCATCCCAAAAGAAGGTTGTGTGTCAAATTAGAGCTTATGGCATTAGCTTATGGCTTAATGGGCTGAAAAGCCCAATAAGAATACGCTGAGTGTTAAATAAGCTATGATAAGCTCATTTTCAGCTTTTGGGCCTTTAGAGTTTTGTTCTTAGAATTGAATTTTGAGTCAGATAGGGCTTTTCCAAGTCAATTGGGCCAAGTTTGACTTTTTGGGTCCAAAAGCCCAATTTGGTTGACTGTTTTTAGTTTTGGCCCATTTGAGGGCCCAATAGGGGTATTTTGGTAATTTCACTTTGATTTTCTGATTATTTAGGTTAAAATAAACTAGTTTGCAAGTTTTTAGAATTTTTTATAATTTTTGGATTTTTAATATTATTTTATTATCATTTTATTATTATTTTTAAAATTTTACATTTTCCAAGTTTTTATATTTTTCTTAGGTTAAATACATTAAAATAGGGATTTAGCAACTTTTAGAATAATTTTATCACTTTTAGATTAATTTCTATAATTATTTTAAGTTTTAATAGTTTTTAAATCATTTTAAATAGTTTTTATTAGTTTAAAAATTTCTAAAAATAGTTTTTAATCTTTTTAGGTCATTTTAGAGGTTTACCAATTGAAAAATCTTTATTTGGGCTTTTTGATAATTTATTTGATTTTTAGGGCTTTAATTAGCATTTAAAAATTGAATATTTAATTATTTAAAAGGTTTGAAAAAGTTTTGATCATTGGTAAACTCTTAGTTTATTTATTTTGATTTTTGGTGAATTTTTGGTAATTTTTAGAATTAATTTTTATTTTTGCGGTTTTTATGGTTTTACGTTTTAACTTTCTAGTAGTGTTTATTTTTATTTTTACGTCTTCGTCATCTTCTTTTCTCATCCCCTTCTAAACCAATCATTAATCACAAACATTTAACAAGTTTTTCACAACACATATACCTCCTTGGGAAATGAACTTTCATTTCATTAAGGGTCATTAACACTTGATTTTTCCTAAAGTCATTGTTCAATACTTACCACTTTTACGCCTTTTTCCTAAGAGGTGTATTTTTACCACAATCATTTTGGCGCCGCTGGCGGGGAGGTGTGTCGTGATTAATTTGCATTGTTGTTTTTAATATTAACCAAATAGTATTTGTATTAGTAGAACTCTACTAATACGTATTATCGGTTTTCTTGGTTTTTCTTGTACAAATATTATTACTATATTGTATTAAGTATCACAATAAATTCACAATATCTCCAAAAGTGTGAAAACACAACCTTAATTGGGATTTCATCACTCTATTATTGTATTCGAATCTCAAACAAAAAGAAAAAGGCAAAAATAGATAAATACTTTCGTGAAGCTCGATTTTGAAAAATACAAACTATAAGGTGGGTATAAGGCGGGTATTATAAAATATACCCTAAGGAAAAAGGCTCTTAAGTGCTTCGCGCCGCCTCGTTTCCCCGCTTGCTTGTGAGTATTTTGAGATTGAAGGCTAATCGAGGGTTTTGCCGCCCAAAGTATTATTACGTATAATATATTTGCTTGGTTTCTTTGTGATTAAAACCTCTTGAACAATTTGGTTTTCACCAAAGTTCTAAAGTCATTCGAAGGCGTTCACTCCACGTGATCGTTTTCATTCCTTTGAGGCTTCTTTAATCAAGAGTTTGATTCGAGGAGAGATTTTGTAGATTGTTGTCTACGAAGATACACCAAAATCCAAAAAATTAAATATCATCAAAAACACAAAAAAATTGAAAATTCACAAAACACCCAAAAAGAATCTTCTTTGCTCACCTCCCATTCTTCGTGAAGTTTATGATCACTCGTAATCAAGCAAAACGAGCTCGTAAACGACTTCAAAAGCAAGCCAATCAAGAGACGTTGATTGTTGAAGAACAACCTTCAATTGTTGAACCTATTGTAGAACAACAAGTCGTCATGGCTAATCGTACTATGATGGAGTTGCTACAAGCACCCACCGAGGGTTTTGGAGAGGCTATTGTAATTCCCGCTATCCTTGCGGAGAATTTCGAGATTAAGACGGGTTTAATGTCGATGTTGCAAGTAAATAAGTTTAGAGGTCACGAGAAAGACAACCCGCATTACCACATTAGGAATTTTAATCGTCTCACCGCCACTAGCAAGTTTAAGGATGTTCCACATGACGCCATTAAGATGATGTTGTTTCCATACTCGTTGGATGGACCCGCAAAAATTTGGCTCGAGAAAGAACCGCCAAATTCAATTTTGACATGGGCCGATCTCGTTTCTAAGTTTGTGAACAAGTTTTTTCCACCATCTAAAACAACACACTTGAAAAATGAGATTTCACGATTTGTGCAAAGAAATAATGAAAGTTTTTCAATGGCATGGGAACGCTTTAAAGAAATGTTACATGAATGTCCACACCATGATTTTACGGAATTACATCAAGTTGATACTTTTTATAATGGGCTTAATGATCATGAACGAGATTATTTGAATGCCGCCGCGGGTGGTAATTTTTTGTGCAAGACGACAAATGAGGCTTTACAAATCATTGAGAATCGATCTAAGGTTTATAACCCTCGTAACACACCGAGTGTTGCCAATTTGGGTTCGTCTTCATCATCACAATCGTCTCGTAGCATTAATGCCTTACATGATGAAGCTAATGAGGAAAATTGGTTTTTTGATAGATTTGCTAATCTAATGTCCCATTGGAAGGCTCAAGAAGCTTCCAATTCTGCTTCGGTTAAAGCGGTTGCTAAGAGTTGTTTATCTTGTGGGGGAGCTCATGATCTTTCCGAGTGCATTACCACGGATGGTAACACTTCGAGTGCTTATGCAGCAACGGGAACTTACAACCAAAACGACCAAGGTTCCCGCCAAAATCAAGCTCCACCAAACCAAAATGTTAAAAATTATCGAAACAACAACCAAGGTAATTACCAAGGCAACACACGCAATTACAACAAAGGGAATTATCAAAATAGGAATGGACAAATTTCTAATCAAAATCAAAACCGTGATTTTCAAAACACTACACAAGGTTTTCAAAATGCTCACACTAAAAATTTGCAAGGAGAATTTTTGGATTATGCAAAAGCAAATGATGCTAAATTTGATAACATGCAACGTGAGATGATTAGCTTAAGATCCGAGTTGAAAAACGAGCTAAAAAATGAACTTGCTAATGAACTTAAAACTCATGCAAACAAAATGGAAGGAAATGTCCAACGTCTTCAACAAAATCAACAAAAGATGGAATTAGGACAATATGAGATTAAGCAAGAGTTATTAAAAGCGGATGCTAGGCAATCAAAATTTGAGGACCGAATGGCTAAGATGTTTGAAGCAATCATGTGTAAACCCTCTTCCTCGGGTGGTCTTCCTAGTGATACCATTGCAACCCCGAAGGGAGAAATGAAGGTTATTACTACACGAAGTGGTAAAACTTTCAAGGAACCAATCTCTCGTACAAGTACTTCTACGGAGAAGGAAATCGAGAAAGAACCCGAGGTTATGGTGGAAAAGGAGCACAATACAATCCCACGAAGTACCGCTCATACCACACCTACGGTTGAACCAATACCTATTGTGGAACCCGAGTTTCCAAGGCCGTTTCCTAATGACCAACCCACACCACCTTTACCCTACCCTTCGAGACGAAACAAAGAGAAAATGCAAGAACGTAACAAACAACAAATCGAGCTTTTTATAAAAATGATTCAACAAGTGCATTTTGATGTGAGTTTAGCCGACGCGTTGTTATATATGCCTCGTTTCGCTTCCACTTTTAAAAGTATGATGAGCGATAAGGAAAAACTTTCAAAGCTTGCTAATTGTTCTTCCGTTTATCTTAACCGCATACCGGAAAAAGTTGGTGATCCCGGAAAGTTTCTCATTCCTTGTGACATACAAGATATGAAAGAATGCCTCGCCTTGGCCGATCTTGGTGCGAGCATTAATTTGATGCCTTTTTCCATTTGGAAATCGCTTTCGCTTCCGGCTCTCATTCCTTCGAACATGTCTATCGAGATGGCCGATCATTCTACGATTATGGCATGTGGAGTTGCCGAATATGTTTTCGTGAAAGTGGGGAAGTTCTACTATCCCGTTGATTTTATAGTAGTTGACATCCCCGCGGATCCTCAAGTTCCTCTAATTTTAGGTCGTTCATTTTTAGATACTTTGAGATCGCTTATCGATGTTCATGCGAGAACTATCACTTTGAGATTCAACGAAGAGGAACTTGTTATAAACGCTACTCAAAACTCGAAACCTTCTCATGTTTATGCAATCGCTACCATCAATCACATTGACATCGTTGATGTGGTTTGCGATGAGTTTTCACAAGATGTGTTAGGTTTTTCCGATAGCTCGTCAAGTGGCAATCCCACTATTTTGGATCCGATTCTTGCTAATTCCACACCAAATCTCACTCCATTCCAAGGAGGCGATCTCACTTTAAATGAAATCGACAATGAAGATGAGGTGTTGATTAGTGATGATACTTCTATTCCACCATTTCTTTCGCCGATGGAAGTTATGAGTGTTGAACCAAAATCTTCAATCGAGGAACCACCTATCCTTGAATTGAAAGATCTTCCTTCTCACCTTGAATACGCATTCTTGGAAGGTGATGACAAGTTGCCGGTTATTATTGCAAAAGGTCTTGCTAATGATGAAAAAACCGAGCTCTTGAAAGTTCTTAAGGCTCATAAAGGGGCAATTGCGTGGAAAATATCCGACATTAAGGGCATTGACCCAAAATTTTGTACTCACAAGATTTTAATGGAGGAGGACTACAAACCTGCAATTCAAAGTCAAAGAATGGTGAATCCCAAAATTCACGATGTCATTAAAAAGGAGGTCCTTAAACTCCTTGACGCGGGAATGATTTATCCTATATCCGATAGCCCATGGGTGAGCCCAATCCATTGTGTCCCTAAAAAGGGAGGAATGACCGTTGTGCCTAATGAAAACAACGAGTTAATTCCCACTCGTGTTGTGACCGGTTGGAGGGTGTGTATTGACTACCGAAAGTTAAATGACGCCACTCGTAAAGACCACTTTCCTTTGCCCTTCATGGATCAAATGTTGGAGCGACTTGCGGGAAATGAATTCTATTGCTTTTTAGATGGTTTTTCCGGTTACTTTCAAATCCCTATCGACCCTCGTGATCAAGAGAAGACTACTTTTACGTGTCCTTATGGAACGTTCGCTTATCGTAGGATGCCTTTCGGACTTTGTAATGCACCCGGTACGTTTCAACGGTGTATGATGGCGATTTTTCACGATATGATCGAGAAGTCGATGGAAGTGTTTATGGATGACTTCTCGGTGTTTGGTAATTCGTTCACGTCATGTTTATCTAATCTCGAGCAAATGTTAAAACGTTGTGAAGAAACCAATCTTGTGCTTAATTGGGAAAAATGTCATTTCATGTGTAAACAAGGGATCGTCTTAGGACATAAAGTGTCGAAGGCGGGGACTGAGGTCGATAAAGCTAAGGTAGACGTCATCGCCAAGTTACCTCATCCCAAAACCGTTAAGGGAGTTAGGAGTTTCCTAGGCCACGCGGGATTTTATCGTCGTTTCATCAAGGACTTTTCGAAAATCTCTCGACCTATGACACACCTTCTCGAGAAGGATGCTCCTTTTAACTTCAATGAGGATTGTGTTAGGGCTTTTGAAACTCTCAAAAGGAAACTTACCGAAGCTCCCATTCTTGTTGCTCCTAATTGGGAATTACCCTTTGAAATCATGTGCGATGCAAGTGATTATGCTATAGGGGCCGTCTTAGGGCAACGTTATGACAAGCATTTTCGTCTATCCATTATGCTAGTAAGACGATGACCGAGGCTCAATTAAAGTACACCACAACGGAAAAGGAATTCCTTGCCGTGGTCTATGCTTTTGAGAAATTCCGACCTTATCTCGTCTTGACTAAAAGCATTGTGTATACCGACCATTCGGCTATCAAGTATCTCTTAGCTAAGCAAGATGCTAAGCCGAGATTGCTTCGTTGGATGCTCCTCCTCCAAGAATTTGATGTCACCGTGCTTGACAAAAAAGGAGCCGAGAATCTAGCGGCCGATCATCTCTCTCGTCTAGAAGATCCTCACAAAGATGTCTTCGAGAACAAGGAAATCACTGAAACATTTCCTCTTGAGACTCTCGGTGTAGTGAATTCTAAAGACACCACCCCATGGTTTGCCGACATTGCAAATTACCATGCGGGCAATTTCATAATCAAGGGTATGACGACACAACAAAAACGAAAATTATTTCGTGACGTCAAGTTCTATTTTTGGGACGACCCTTATCTCTTTCGAATTTGTGCGGATCAACTCGTTCGACGTTGTATGTTTGGTGCCGAAGCTTCTAATATCCTTAGAGCTTGTCACGAGGGACCCACGGGTGGTCACCACGGTGCTAATCTCACGGCTAAGAAAGTGTTCAATGCCGGTTTCTTTTAGCCTTCTATCTATCGTGATGCACACGCACTTGTGAAGTCGTGTGATTCGTGCCAACGTCAAGGAAAATCGTCTCAACGTGATGAAGTGCCGCAAAACATAATTCAAGTGTGTGAGATTTTCGACATATGGGGAATAGACTTTATGGGGCCGTTCCCATCGTCTCATGGCAACAAATATATCCTCGTCGCGGTGGACTACCTTTCTAAGTGGGTGGAAGCTAAGGCTTTACCTACTAATGATGCTCGTGTGGTAGTGAAGTTTTTGAAGCAACTATTCTCTCGGTTCGGAACCCCTCGTGCTATTATAAGTGATCGTGGAACCCATTTTTGTAATGACCAATTCGAAAAGGTTCTAAAGAAATATGGAGTTACTCATCGTCTTTCTACGGCTTATCACCCGCAAACGAGTGGGCAAGTCGAGGTTTCGAACCGAGCTTTGAAGAGGATTTTAGAGAGGTCAATTGGAGAAAACCGTGCTTCATGGTCCGACAAACTTGATGACGCTTTATGGGCCTTTAGGACCGCTTATAAGACACCTATTGGTTGCACTCCTTATAAGTTAGTATATGGGAAGAATTGTCATTTGCCCATTGAATTGGAGCACAAGGCATATTGGGCCCTTAAGCATGCAAACTTTGACTTGAAGACTGCGGGAGATCACCGGAAAATATAATTGAATGAATTGGATGAATTAAGAAATAATGCTTATGAAAATTCATTAATTTTTAAAGAAAAGACTAAAAAGTTTCATGATTCAAAGATTAAAAACCGGGTTTTTAACGTTGGTGATCAAGTGTTGCTTTTTAACTCTCGTCTTAAGATATTTTCCGGGAAATTGAAAACTCGTTGGTCGGGTCCGTTCACCATTACACAAGTGTTTCCTTATGGGACCATTGAGCTAGCTCAAGATGATGGTCCTAATTTCAAGGTGAATGGACATAGGCTTAAGCACTACTTTGGTGGGGAAATTCCTTCAATGGTTGGCCTCGACCAAGTCACCTTCCCCAATGATAATTAGCATTGAGGGGATCGAGTCGAGCTCATGACTCGGTAATCAAAAACGAGGTGCCTCGTGGGGGAGATCCCATGCTTATCCTTTATGCTTACTATTCACTAATAAGGGGACTTGTATCCTTTCAACTCGTTGTCTCGTGGTTGTTTGTGATTGTGTTATCTAGATCATCATCATCATCTACGATTGAAGACTCTCGTGTTCGTTTACGTGAGCCTCCATCGTTCGTTTGAAAATTTTTTTCACGAATCCATGACATATCCTTCATTGTTCTAACAATTATCTTTTAGCATACTTAATAAACGGCTTTAGATATATTGTTGATCACCCTTTCCATGCTAGATCCTAAGCATTCGACTCTTCGTCTCTAGTATGGGGGTGCTCCACCTTTAGACTCGAAACATTGAGGACAATGTTTACTTTTAGTATGGCGGGGGGGGGGGGGGGTGAATAGGTACTTGCTTTGCTACGCCCTCACGTTTTCCAACTTTCAATGTTTTGTTTTGCTAATAAGGCTAAAAACGGCCAAATTTAAAATTTGTCTTAGTTTTCATAAGTGTTTTTAAGACACGAATGTATATTTTCCGATGGGTAGAATAAGAGTTAATTTTTGACTTGATGGGCATTTGGAGCCATTTACATTCCTTAACCCGCTCAATTCAAGTTTTGCTAGACTTTTATATAGGGAGCTTTAAAACGCGAAAGTCTTAACTCTTTCGGGTTAAGAACAAGAACTTTTCGCAAGTTCCTATAATTGATCCTAGAAAGTCACTTATCAAGGGAACTTTAAAACGCATTCTCTAAAACTTGAAAAATTCCAAGAAAGTGCAAGATCCTATAGGTGGCTTGAAAACCCAAAACTTTGATTTGATATAGTCTTAATGAAAGCTAATCCGAATTTGACTTAATTTTGACTTGCATGGCTAAGTATTCATGAGTCTCTTTAATTAGAGGTCTTTATATAGTGAAGAACGAGAAATGATAGAGTTAGACAAGTGATCATGTTAAACGTAGAACATGAAAGTGTTCTTTCAAAAACTCATATGTTTTTAATTGTGGCTTTTTCTTCCCATAAGATCAATGCATTAGGAATAAATCATAATTGCAATAAGTAAGGTCGTACGATTTGAAAGGTTACTTAGCCTCTAGCGCAAGATCGTTTAAAAGTTGCTCGGGGTTGAATAGAGTTCATAGCCAAGGCATAACTTATTGAAGCGGGACGCGAAGATTGGCGATCATCCAAAAAGGCCCTAACAAGGCATGAGGAGCTCTATTTTTGCTAAAGATCCAAAGATGATGTGAAGTATCATTATTCCTAAATCAATATGAAGGATCGAGACACACGACGAGAAGCAATTACTCCCCTAAAGATCATGGAGAAAGTCTATCCAAAAAGACCCTAACAAGGTATGAGGATAAATATATCCAAGTCCGAAAAGGAGGCGGATCGTTGTATATCAAAATCCAAAGTAAAGATTAAAGAAAAATGATGAAGTCGTGGTCCAATATGAAGAATCTCTCAAAAACGTCAAGTGAAGAAATTCCAAATATATGAAGAGAAGACCATAATTTCAAGAACGTCTTCCCAAGATTTGAAGTATGAAGTACATGCCAAATATCGGTCCGAGAAAGGTCTCAAATCGCGAAACGAGTTATGCCAAGATATGAACTTAAGGAGATACACGAGAAGCCGTTTTAAAAGATTTTGTCCTTCGGCTAACTATTGATCAAATCGTGCTACTTTGGTTTCGGACTAATAACTACTCAAATAAGTCATTATGAATCACTAGTGATGCATGACAAATAGATAAAAAATGCTAGTAACCCATTTCCTTTTATAATAACTAGGATTGCGGGGAGAAAAAGTATTACACAATTTGGACGTATGAGTAGTGTTAGCATTGTGACTTGTACCAACAATGATCTCGTTTTTGCACTTAGCATGGAATGTATGACAATCAAGGATGACGAAATTTACTCTAAGGGACATTTACTTGTTTCTATTCTTTAACCCTAAAAGTCACTTTTTGTGATGAAAATCATACATTATGTCTTTACACATCTTCGTAGTATGTTGCAAGTCTTTTACTTTTCAATAAAGGTTAATAAAATTGAACTTTGGTGATGCTTAGATACTTTATTCTAGCATTGCGTGAGGGCACGACAATGGCTTAGTATGAGGGAGTGATGAGATGGCATTTATACATGATCTCATCGTTCTTTTCGGGCTTTTAATGCATAAAAATGTCATAAAATACCATATATATGCTTGTGTTTGTTTACTTGTGTATTTTAGGTATGGATATCGTGAAAAAGACAAAAGATCACAAGTTACAAGGAAAAACGGACACGAGGAACGAAGCTGTACAAAGAACCGGGCCCTAATCATGGAATACTCAACAAATACCCTTGAAGACTTGAAGACAAACAAGATTGATCCTCATTCATAGAAGAAATGACACTTAAAACCCTTGTATATTAATAATTACAAGTTTGGTCCCTTAAGTTTGTCAAAATTACACAAAAGGTCCCTCAACTTTGAAGAAATGGCAAGATTAGTCCCTCAACAATTTTAAATTGTCAAATATGGTCCCTCATCAAGCCAAAGATACATTGAAGACCTTTGAAGATCAAAAATGTCCAAGATCAGTCCTTCAAATATGCAAAAGTTCCAAAATTAACCCTTGATACACCTTTTGGAAAGTTTTGTGCAAAAAATGACAAGTTGCCAAAAGTTGATACAAAGGAAATGGGCGCTGATAGACTTTTATTCACAAGTGACAAAAGAAAGGAAGAAAAAGGACCAAAACTGCCAAGTTTGGAAGTTTAAATCCCTAAACACGCGCCAAACAACTCTCTCCCTAAGAAAACGGATCAAACGTGTCACTATTCACACGTATGAACCCAGTTTTAACTTTTTACCAACAAGGGGGTTTTTACAATTACCTACACCAAAACACAATTAACCTTCACACGAATCTATCCCATACCTAAACTCACACTGCCACTCACCCAAAGGACCCCACCATTCAAACCGTTTCACCCATCACATGAGTACTTGCCCTCCAAGTCATGCCACGTGTTAAGATCAACAGCTAAGGATCAATGCTTCATTCCAAAGCTAAAATGAACGTTTGGGATCACTTTGGACAGCTCATCAACAACAAACGCACTCAAGGACTCAAGGCCATTTTAGAGAAATCACATCTAGGGTTTGTGAATAGTGTAGCCAGGCATTTGCCTATAAAAGGAGACCTCAACATGTGAGAGTCCCTTGGTTCCAGTTTTAGGCTATTATCTTTGTAATTCCTTTTTAAGTTTAAATAAAATTTGAATTTCTGAAATTGTGAAATCTCTTTTTGATTTAATTAAAAGTTTGGTGTTTGAGTAGCCTAATTCTGAGTTCCATTTGATTGTTAAGGCCTACCTTAATCTTGTGGTTAAGGCACGTCTTGTTTCATAAGGTTTTTAAGGTTTGAATACCTTGAAATCCTAGGTTCTATTTTGGCTTATTTTGTGTACTAACCCTTGACCATTTGCTATAAGCTCTTACAAGCTTGTTGACACCAAGCTTGTGAAGGGATTAGAGCCCTTGGTTGAGTTATTTGCTGCTTGTGTTGAAGACATAAAGTCCTTGAGGTTCTACTTTGAACCATCAACCAAGGCAGTTTGCATCACCTTCATTGAAGTACCTTGGTCTTGTTCTAGTTGTTGAACAAGGTCCAAGGAGCGTTGCTGGCCTTCCTAGGATGTTGTGGAAGGCAGGTATAACCCCTTGTTAAGATTCCTCTCAAAATTTCATGTTTATGACTGATTTTGATTTGGTGCTTTGATTTTGAGTATTTGTGTTTGAGCTGGTGATTTTTGAGTTTGATTGTGTTAGTTGCTATTGTTTAAGTGTTTTTGATCATTAAAATCAGTAGGTTATTAGTTAAAATCACAAGTTTCTTTGTTAAGTGGTGGATTAAGGAGTGTTTGGGTCTACTGCTTGAATTGGGATTGTGGTTTGCTAAGTGCTTGTTTTGTGTAAGCAAGAGTTGGTATCTGTTATTTAGGTGCATATGTTCATCTGTTTGCAGGTTTTGTGGGTTTGATCACATAGATTCATAATTTGGCTATAAAATCTTAAGAACTTGGTAAAATTGGCTAGGATTTTGAGGACAACTAGATCTAAGCATAGGCTAGGGCTAACAAGTGCTAAATCTTAGTTAATCACATCAGGGAAGAAGGATTTGAGGCTTGAAATTGGATCAAGTGTCAAGTATATCAGCAAACTTGTTTCTGCATATGTTCATTGTTCATCAGTAACTTTTTGTGCCTTGATCTTGTTGTTTACTTTGATTCAGGGTTTGATTCTTGTTGCTTTGTGTTTGTTATTAGTTTATATAGCTTGTGTATGCATCCTGTTAAGTTTGTTTGGATTATTGTGGCTAAATCTGCTTATTAAGTGCTTAATTGCTTATTTCCATATCTGGTGCATATCTGGTGACTATTTGGCTTATTGTGGCTTATTGTGTGAACCAATTTGTGATTTTATTGTTGCTATTGACTCCTTGTGATTCACTGATCACAAGGGTGCCTTTGTTTCCAATTGAATCAAACCAGAACTCTCAAATAAGCTTGGTCAAATAGTCAAAGCAGTGGGAACTCCTTTCCCCTGCTGGTTGCCACTGCTAGTGTAAAACTGGTGTCAGCTTATTAATAAGCTATAATAGCTTATTCCAACCAGCAACAACTTTGTTTTTATAATAGGTGCTCATATTTTGACCCATTTGTTCATACTGGAGCATTTGGTGGGTTGACTTTAGGGTTTGACTAGAAAACCAACTCCATTGACTTTTACATAAGTTCATTTGTGCTTATTCTGGCTTATTGGTTGTGCTTATTGGATTTTTGTTGATTGATTTTGCTTATTGAGTCCATTTGAAATCTTTTGCAAGTTGAATCAAGTCCTGAGGTGCCCTAAATCTCTAAAACGACTATTTTGTCTTTTAGTGAATTTTTACTTTGCTTATTTCTGGCTTATTGAGTGAGCTTTTTCAAAAATTCTTTTTACAGATCTCATAAGCATCCCAAAAGAAGGTTGTGTGTCAAATTAGAGCTTATGGCATTAGCTTATGGCTTAATGGGCTGAAAAGCCCAATAAGAATAAGCTGAGGGTTAAATAAGCTGTGATAAGCTCATTTTCAGCTTTTGGGCCTTTAGAGTTTTGTTCTTAGAATTGAATTTTGAGTCAGATAGGGCTTTTCCAAGTCAATTGGGCCAAGTTTGACTTTTTGGGTCCAAAAGCCCAATTTGGTTGACTGTTTTTGGTTTTGGCCCATTTGAGGGCCCAATAGGGGTATTTTGGTAATTTCACTTTGCTTTTCTGATTATTTAGGTTAAAATAAACTAGTTTGCAAGTTTTTAGAATTTTTTATAATTTTTGGATTTTTAATATTATTCTATTATTATTTTATTATTATTTTTAAAATTCTTCATTTTCCAAGTTTTTATATTTTTCTTAGGTTAAATACATTAAAATAGGAATTTATCAACTTTTAGAATAATTTTATCACTTTTAGATTAATTTCTATAATTATTTTAAGTTTTAATAGTTTTTAAATCATTTTAAATAGTTTTTATTAGTTTAAAAATTTCTAAAAATAGTTTTTAATCTTTTTAGGTCATTTTAGAGGTTTACCAATTGAAAAATCTTTATTTAGGCTTTTTGATAATTTATTTGATTTTTAGGGCTTTAATTAGCATTTAAATATTGAATATTTAATTATTTAAAAGGTTTGAAAAAGTTTTGATCATTGGTAAACTCTTAGTTTATTTATTTTGATTTTTGGTGAATTTTTGGTAATTTTTAGAATTAATTTTTATTTTTGTGATTTTTATGGTTCTACGTTTTAACTTTCTAGTAGTGTTTATTTTTATTTTTACGTCTTCGTCATCTTCTTTTCTCATCCCCTTCTAAACCAATCATTAATCACAAACATTTAACAAGTTTTTCACAACACATATACCTCCTTGGGAAACGAACTTTCATTTCATTAAGGGTCATTAACACTTGATTTTTCCTAAAGTCATTTGTTCAATACTTACCACTTTTACGCCTTTTTCCTAAGAGGTGTATTTTTACCACAATCATCCCTTTCTAATGCCTTGAGTTTCTAGATCTCACTAACTAACTCAAATAAGTCTTCTAATCTATTGAACGCAAAACTTTCAATCGAGATCTCACTCATATGAATAGTTTTCTTTCCATCACAATATTAATCCAAGGCTCTCACTTGACTAAAATTGCAACTTCAAGTGTTCTTAATTAGATGACATTCAACTTAAATTGTGGGTATTATTTTGATGTTTCAAATCAAAAGTTTATGTATCGAGAAGCATGCATACAACTCCATAGCATAAGTTTTATAAAACTTTTTATAGACATATTCTTGAAAATTAAATGACCACATTAAAGGATTATAGAGTGCTAGATTATTTGTTCAGTAACCATTATTCGTCGACGCCATTCTATAATCATTTTGGGAGCGAGGGCACTTTAATCCGTAAACCCAGCACACTCAGCCAAGATGAAATGTCGAGATGGCACACTCTACGAATAAGGATACTAAATTATAATTAAAGCACTAGATACATTCAATAATAGGTCTCATTTAAACTTCTTAACAAATCTGTTAGTTTTATATAGTTATTTAGTCAATTTATATTTTTGGAAAAAATACCCATTGTTTACAACATTTCTTCAAAATAAGTTAAACAAATGACATATTACAAAATATATTAGACAAGATTAACTCTAAGCATAAATGTCATAAATATATGCTCTAAAAAATAAATCACATAGTGATGAGACTGTATTTATACATAGTCTCATCGTCCAAATCGGGCTTAAAACGCTTAAAATATCATCAAAATACCCAAAAATGTGCTTGTATTTGTTCATTGTGTATTTCAGGTACGGATATCGTGAATTCACCAAAAGATCAAAGGAATCAAGCAAAAACGAACACGGGAAACGAAGCCGCACAAGGAACCGGGCCCAAGTTTGGAATTTACAAAAATGCCCTTAAAGTTTTGAAGATTGACAACTTTGGTCCCTCTACTTTGGAAGATTTGTCATATTATACCCTTGTGAACACTCTATTTACACACTGGGTCCCTAATATTTCAAGTATTTACATTATTGGCCCTTGGAATGAAGTCAAATTGCATTAAAGGTCCTTATTATAAAGTTTGGAAAATACCTTGTGCCATTTTCAGCAACCTGCCCAAACGTATAATAAAGGAAGTACAAGTTTTTGGATGTTCAAGTTAAAGTGACAAAAGAAAGGGAGTCCAGGGGGTGAAACTGCCTAGACATGAAACTCTCACCAGCTAACCCCTATTTGACACGTCACCCACTTCAACCCCTCACCCACTCACAGTTTGCCACCTCAACAAACCCCCTCCATGTCATCTTCCACCACCCCATTTTAATAACAGGTTTAAATTAAACTTGTTTAATTTAAGTTTTTGGTGGTAAACAGGTTTTTTAAAACGAAAAAAAGATTAAGCAACCCTGTTTATCATCTCCCTCCCACACATAAACCCTAAAACCGCCCAGACTCAATTGCCTCTATCCCATAATTAAACCTTAATTAACTTTAAGGTAATTCTTCCATACCCCACTCCCAACATTTCCCACAACCTAGAAAACGACTTCTCTTTACCTTGTCTCCCCAAAGGTACACCCTTTCACGTGTCACTGTACACTTTGACTATATCAACGGCTCGAATGATTTTCTTGCTCCCTACGTGTTGATAAACGCTCAAGATCATCCAAGACCCTTGCTCAATCACATGGTTCATCACAAGCTGCCAAAAATCTCCAAAGACAAAGAATTCAAATTTGGCATCGAAGCATATTCTTCAACATTCGTCCAGGGCAAATTAGGAAGTTTACATAGCTAGGGTTTCCTCCTTGTATCTTTTTCATTCATGTATAAATAGTAGCAGGATAGAATAGCAGAAGTTGTTCCAGTTTTTGTATTTTAAAAAACTATTAATGACAATAAACGTTTTTTATGTGCAACTCTGAGTTCCTTTTACCTGTTTTCATTAGTTTAATTCACTATTTTGCAAGAAGTTTTAAATTGGTTTCTAGTTCCATTATTTCAAAAATTACTTTAGATTTTCTGAAAATCAAAGTCTTCTCCAAAGACGAATTTAGCATTTATATAGAAGTGAAAGTGGACATATGATGCTCTTTTTCGTCTTGGATTAGGTTGGTTTCAAAACTCTTCCATTTTTCAAAAGGTGTTTGATCACAAGTTTTTCAAAGATTTTTTACAAAAATCTTGTTCTCATTTTTTTACCACTTACTGTATCAAAAGCTACAAGCTTTTAGCTTGTAGCTCTTGATACTTGAAGTTGTTTTCTTTTCTTGTGGTGTTATGTGCAGGTAACAAGAAAGCAAGAAGCAAACCTTCCATCCATTTCATATTTTTTTTGAAGACATAGGGGTGTTTGGGACTGCTGTAGTCCCCACCCAATTCTCTACATCAACACACATCTCATAAGCTCTCAAAAAGCTCAAACAATATCTTTTGGAAGGCATCAACCCAAGGTTATGGCTTGAACCCCATTTGGTTTTGTTCCTAAGTTTTTTTTGTGATATTTATGTGATTTGGTGTGATCTTGCTTGAGTGTTGGTATTTTTTGTTTGATTAGGCTATTTTAGTCTTGATATGCATGTTTAGATAGATGGTAATCAGATTTATGTACTTTTGAATGAGCCTCCTTTGTTAATTTTAGATTTCAGTAATTTAAGGTGGTGTTTGGATTTGCATTTTAGTTAGTAATTTGAGGTAGTCTTTGGCTTATAATTCGTTTAGAAATGCTAGGGTTGTTAGTGTTAGTAGTTTTCTGTCATAAGTAGTTAGTTTAGACATAATTTGAAGAGAATTGCATGTTTAAAATCAGTGATATAGCCTAAAAAACAGTTAGTCTTGTTTCTGTCCACTTTTAGTATAAACTTTGCCTTAGATCTTGCTCATTGATAGATTATAGGTCTATATAGGTTTACAATTAGTTTGTATGATAATTGGTTAAGATTTGTGCAAGATTTAAGCTTTGGAATTTCATCCTTGTGCCATTTAGTCAGTTACTGTTCACAGAAACATATAAGGCTATATCAGTAACATTTGTGCCTTTCTTGTGTTTGATTTTTCACTGAAACTTGTTGTTTTTATCATTTATTTGACTCCCCACAACCCAACTGGTTGTGGGGGTTCCTCTTGTTCCAAAAGAAGCTAAGTATCAAGCAAGCTATAAGCCAAAAACCTCCCAGACCTGTTTTTATACACTAGCAGTGGGAACTAAGTTGCCCCTGCTAGTGTGTTGGTTTGTACTACTACACTAAAAGACAGAAACAAGCCATTTTTCACTATCATTTTTGTAATTTTTTTGTCTTTAGTGCCTCAAATTAGGCTTTAGGACTTGAAACTTGTTGCAATATTTTTCTTATTTTATTTAGGATTTTTCTGTTTAATATTTTTTATTTTACTGTTCATTTAGTAATTTTTAGATTATATAGCTATTTTAAATTACTTTTTAAATTCTGTCTTTTGTCTTTTAGTGTGAAAAGTCATTATTTTTTAGTTTTAAAAATTTTCATAGATTAAGAAAAACATTTTAAGATTTTTAGTCAAAAATTATTTTACTGTTCACTTTTTAATTATTTTTTTATAAATAATTTAGCTTAATTAGGGTTTTTATATTAAACTGTTTTGTCTTTTAGTGCAAAATTTTACTTTTTTCAAACTTTTCCAATTTTATACTGTTCATTAGTATAAATTAGGATTTTTAAAATTGTCAAATTATTTTTGGCATTATTTTATTATTTTTTATGATTATTTTAGTTTAAAAATAGTTTTTAGTGATTTAAAAATAGAAAAATAGTTTTGAAAATTTAGGAAAAATACTTTTTAGTCTTTAAATAATATAAGTAACTTATTTGTTCTATAAAATTATATTTTGGACATTTTTTTAATTATATTTGATTTTAGGGCTTTAATTATCATTTAAAATTGAGTATTAAATTAATAAAAGGTTTTAAAATATATTTGTTGGATTTTTATTCTTATTTATATTATTTTAGACTTAGTTTAATCTTTTAATTAATTTTTAGCTTTAATTTTTAATTTCGTCGCGTTTTACGTATTTACGTTCGCGTTTTACGTCTTTACGTCGTAGTGTAATTGTAGTCGTAGCTCGTCTTTACTTTTTCTCTTCTAAACCAAAAACGTCACTAATCTAAACTTGATTTCATATAATTTGGCACATTAATACACACACCTCCTTCGAGAACGAACCCGCATTTATTCGGTTTTACGTTTTTCCTAAAACGTAACGCTTAATACTTGCCACTCACACGCGTTTTTCCTAAAACGTGTACGAGAAAACTACATCAATTTTTGGCGCTGCTGCCGGGGTGGTGTTTAGTGTGCCATTATTATTAGTATCGTGTTTGTGTGAGTAGTGCGTTTTTGCTTTTCAATTTTTGGAAAGCGTGAATATCGTACATACTCATTTTTGTTATTTTTATCTATTATATTATAATATCCAAATAAATCGTGTTTAATTTTCCTAAATTAAACACACAACAATCTTTACTATATTGTAGATATATTGGTTTTCGTTTTTCTTGTGAATATATTATTACTATATTGTATCTACGTAGAACAATAAATATACAAGTACTCCAAAAGCGTGAAAACGCAACCTTGATTCGGGATTTCATCACTCGATCATTGTATTCGAATCCAAAACAAAAGTTTAAAGGCAAAATAGATAAATACTTTCGTGAGGCTTAATTTCAATTAACACAAACTATAAGGTGGGTATAAGGCGGTTGTATTTCACGACCTAAGGGAAAAAGGCTCTTAAGTGCTTAGCGCCGCCTCGTTTCCCCCGCTTGCTTGTGCGTGTTTTGAGAAAAAGGGCTAATCGAGGGTTTGCCGCCCAAGTATTATCTACGTATACTATATTTGCTTGTGTTTTCAAGATTAAACCCTCTTGAACGTTTTGGTGTTCCACCAACGTTCTAAAGTCATCGAAAGCGTTCACTTCACGTGATCGTTTTCATTCTTTGAGGCTCCTTTAATCGAGAAAGTCGATTCGAGGAGAGATTTGTAGATTTGTGTCTACGTAATACATTCAAAAATCCAAAAAAATTAAAAAACAATCAAAAACCAAAAAAATTGAAAAATCAAAAAGCCGCAAAAAGAATCTTCTTTGCTACCACCCATTCTACGCTTAGTGCATGCGCACTCGATCGAAGGATTATTCCAATTCTAGCGAAGCTTCGAATCGACGCAATCGTAATCGAAGGAATCGACGACGTAGACGAGAATTAGAAACCGACGTTCCTAATATCGTTGTTGAAGAAACCGTAGAGGAGATGGCCGACAATCGTTCGATGATGGAATTGCTCCAAGCGCCCACCGAGGGTTATGGAGACGCGATCGGAATTCCCGCTATCGAAGCGGAGAATTTTGAGATTAAAAGCGGAATGCTTTCGTTAATCCAAGCTACGAAGTTTCGAGGACGTGAAGCCGATAATCCTCACGACCATATTCGGAATTTTGATCGTCTTTTGGCCACGAGCAAGTTTAAGAACGTCGACACCGATGTCGTCAAGCTTATGCTTTTTCCGTACTCGCTCGATGGTGCCGCCAAGGATTGGTACGAGAAAGAGCCACCTAATTCGATAACTACGTGGAAGGATCTCGTCTCCAAGTTCGTTAATTATTTTTTCCCATCGTCTAAGACAACGTTTTTCAAGAATGAAATTACGAAATTTGAGCAAAAACCGAATGAATCTTTTAGAGA
This sequence comes from Glebionis coronaria, assembly GCA_025667525.1. Lineage (NCBI taxonomy): Eukaryota > Viridiplantae > Streptophyta > Magnoliopsida > Asterales > Asteraceae > Glebionis > Glebionis coronaria. The sequence goes on from CM046875.1 coordinate 128,550,242, forward strand.
CGCGTGGGATCGTTTTAAGGAATTGCTTAGGCAATGTCCTCACCATGGTTTATCCGAGTTGCACCAAATCGATACGTTTTACAACGGTCTTAATTTTCAAGAACAAGATTCGTTGAATTCCGCCGCCGGTGGCAACTTTTTGTGTAAGACTCCGAAAGATGCATTGATAATTATCGAAAACCGATCCAAGGTTTACCAACTCCGCAACGCACCGAGTGTTGCCAATGTCGCCAATGTTAGTAGTTCTAATCGCGACATTGAGAGAGTTGATGCGAAAGTCGACAAGTTGACGAATGTGTTTACGTCTTTTCTCGTTGAGATGCAAAAGAAAGACGCTCCCGCTACGGTGAAAGCGGTTGAGGTTTCGTGTACGTTTTGTGGTGGACCTCATAATTATTACGAGTGTGCGGCTACGGATGGCCAAACGTCGAATGTGAGTGCGTTAAATGGAAACAACAATTTTCAAAATCAAAATAACGCCGGTCCATCACAACAAGGCAATTATAACCAAGGCAACAATTTTCAAAACCGAAACAATTTTCAAGGAAACAATCAACAAGGAAATTTTTCGAATCAAAATCAAGGAGGTTATAATCAAGGTCGTAATATAACTTGGCAAAATCGAGACAATAACCAAAACTCGAATTTTTCAAACAACAACAATCAAGGCAACAATTTTTCAAGTGGTAATCAAGGAAATTTTCAAAGAAACAATCAAAACCAAGGGAACTTTAATTCTAATCAAAATAGTTCGTCAAACGATTTTCAAAATTACATGAAAACGAATGAGGCTAATATGAGACGATTAGAGGGAGAAATTGGTACTTTGAAAAACGACTTTTCTAATACATTGAAATTGCAAAACACGAAGATTGAGCAAGGGCAAATTGATATAAAAAAGATGTTTTCGGCCATAATGAACAAGTCCTCGGGTGCGTCATCGAGTTCGTTACCTAGTGACACCGTTGCAAATCCGAAGGAACAATGTAAAGCTGCCTCGTCTCGTGAGAAAGGTCGTGTGATTACCCCTAACCTTGAAGGATTTCGAGTCGTTCCTTCTTCTCAACCCTCGACTTCTAAGACGTCTTATTGTTCTAAAGTCGATGGGGTGAACGTGGCGACCAAGAAAAAGAGTGCACACCCTCGTGTACCTCAAATTCCATCCACGGTTCAAAAAGAGAGCTTTGTTGACCTTACCAAAGTAACCCTTGAAGAAACTTGTGCATCGATCCTTCTTAAAAAACCCAAAAGGCGTATGCCGAGAAAGGAAAAGGATCCGGGCCAATTTCTACTACCTTGTGATTTTTCTGAGATTGAGGGATGTTTAGCCCTTGCCGATTTAGGTGCTAGCATCAATCTCATGCCTCATTCTCTTTAGAAATTGATGAGATTGCCTTCGCTTACCCCCACGAACATGACAATCGAGCTTGCAAATTGTACACCGTTAATACCAATTGGAATAGCCGAGGATGTCTATGTCAAAGTTGGAAAGTTTGTTTTTCCCGCGGATTTCGTTATATCCGATTACGAGTGTGACCCTAAATGTCCCATTATTTTAGGCCGACCATTTTTATCGACGGCTCGAACCGTAATCGACGTTCACGAGGGGAGACTTACTATGAGATATGGGGATGAGAAAATGGACTTTTTCGCTAGAAAATCCCAAGGGTTTAATGAGAATGAAAAAACCGAGGTTTCAAAACCTAATGATTCAAATACTAATGATTTCAAAATGTCCACTTTAGCGGAAAGAATGAAGCTTGATGCATGTTTTGAAAGAATTAAGAAAAAAGGTTTTAAAGATGATGATTTTAATGATAAAGAGTACGTGTACCTAATTCAAAAGGGTATGAGTAAATTTATGGATGAAAACTCACTTTGGGATGTTTTTAGCGAAACAAGTGAACCACCAATTCCGAAGGGCGACGTTAGTGCCATCACGACAAAGACCAATATGGGCTCGTCTTCACCACCTTCGAAGGACCACGTCTTTGAGGCTTCAACTTCTAACTCCATCGAAGTGCCTCCTTTGCCTAGCCCAACACCCGTTGAGGCTAAAGGGTTTATCGACATCGATCCTCTCGTCTTAGAAAAGTCACCTAAGCATAGTCATTCGACTTGTAAGACCATGGTTGTGAGTGCTCACATCGACTCTTTCTTTGACGATGACTGAAGGCCTACATAATTCTAAGGATTTGGTAATGGATGGATTAGATCTATGGATTTAGTGGAAGAGATGGGGAAGAAGGAGATTAGGTGTAGAGAGAGAAAGGAGAGGGAAGAAAAGTAGAGAGAGAAAGTAAGATTAGATTAAATGAATAAGTGTGAATGAATGACCAACCCCCTCCTAACATGCTAGGAGGGGTATATATATAGCCCACCCTACATGTGGGCTATATGGACTATACAATTACAAAGTGGATCACGAGCCTATTACATAATTGTCGTTGGAGCGACCGATCCTTCACAAATACGTAAAACGTATTTCCAACAATCTCCCCCTAAGGGAGGTCGCTCCAAGTTACAAAGTTCTAAATATACTATGGCTCGTGATCTATGCTAATAATGATGTGACCGAGACTTTCTTTGGGAAAACACATTTCCAACAATCTCCCCCTAAGGGAGGTCACACCATTTTACAAAATCTTAAACCTAGCATCTATGCTTGAGTCTTCGATCTTGTTCTTGTGAATATGCTTGAAGTGATCTTTGACTTTAGTTCTTGAGCATGTTTCCTTGCCTTGACCTTGTGCATTCATCACTTGTGAAATTTGCCTCTTCGTGACTTCATGTTCCACATACTTATACCTTTAAATTCTTGAAAGCTTCAGAGTTTGATACAGCGGAAGACTTGACCTTCAGACTTTCTTGAATTTGTTGAAGTACTAAGTGTATGTAGTACAAGCATGTGGTGACGACTTCTTCTGGATTATACACCGCAATGCCACCTTTTTGTTACGCTGCATAAGACAGTTAGCAACAAACAATATACACGGATGAAATGGCCTTGAACATTTCATTCTAATTCGGTAGCATTTTACCTCCGGTCGGTGAAGACCGTTGGACGATATTAAATATCGTACTTGTGGCAGGTAGTTTCAATAAAGAACCTCCTTGACAAGATTTCGCGGGTAAACCCGTTCTCTTTACTCGACCGTCCAAAGCTGACTGCGAACGTAAAGAGTGAATCATTTGGATAATATTATCCGCATGATTTGAAGCCGTCAATTCATGTTCCTGGAACAAGTGAAGTTCAATTAAGAACCGCACCATCGTTGCTTTCCAGTTGTCACTAGCTTGATTCATAAAGAATCTTGCAAGTTACCTACCAAGTGCTGTTTGATGTTAACACTAGAAGGATTTCCACTCGTCACTGTGATCAATAAAGAGTCACTCTGAGTGTTCTGGCAAGATCATATGATAATACGTAGAGGCCTGGAACGTGTTTAAATTCATTTAAGAATTAAACCACTGTTGCTTTCCAGTTATCACAAGTTTGATTCATAAAGAATCGCACAAGTCACCTACCATGAGCTTTTTGATATTCGCTCAAGAAGGATTTCCATCTTCATTGTAAATACTTTCGTATTACTCGGATGTTCAGGCAAGATCATGAAGATTTTGCGTAGGACTCTTAAGAACTTTCTTACTTTTCACAGTGTGTGAAGAAGCAAGTAGATATGAAATTGTGTCCTAATGAGATATTTGATGATCTCAAATGGCTCTAGACTCGATCGTGCATTTTGGATTTTTAGTGATCGGAGGCTGGAGAGGAGTGCCACCTTTTCAATACCAATTTATTCGGAGTGAATAAATCAATAGATAATGTGTTGTCTCCGTGTGATTAAAACAAATATCTTTTGAGAGATATCTGAGTTAGCTGGGATGGGTTGTGCATTGCATCACTGGGTCCATGATGTCAGTCTTCAATATCAAGAGTCATTAAAAATGATCTCAATAGCATATGAATTGACCCGGTTTCTGCCTAAGGTTGTAAGGAGGGCTTCTTTCTTTACACCCTTTATCTTTACAATTCTTTTTCATTCTTCAACCCCTTCAATGCTTACCAATACGTCATCACTAGCACCTTGTTGTGATTGTTCCAGTGCTAACTTAAGTACTTGGTCGGCATTCAGCTACGTTCACAATCTTTCTCCATCTTTCCTAAGGACTACTATTTCTAGCTATGGAATGTCCTTGGGAAGATTCCTCCGGTTCTAGAGAAATCATTAGACCTTAACCTATCCTACCATCCTTATGTCACCACAATCTTCACCGTCGTGAATAGAGATGTTTTGGGTAAGTGAATGTCACCATGAAATCCATTTTGAAGTGCAAATCCATTTTGCTCCCCCTTAACATATGCTACGATATTCGAAAACATTTCGCACATGTCGGGATGAGCTAACACGTTAAGTCAAACCATTTATGATTGATCATGTCCCATATTAAATCACATTTTCTCCCCCATATTAAAAATATTAACCCAATCGATGTTTTTAATATCAATTGATTTAATAGCCTTTTAAGAAAATTTGGGAAGAAAAATGTAAATCCAATTATCTTCATGAAATACACAAGCTCCCCCTCAAATTAATGAGGGTGTACTTGAAACGTAAATTAAATACCTTTTAAACACAAGTGTAAGGTATTTATTACGTGCAAAGATCAGATATATGATGATGAATTCACAATATTAGCAATGTACGAGGTTGGACCTGAATAATGGAGAACAGCATATGTAAGAAGCACATGGTTCTTGTTCACGAATGTTGGTCACCTCGTCACGTCCCCGAGAAAATTAATTCTCGTTGTAGAGTCAAAGCTTTCCGGTGAAATGCTTGACTTGAGTATGAAAAGCGGGTTGCTATCTGAAATAATAGCAAACCATATGGAGCATGTTTTAAATCTTTTAAACTTCTGCTCGAACTTTATTTACAACCCCGTGTCATTATTGAATGACATTTCTAGGTTCGTAAATATTATCGATTCCAGAAGACATGCTCTTTTTATCAAAACATTTTTGAACACACAATTTTGAAAGATTTAGAAAAACCTTTTGAGAAATTCTCGAAACATTGTGTTCAAAGTTTTGAAAAACAATTACTTGAGCTTAAGATGTTGAATATCTTAAAAGCAAGCTCAAGTCCGAGAAGTTGTGAACTTCCCGTTGTTAAGGATAAGTTTATCATCGGCGATAAACTTCCCTTTTATCTGAAGAACGAGTCCTAAGCTGACATTTACTTAGAAGTCGTTTTCATGAGCTTGAAAACTTTGACTGTTTTAACGGAAAGCTCATGACCGAGAAAGGTTAATTTCTCGTTATGAGGAAAAGTTCTCTTATTTAAAAAATACACTTTCCTTTCTGAGCTTAAAACTTCGAATGTTTTAATACAAGCTCATGACCGAGAAAGGTGAATTTCTTGTTAAGAGGATAAGTTTATCATTAATGATAAACTTTCCTTTATTTGAAGTACGAGTTACAGTCTGACATTTAACTGTAAGTCATATACACGAGCTTAAAACCTTTGAATGGTTTTAATGTAAGCTCGTGTCCGAGAAAATTTAATTTCTCGTTGTAAGGATAAGTTTATCATCGGCGATAAACTTTCCTTTATTTGAAGCACGGGTTACCATCTGATATTTAATGATAAACCATAATGCATGAGCTTAAAAAACTTGGAATGTTTTTGATATAAGCTCATGCCCGAGAAAAATGAATTTCTCGTTTTTAGGATAAGTTTATCATCGGCGATAAACTTTCCTTTCTTTGATGAGCGAGTTACAGTCTGTTATGTGACTGTAAGTCCTTGTGCAGCTTAACCATGAATCCCCTGAGACATTTGTTTCTCTGATATCTGCTTCTTCTGCAACCAAACTCTAAGAGTGTCCTTAGTTGAACGGTACACAACGATTGGACCGCTTCGTTCTTTTGGAACATCAACTTTGGTACCTGCAATCTCATTAGGACTTTGCATGCTTTGACGTGGGTTAGCGATATCGATTATAGAAGCACGTGGGGGTTCACAGTTTGCTTTACTTGTGTCAGAGGTGGCCTGAGGGGATGATTCACTTGTCTTCTTTGGCAAACGTTTCCTTTTATAGAAAATCTTAAGTTCAGGCTTAAATGATGTATCATCCTTTGCAATTTCCTCCCTAGTAGTCTTCGTAGAATCAGAGACTATCCTAGTTAAAGGGCACTCGTTTCCTACAATAGTAAAAGTTCTACCAGTGGGGCGCCAAACTTTACCAAAGGGTTTGATTTTAGCTATCCACTGGGACTTAATTCTAGCACGGGAGTTCACCTCATCAAGTAATTTCTTGACACAAGCATCATGATTTGCCGTAAAGACACATTTTCTACATGTTTTACAAGTAGCATATTTAATGTCTGAATAATTCCTAGATGATTGACCGATGCTCCTAGAAGATGGCATGCTACGGTTAGCAGTGTTGGGTAATCTAGAAGGCATCTGACTAGGTTGGACATTGCTATCTCTTACATGTGTCTTTTCAATAGCTTCCCTTTGACCAGATTTGTGGCAAACGTCATTTGAACTGGTTCTAGACGTGGTCTTGATATTTTTAGGGAAACTAGAGGCAATCATATGATTTGGTCTTGCTAAAGCTGGAGTGATCACATTGGGCCTAGTTGCTGGAGTGACTGGTCTAATAAGATGAACCAAATCAACTTGGGAGGCAAACCGCGGTCTCGAGGATTGTGGTCGCTCGGATCTAAATGCAGTAGGTTGTCTGACAATCGGTTGTCTGACGAACTGATTTGTAGGCGGTTTCCCCAAGATTGATGGTTTTTCAAGCTTAGTATCCACACTAGGTCCTCTAGTTTTCCTTAACTCGTTTTTCAACGCAGCTATAGCAAAAACCTTTTCCTGAACTTGAGCTTTTAAGGTCTCATTCTCTTTGAGCAATTCATCTTGGGATGCCAACTTAGATTCAAGCAACTTAATTTGTTTCAAAAGATTATCCTTTTCAGCTTTAGAATCTAAAACTATTTGATCCAATTTTCGTTCAAGAACAACGTTTGACTTTTCAAGTTTTTCAAAATATGTTTCATATTTCTCCGTTTTCTTTGAAAATTCAATTTTGGCATCCTCAAGCTCTTTGGATTGCTGAGCGAAAATGGTTGCAAGCTCTTCAGACCTAGACACAGAATTGGTTAATGAAGCAGTCGTAAAACTATTAGCAGGATTGTTAATTAGCGCATTCATTTCAGACAACATATGAAGAATATTATCTGTACCTGACATGCTACTTGGTTCCCGTTTTCCTCCTGATTCTTTTCTCTTGTGGCTGCTTCTTGTATCGTCTTGCAATATATGCAATTTTCCCTCTTAAAAACAGCCTATTCGGAAAAAAAAAACAGCCTATTCGGGAAAAAAAAACAGCCTATTCGGAAAAATAGCCTATTCGGAAAAACAGCCTATTCGGAAAAACAGCCTATTCGGAATATTCAGCCTATTCGGAAAAACAGCCTATTCGGAAAAACAGCCTATTCGGAAAAAACAGCCTATTCGGAAAAACAGCCTATTCGGAATATTCAGCATATTCGGAAAAAACAGCCTATTCGGAAAAAAAAACAGCCTATTCGGAAAAACAGCCTATTCGGAATATTCAGCCTATTCTGAAAATACCCTTATTCGGAATAAACTCTATGCAGAATAACCCTTATGCGGAAAAACCCCTATTCGGAATGTTTTCTTCAATTCGGAATATATTGGCAATTTGGCTTATTCGGAAAAACTGTTGTCTATTCGGAATGATGGCAATTCGGAATATTTCCTAATTTTGGCTATTCGGAAAATTGGTGCTATTCGGAAAAATTAGCTATTCGGAAAGTTTTTGCTATTCGGAAAAAACGGCTATTTGGAAAAAAAAATTCTTCTATTCGGAAAAATTCTTCTATTCGGAAAAAATTCTTCTATTCGGAAAGATTCTTCTATTCGGAAAGTCTATGCGGAAAAATTTCTTCTATGCTGAAAATCCTCCTATTCGGAATCCTATTCGGAATAAACTTTCTATGCTGAAAATCCTCCCTATTCGGAATCCCTATTCGGAATATTCTGGAAAAATAGTTTCCGAGACTTAAAAAGTAGCTATTAACTCCGATTTTTGATCCAAAACCACAAAAAGTTTTATGATTTTTACCAAAATAAGCTAAACCCAATTCTTATCAATCAATCCCAATAACAAAAACACCAAAAATAACAAGATTCAAGATTGATTTTTTCTAAAGATCACTAATTGATTCAAAAACTAAAAAAGCAACACAATCCAAAAATAACTTTATAAAATTGAAAAAACTTTATAAAATTGATAAACTTGATAAATAACTTTATAAAATGGATAGATAAAAAGATGATAAAAAAAATAGACAATAAGAAAAGAAAAGATTTTTACCACCAAATCAAAAGATAAAAAGATATGCAAATCCTAAGATTTAACCATGGCTCTTGATACCAATTGAAGGCCTACATAATTCTAAGGATTTGGTAATGGATGGATTAGATCTATGGATTTAGTGGAAGAGATGGGGAAGAAGGAGATTAGGTGTAGAGAGAGAAAGGAGAGGGAAGAAAAGTAGAGAGAGAAAGTAAGATTAGATTAAATGAATAAGTGTGAATGAATGACCAACCCCCTCCTAACATGCTAGGAGGGGTATATATATAGCCCACCCTACATGTGGGCTATATGGACTATACAATTACAAAGTGGATCACGAGCCTATTACATAATTGTCGTTGGAGCGACCGATCCTTCACAAATACGTAAAACGTATTTCCAACAATGACGATGGCGATTTTGCCGAGATTGATCACGTACTTCGAAATCCACATGCAATTTTTGATTCTCCTAAAAAGAAACATGTGAAGTACGATGATTACGAGTTTGATCCCGAGATTGAGGAAATTATTGAACGAGAGCTATCTCTTATGCCTTCACTTCCACCTACGAGTGAGGTCGATCTTTCCAAAATCGAGGATGAACTAAATGAGTTGGAACGTCTTATTTTCGATGACGAACCAACTCATGTGACCACCCAAAATCCAATTCTCGAGGAGTTACCTAATCAACACTCCTCAAATGAGAATTACGTTTACCACATTCGTGAGGATTTAACTTATCAACAATCCCCACAAAAGAATGATGGTTTCGTGCTTGATCGTGATCTTTTCGAGAGAGTTTCTAAGATACTCAAGGAGGGGAATGACAAACCATGGTTTGACAAGCCTATCTTTGATGAAGAAATCGATGAGATCGACGTTCATGAGGATGACGAGTATGTAGACCCCGAGGGGGCGGTGTTCTTTATTGACAAACGTTTTGAGAACTTATACAATCCGCCACCCCCTCCCACCAAGGACTTAAATGTGAGGATTTTTAGCGCGACTAATTTTTAATTTGACACGCCAAATATTTTCGACATTATCAAATCGGGTTTTCATAAAGAGTTTTTAAACGATGAAAAAGGAAAAGATTTTAAAAATGTTTTAAATGACTTTTCTACATGTTTAACTCCGTCATCACCGCGTTTCATGAGTGCTACCACCTCGTCTACTCCTTTTGATGACGGTTGGTGTGGTTTTAGTGTGGGGGAAGCCCCAAATGTTCCCTCACATTTCTCCACCGAGGACGAGATTTACGATCCCGGAATTGCTTGTAAAGGGAAATCTCGGTCTTCCACCGATGCAATAAATGGAAAATCTTTTCGTTTCCTTGGTGTGAGTCTACCTCGAGTAGCTCATTTTAGTGACTTACCCATTGCCCCACCTTTCTACTTCTCATCTATTTTCTTCTACCCCATTGGGGTTCATGTTGGAGTAGCGTTGTTTTGTCTTTCATCCGAAAACGAAGACGCTATCTTTGACCCCGGTATTCGTATATCGGGTTTTTAAAGTACTCCATGTACTTTTGGGCCTTGTTTATCATGTAAGCCCCACCAAAAAAATGACCATACCAAGATTATCCCTAAATGATCACATTTATGGGGATTCGAGTCGAGCTTTTGACTCGGTTATCAAAAACAAGGTGCCTCGTGGGGGATTCTCATGCTTATCCTTGTATATATTATCGCTTTCTTAGTTTAACGTAACGAGGGGACTTGTGCTCTTCCAACCTTTGTTCCGTGGTTGTTTGTGATTGTGATTCATTAGGTTCATCGTCATCATTGAAGCCTCTCGTGTTCGTTTTACGGATCACTCGAGCTTCGATCGTTGCCTTTGGAGATTCCGATATCCGATGATATCCTTTTATGATCTAACGTTTATCTTATTAGCATAATTCATAAACGGCTTTTAGGTTATTCGTTTTACCCTTTCCATGCTCGAGATTAAGCATTCAACTTTGTCTCTAGTATGGGGGTGTTTACACCCCTAGACTCGAAACATTGAGGACAATGTTTAGTTTTAGTATGGGGGGGTGAGTAGATACTTCACCTTGCTTACGTCAACACGCAATCCAACATTCATCTTTTTGTTATCGTTTTGTTGCAAAATAAGGCTAAAAATGGCCAAATTTTAAATTTTTTCTAGTTTTTCATAAGTGTTTAAGACACGAATGTAGGATTTCTGATGGTGAGAATAAGAGTAATTTTTGACTCGACCGTGCGTGTTGAGCACTTAGCTTCGATTCCTTAACTTTTTAGGCTAAGTCTCTTAAATGAGGACGAGAAATGATAGAGTTATTTATAAGTCTCGTTATCGTCACGATCTTATGTGTAGTAATTATTAGCTTATTCTCCCAACGCTTTTGCATAATAAATTGTTAATAAATATTGATTTGGCGGTTTAGTCACTATTGTTGGTTTCTAATTTGTTTTAGTAGCTTCCATGTAATTAAATTGGGAAAACATTAAGGTATCGCCAGCGTCACGGTTTTGAAGTATTGGCACCCGAATAATCGAAAGCTTCACCTAATAATAAGATTTCAAGTGCTCACCTAAATTAAGCAAAAATTTGAAGCTCACAAGGCCGAAAAATCTGTGCCCAAATTGAAAGTGAATCAAGCCTTAATCTTTGAAGCTTTAAAGATCCAAAATTCGCCTTAGCGTGAGGATATACGTCTTTGGCTAATAAAACCACCGATGAGGCGGATAATAAAAGGCAAGGCAAGACCGAAGTCATAATAAAAGCTTCATGGCGAAGTTGAATAAAAGATGGAGGTAAACCAAAGATAATAAGGCCCTTCCGTTAGGGGGCGTATAAAAGTCTCGGTAATAAGTCTCATGTTCAAAACCGTTATAAAACCGTGTTTATCGATCCTTCTTGTTGACTTAATTTTTTTGACATCGTTGTCTATTGGATGAATTATTAATTTAATGATTTTGGTTACACCATTAAAACTCTATTTTTAGACTTAATCTCTATTCACGCATAAGTCAATGATGTATCCTCGTGATCATTAAGACAAAAATAAAATATAAGAGATACCAAGTAGGAATAAGGGAGTTTAGGTTCATAATTAACACTCATGAGATGTGATCGTGTTGCTAACTTATAATAACAATGATCTCGTTACACGCTTAGCATGGAATTGGGTGAAAATCGAGGACGATGAAATTATTTCTTACGAAGCATTCACGTGTTCTTGTTCTATGATCCTAAAAGTCACGTTCTCGTGATGAAAACAATACATTATGTCTAAAACGCGTGTAGTAGTTTATTTAAGTTTATGTCTTCAATAAAAGTCATCATAAAATGAATTTTGGAAGTGCTACGATACTTAATTTTAGCATTGCGTGGGGACACGGCAATGGTTTAGTATGGGGGAGTGATGAGACTATATTTATACATAGTCTCATCGTCCAAATCGGGCTTAAAACGCTTAAAATATCATTAAAATACCCAAAAATGTGCTTGTATTTGTTCATTGTGTATTTCAGGTACGGATATCGTGAATTCACCCAAAGATCAAAGGAATCAAGCAAAAACGAACACGGGAAACGAAGCCGCACAAGGAACTGGGCCTAAGTTTGGAATTTACAAAAATGCCCTTGAAGTTTTGAAGATTGACAACTTTGGTCCCTCTACTTTGGAAGATTTGTCATATTATACCCTTGTGAACACTCTATTTACACATTGGGTCCCTAATATTTCAAGTATTTACATTATTGGCCCTTGGAATGAAGTCAAATTGCATTAAAGGTCCTTATTATAAAGTTTGGAAAATACCTTGTGCCATTTTCAGCAACCTGCCCAAACTTATAATAAAGGAAGTACAAGTTTTTGGATGTTCAAGTTAAAGTGACAAAAGAAAGGGAGTCCAGGGGGTGAAACTGCCTAGACATGAAACTCTCACCAGCCAACCCCTATTTGACACGTCACCCACTTCAACCCCTCACCCACTCACAGTTTGCCACCTCAACAAACCCCCTCCATGTCATCTTCCACCACCCCATTTTAATAACAGGTTTAAATTAAACTTGTTTAATTTAAGTTTTTGGTGGTAAACAGGTTTTTTAAAACGAAAAAAAGATTAAGCAACCCTGTTTATCATCTCCCTCCCACACATAAACCCTAAAACCGCCAGACTCAATTGCCTCTATCCCACAATTAAACCTTAATTAACTTTAGGGTAATTCTTCCATACCCCACTCCCAACATTTCCCACAACCCAGAAAATGACATCTCTTTACCTTGTCTCCCCAAAGGTACACCCTTTCACGTGTCACTGTACACTTTGACTACATCAACGGCTCGAATGATTTTCTTGCTCCCTACGTGTTGATAAACGCTCAAGATCATCCAAGACCCTTGCTCAATCACATGGTTCATCACAAGCTGCCAAAAATCTCCAAAGACCAAGAATTCAAATTTGGCATCGAAGCATATTCTTCAAGATTCGTCCAGGGCAAATTAGGAAGTTTACATAGCTAGGGTTTCCTCCTTGTATCTTTTTCATTCATGTATAAATAGTAGCAGGATAGAATAGCAGAAGTTGTTCCAGTTTTTGTATTTTAAAAAACTATTAATGACAATGAACGTTTTTTATGTGCAACTCTGAGTTCCTTTTACCTGTTTTCATTAGTTTAATTCACTATTTTGCAAGAAGTTTTAAATTGGTTTCTAGTTCCATTATTTCAAAAAGTACTTTAGATTTTCTGAAAATCAAAGTCTTCTCCAAAGAGGAATTTAGCATTTATATGGAAGTGAAAGTGGACATATGATGCTCTTTTCCGTCTTGGATTAGGTTGGTTTCAAAACTCTTCCATTTTTCAAAAGGTGTTTGATCACAAGTTTTTCAAAGATTTTTTACAAAAATCTTGTTCTCATTTTTTTACAACTTACTGTATCAAAAGCTACAAGCTTTTAGCTTGTAGCTCTTGATACTTGAAGCTGTTTTCTTTTCTTGTGGTGTTATGTGCAGGTAACAAGAAAGCAAGAAGCAAACCTTCCATCCATTTCATATTTTTTTGAAGACATAGGGGTGTTTGGGACTGCTGTAGTCCCCACCCAATTCTCTATATCAACACACATCTCATAAGCTCTCAAAAAGCTCAAACAATATCTGTTGGAAGGCATCAGCCCAAGGTTACGGCTTGAACCCCATTTGGTTTTGTTCCTAAGTTTTTTTGTGATATTTATGTGATTTGGTGTGATCTTGCTTGAGTGTTGGTATTTTCTGTTTGATTAGGCTATTTTAGTCTTGATATGCATGTTTAGATAGATGGTAATCAGATTTGTGTACTTTTGAATGAGCCTCCTTTGTTAATTTTAGATTTCAGTAATTTAAGGTGGTGTTTGGATTTGCCTTTTAGTTAGTAATTTGTGGTAGTCTTTGGCTTATAATTCGTTTAGAAATGTTAGGGTTGTTAGTGTTAGTAGTTTTCTGTCATAAGTAGTTAGTTTAGACATAATTTGAAGAGAATTGCATGTTTAAAATCAGTGATATAGCCTAAAAAATAGTTAGTCTTGTTTCTGTCCACTTTTAGTATAAACTTTGCCTTAGATCTTGTTCATTGATAGATTATAGGTCTATATAGGTTTGCAATTAGTTTGTATGATAATTGGTTAAGATTTGTGCAAGATTTAAGCTTTGGAATTTCGTCCTTGTGCCATTTAGTCAGTTACTGTTCACAGAAACATATAAGGCTATATCAGTAACATTTGTGCCTTTCTTGTGTTTGATTTTTGACTGAAACTTGTTGTTTTTATCATTTATTTGACTCCTCACAACCCAACTGGTTGTGGGGGTGCCTCTTGTTCCAAAAGAAGCTAAGTATCAAGCAAGCTATAAGCCAAAAACCTCCCAGACCTGTTTTTATACACTAGCAGTGGGAACTAAGTTGCCCCTGCTAGTGTGTTGGTTTGTACTGCTACACTAAAAGACAGAAACAAGCCATATGTCACTATCAGTTTTATAATTTTTTGTCTTTAGTGCCTCAAATTAGGCTTTAGGACTTGAAACTTGTTGCAATATTTTTCTTATTTTATTTAGGATTTTTCTGTTTAATATTTTTTATTTTACTGTTCATTTAGTAATTTTAGATTATATAGCTATTTTAAATTACTTTTTAAATTCTGTCTTTTGACTTTTAGTGTGAAAAGTCATTATTTTTTAGTTTTAAAAATTTTCATAGATTAAGAAAAACATTTTAAGATTTTTAGTCAAAAATTATTTTACTGTTCACTTTTTAATTATTTTTTTATAATTAATTTAGCTTAATTAGGGTTTTTATATTAAACTGTTTTGTCTTTTAGTGCAAAATTTTACTTTTTTCAAACTTTTCCAATTTTCTACTGTTCATTAGTATAAATTAAGATTTTTAAAATTGTCAAATTATTTTTGGCATTATTTTATTATTTTTTATGATTATTTTAGTTTAAAAATAGTTTTTAGTGATTTAAAAATAGAAAACTAGTTTTGAAAATTTAGGAAAAATACTTTTTAGTCTTTAAATAATATAAGTAACTTATTTGTTCAATAAAATTATATTTTGGACATTTTGTTAATTATATTTGATTTTAGGGCTTTAATTAGCATTTAAAATTGAATATTAAATTTATAAAAGGTTTTAAAATATATTTGTTGGATTTTTATTCTTACTTATATTATTTTAGACTTAGTTTATTCTTTTAATTAATTTTTAGCTTTAATTTTTAATTTCGTCGCGTTTTACGTATTTACGTTCGCGTTTTACGTCTTTACGTCGTAGTGTAATCGTAGTCGTAGCTCGTCTTTACTTTTTCTCTTCTAAACCAAAAACGTCACTAATCCAAACTTGATTTCATATAATTTGGCACATTAATACACACACCTCCTTCGAGAACGAACCCGCATTTATTCGGTTTTACGTTTTTCCTAAAACGTAACGCTTAATACTTGCCACTCACACGCGTTTTTCCTAAAACGTGTACGAAAAAACTACATCACATAGCCACATGCATTTATTTATGGAATAAAATCTTTTACAACTAGGGTTTCAAATAGAATATTAGTCTTTCCTAATTAAATATTTTATGATTTCATTCAAAAATAAAAGATATGTCAAATATTCGTAACATTTACCACATGACAAGTTTTTATCCATGACAACATGCATGTAAATCATGGATCCACATAATCAACTAATAACATGTAAAGATTATGTCTAAAACATATAATCACTTAAATATAGTAAAGATTATATTGTTTTTATAGAATCGTTACCCAATTAATTTAATTACATGAAGTAACAATTTAATCAAGTAATTAAACCTAAAGATCTAACATATAAATAGGGTTTACAAGAAAATCTTTTCTTAATCTAGCAAAACACAAAAAAATTTCGTGTGATCTTGCATTAGGTCCGAAAATTTCATGACAAAAAAAAGAATTAGTAAACCCTAAATTTCATGTTTTTATGAATACAATTATTATGATCATTAGGTGTTCAATAATTATTGCAATGTTAAAATGACTCGTGATGCCATTGTTGATTTGTTGGATCTAACATAACATTTATTTGATAAACAAAACCATATAAACATCATAGCACATGCGGAAGCGATTAGGATCAATTAACATAACATGCATATAACTAACTGAACATTAAAACTAAAAGGGTATTTTACCTTGCAAAGCTTCCTAGCAAAAGAACACTTCAAACCAATCCAAGATTAACCAAAAGAGGTTAAATCTATGCTCTTGTACACACGCCTCAAACAAGCTATTCGACAAGCTAGGTCACGCGAGCAGAACCGTGTCGTAGTGATGGAAAAAACCGAACCGAGTATGCTCTAGGCTATAGTCGGCCGAATGTGGTGTTTGACAAGGTTTCAGAGGTTATTTTCTTTCTCTATGAATGAGCAAAGAAAACAAATGAAAGCCTTTGTATTTATAGTGTGTCAAAAACTAGGGTTAGGGGACAAAGTATTTATAGAGAATATACATTTTGTTTTAACCAAAACTTATCAACAAACACACCTACACCAAACCTCATAGGGGCCGGCCAAACATCCCCTTAAAAAAGAGCGGACCAATTTTTTTTTCTTTCCATTTTTACGAAGATAACGCTCGTTAGTTATTTTCCATTAAATACTTAACGGTCGTTAGTCACGGTTCACTCGTTAACTAATTAACTATAATTAATTAATTAAATAGCTCTAAACATTTGTGTGCAATCCCATAGTCTCGAGTTCGATCCTAACACATGACTATTTAAATACGTCCACAAACTAACAACTTCAACCAACAAATACGACAAAGAAAAGGACTAGTAAGCATTTACAAAAAAAGGATCAAAAGTACACCTACTCATTAGTCATTATTAGAGGTGGCAAAATTGGCGGGCGGGCGGGCACGGGCGGCGGGTTAAACGGGCAACGGGCTAAACGGGCGGTGGGCTAAAAGGGTGCGGGCTAAACGGGCACGGGCGAAACGGGCGGGCAAAACAGACGGGCTAACCAGGCGCAAGATAAAAAAGGAAAAATACATATAAAAACCTACAAATAAAAGATAAAAATACTTGTTCAAAAGCCGGGATAAAAAATTTAATAAAAAATATTCGTCGAGTATACTAATTTGTATTTTACAAGTGCGTCCGTTAAGCCCATTTAGTTTCTTACATATGCGCTCGTTTAGCCCATTCATTATAAAAAATGGGCAAAAAGTGCCCCATCCTTTTTTGAAAATAAGCAAAAAATACCCATATGTATCAAAATGAGCAAGATTTGCCACCTCTAGTCATTATGACTTCTTCCAACTGTTTCACATACAAAGAAGCTAGCATAGAAACCCACTTTCCATGTCTTCAAATTCATCATGGTAAAAATATTTAATATGTTCAACTTCACCAACAATAACACCTAACTGTTCTAAACATCATACACCTTAAAAAAAATCCAATCTTGAATAACTATAAAGTAAAAAGATAACCCAATTTTAATTATCACCAATGAAAGTGGATCCACTTACATGGTGGTCGTAGTTGCAGCGAGAGTGGTTTTTATTTTATCAGTCAGGCGATCGCAGTGGATCGATGGTACGACCCTCTCGGGTAGTATCAGGATAAGGCACCATTATAGCGTGTGTTGCCTCCTTAAGAACGAAAGATGAGAAGACTAGACATTGTTTTTCTTTTAACTTGATTGACTAATAAATGATTGCACTATCAGACCTTAAATACTAGTTATGTGATAAATCACACAAACACAAGACTTATCCTAAAACATAGCAAATACTTATCCTAACACATATCCTAGACAATTGATAAGTATGATGGTTATCCTAACCTATCATATAGTTCCTGTGCATATCTAAAGGCCTAACATTCCTCACTCCTTCGAATTCACCTTTCCCTCAAGGCGATGTCTTAAAAAACTCATAATTCCAAGATCCCAAAGTCTTCGTCGCATTTCTCTTTTGTGCTTCAAGTTTTTTTTCTCCTCGGGAGAAAGTAAGGAATGAGACATTGCAACAGTTTGAGGTTGATTACCCCTAAATGGCCATATCTTCACTGGCTTATCACAACCGCCATAAAAATAGTTGACCCGTAATCCTTCCATGCTGAGCTCAAAACCGGTTGATGATGAGTGATAGATGCCTCTATAATCGAGCTAGCCGATGTTCCCTTTTTTGTTACCTCCACAGATCTAACCTTGACATCCCAAGAAGTTGTAATGACAGGATTGGATTTCGGGCTAAAACACAAATTCGAAACACCATCACTCTGAGGATACACAACCTCGACAGATTGGTGATCAATTGCCTTATGACATGTATCACTCTTTGTTCTTTCCATGATGAAATCATCTCTTGAACCGAATCCAAGATCCAACTTGTGCACCTCACGAACGGTAGTCTCCTCCAAACGAGCCTCGATGATACGAGCTAAGTAAAAGGCTTCGCCTAAAGTTGTAGGCTTCGAATACGACCGCAATAGTTCTAGCTGTAGCTTCAGTTTCAGTCCGGAAATGTAAAACGAGGCAAGCAAACTTTCAGACATACCTGTTAATCGACTTATAAGATTCTTAAATTCACTTTGATATTCAACCATCGTACCCATTTGCAAGAGCTTAGATAATGCCTCTTTCGCGTCTCGCTCGCTGTCGCCACCCGATGCCATGAATCGTACTCGAAAAAAAAAATAGATTTTTTTTTTCACTGATGAACAGTACCAGTCCGATGAACAGTACAAGTCTGATGAATAGTAGCAGTCCGATGATCTGTACCAGTCTGATGAACAGTAACAGCCGCCGGTGAACATTATTTTTTTTATTTTTTTATTTTTTTGGGATTGGAACTGTAAAACCCGCATGCTTTTACCATGAATAGTGCCCTTAAGATCGTACGTCCTAGATTAAAACTTACCCTATTTAGTATTGATCACATTCATGTGCTAATAATCAAGCAAGTGCATACGTGCATGACATGATAAGTATCGATTACGTACAAACTCATGATAAACAGTTAATAGATATTTCACGTGAACATAATTAAATCATGATCATCATTTTAAAACATGAACTAAAATAATTATGTAAATACTTAATTACGAGTGTAAATAATACGATAAACTACATGATAAAATAAACAGAAACACTTTAAACACGAACACGTTTAACCACGAACGAACACGAAACATCAGGACACGAGAAAAGGTACGGGAACCCATGTGGGGCCCCATACCCACGGCACACATAACAAGGTGGGCTAAGCCCATGGACTTTTACAAGAAAAGGGGGGGGGGGGGGGTTATGGTAACTTTTCATTTCATTTTACATTTCAAGCAAAATAAACATTTAACCTAAAAAGGTTTTCTCTCCTCCCTTTTTGTCCTCTTTGTGCCGCCACCCTAAGACCACCATAGGTGGTTGATTGGTTGATTTTGATCTTGAAAACCATTGCTATAAACCGTGTTTGTTCATCCTCTTCCAAGCTACGTATTGGTATATCATTCTAAACCTTTCTTTTTAATTCTTTTTTAAATCTTTGATTATTTTCATGAACATGTTATTGTTATTCTTATTAAAACATGATAATTTAACATAGATCTAACATGTTTTGGGGTTAATTAAAATCAAAGGTTGTTATATGAGGGTGTTTGTTTTTGGCCGCCTAGTATAACCAACCCGAGGGGGGTTCGGTTTGCTTTTAGCCGCCACCACCAAGACCATTTTGGTCTTGGTTGGTGCATGTGGGACCCACGGCAGCAAGGGGACACAAGTACCCCGAGTTGGCTCGGGGTACGGTGTCGAGTGCATGCCCGATTCATGGTTCGTTGGTTAAATCATGATTTATGCTACATGTTAATATTATGAATTATGAACTTAGGATATAAATTAATTAATAACATGAGATATTAATTAAACCATGACTTAGGTTATATTAATTATTAATTTAGCATGATATTAATTTAACCTAAGTATTTTTATGTCATAAGTTATAATTAATTAATTATTTAAAACATGCTTATAATTAATTAATTATTTAAAACATGCTTATAATTAATTAATTTAGACATGACTTAGGTTATATTATTAATACATATTAATATACATTTTAACCTAAGTAATTTATTCCATTTTAATTAAAACATGTTATACTCTAATTAAAATGCTTAACCTATAGTTTAATTAAAATGCATGAAATAATAATTAAACTATACACTATATCATATGACTTAAGAAATAAGCTTATAAACACTTAGACTTATATTTTAGCTTATGCAACCAGCTTAATTCTAATTACGGAAACTTCTATTTATAGAAACTTAATTAAATAAGGCAACTAATCTATTAATGGAAACCTTCTATATATGGAAATCTATCTATTTCAGGCAGCTAACCTAATCATGGAAACCTTCTATATATGGAAACTTATTTAATTAAGGCAGCTGATCTATTTTTGAAAACTTTCTATTTTTAGAAACTAATCTATTTTAAGCAGTGAATTATATTTTTGGAAACTTTCTATTTTTGGAAACTTTCTATTTTTGGAAACTTTCTATTTTTGGTAACTTTCTATTTTTGGAAACTTTCTATTTTTTGAAACTTTCTATTTTTGGAAACCTGCTATTTTTGGAAAGTTACTTATTATTACACAGTAAGTATAATAATACATGAATTACCAGTAATACTTTATCAGATTAATCAGAGTACAAGGTAAACACAGATAGGGCTTTAAACAGTAAACCATGACCTAAAACATACAAAGTAAGCTAAGATGAGACATAAAAACCCAGTACGTAATCAGTGATTCGATACTTATACACGTGTGTATTCATGTAGCGTTAGTGATCCAGAAGTAGGAGTTTTTCTTCCGTTCATTCACTGGACTTGAGGTACGGATTCCCGTCCTTTCAGTATGGACATTCTTTCCTTATTAGGATTTCCCCGTATGCAGCCAACTGTTTTCCCCAGTATTTGTTTTATTGTTTTGAACTGCTTATGTTTAATTAGCATAATCTATAGCCATATACAAGCATGACCAGTTTCACCTAGTTATGGAGGTACCATAACCATAACATTGGAGGCACCAATGTTATGACTTCCTCACGGCGGAGTGATTGCTCGTGGCGTCCCTTTCAGTTTTGGCCATATTATTATATCATGTGGGGCGTATGGGTGCATCCTAGTTACATGTTTTATTCAGTATTTCATGGTGAATGTGGTGTGTGCCTTGCATCCTTCACAAGGAGTTGATCCCTCCTACCCAGACCAGTATATTAATTAGAGGCATCCCCTCTAATCAGCATGATGAGGTCACCCCTCTAAGTATTCATGCACGTGACCTTTTCATGATCTATATGGGCTATGGTATATATATGTTAAAACAGTTTTCATAAGATAAACATAAGGCTTTTCAAACTATAAAACCAGTTTTCTCAATACTTAACCAGTCTACTTAGAACTTAGTCTTCCGCTGTTATATGTTACATGCTTATCCTATTTCATGCTATATTGTACATCCGTGCACTGAGCGTCTTGCTCAACCGTTTTCCTTTTCATGTTCCCAAAACGGCAGGTACTCAGGGACGCTCGTAGATCTCAAACGTACGTACATATGGACTGGAAGCTTTACTGTCTTTCTTTACTTTATGCATTTCCTTTACTTTAATACAGCTTGCAATGGACATTGTTTCGTCCTTTCCTTTTACAGTATTTATGTTTGTGTGTGATGAGCTTTACTTTAGGGTTACCGATGTTTGCTTCCGGTATTTCCCTTTTATGGTCAAATAATGCTTAGACATTTATCCTTGTATGCTTTGATGACACGCCATGATTATGCGTAAGATTCCATTTACAAAATGGGGTGTTACAATTATGGTATCAGAGCCAAGGTTTCGACCTATAGGCTCTCAAATATGACCTGTGATTAGTGGTTAGTCACTACGGTCTTCCTAGAACTGACAGTTGTTTTCATGCATTCATCATTTTTAAGCATACATATATATGTCATTGTTACAGGGTTTTTGACTAAGTAATGGTTGGTACAGGACTGACCCTATTTAGTCGCATGTGTTTTATCGAAACTTTTAGATTTGGGACCGACCCATAGGCGTCCCCTCGCTATGTCTTTTGTTTTGGGTGAACTGACCAGAGGCGTTCACTCTCGAGCATACAAAGTTTTCACAAAACTTCATCATGCATTCATACAAAAATTTTCTTGCATAAAAATTTTCTCGTGAAATTTTTTTGTATAATTTTTTTTTTCATGTATATATTTTATATTTTATGTTTTGAACTGTTAATCATATGTTTTATGTTATACTGTCAGATGGTTCTCACACGCGAACAGGAACAGCTCAATGCTGCAATTCAGGCTGCCATGCAAGCCTTGCTTCCTCAACTAAGGAATGACATCCGTGCTGAAGTCCAAGCTGCCAACAATCAGCAGCAGAATCAGGCACCTCCTCCTCCTCCTCCTCCATTGACATTAGCAGTATGGCTGGAGAGATTCAACAAGCTCCGTCCTCGAGCTTTTGAGAAGACTGATAGCCCCAGCGATGCTGAAAGCTGGTTGGCTCACATTGAGAAGATCTTCAACGCTATGGGCTGTGACCCCGCATACAAGGCGAGGTTGGCATGCTATCGGTTCGAAGGCGATGTACTTAACTGGTGGTTAGCTTTGATGCAATCTGAAGGTGGTGATGAGTGGGTTGCTGGTTTGACTTGGGCTCAATTCAAGGAAAGGGTGATGGAGCAGTTCTTTCCCAAGGCTGAACAGGACAAAATCAAGAGAGAGTACCATGGGATCCGTCAGAGAGCTGGGGAGAATAGCAACGAATTTATGCAGCGCTTTCTTCGCTTGGCTGGGTTCCTTGGTGCGGCAGCAGGTACTCCTGAAGAGCAGGCGCATCACTTCAGATGGGCTCTTCGCACATCGGTCGCAAACAATCTGGTGTGTGCTACGTTCAATACTGTAGCACAAGTGGCCGATGCAGCACGAAAACTGGAGATGCTGCAGGAGAGGGATGAGTTCGGGGAAGCTGAAAGACCCGACAAGAGGTAAACCTTCGTATTCAAGCGATGGTCAATCCGTATATCTTTCATATGTCAATTATTCATCTCTTTAAATGTATCTTTCAGGCAGAAAACTGGGGACCGGTCTCAGCCGGCTACTCAGTAGCAGCCTCATAAGCCCAATGGAAACAGTCACACTAACGACCGTTCTGTTGTGGAAAGGCGTAGCGGTAATGATAATTACCGTAACAACGCTGGACACTCCAACAACAGCAGGTCCTACTATTTATGCATCTTTTTATGATTTCATGTTATATCTCTCATGCTGACACTATATTAACCTCTACCAGGAACCACGGTAACGGGAAGGACCAGAACCACAGGGGTTCGCAGCCTAACCGTTCAGCTATCACTGGTGAACATCTTATGATGCATATGTCTTATACTCGTGCATATACTTTATCTTAACACATTTTGTCATCAGCAGGCCCTCAGCAAGCAAGGACTCCTGCTGGAGGATTCACTCATCCTCTTTGCAATACTTGCCATCGCAGACACCCTGGCCCATGTCGTCGTGATTCCGACGCGTGCTTCAAGTGCGGTCTCCCTGGCCATCGTATGAGAGATTGCCGTAAGGGTGAAATGGAGGGTACCTCGGGTCATGCTGATAATAAGCCGCCTCCTACCACTCGGCATGTCTACACGACATCTCGCGATCAAGCAAACAAATCTACAGGTACCATTACTGGAATTTTGTATATGTACGGCCAAGCCGCATGTGTTCTTTTCGACACGGGTGCCACTCACTCAGTTATTTCCACTACATATGCTAAGAACATCAGGACACTTCCCTTGCCATTAGAAAGTAGGCTTACCATTTCCACGCCTTTGAGGGACTCTGTATTAATAACTCATGTATACAAGAGTCTTCCTCTAGAATTTGACGATAAAGTTCGTGCAGTAGATGCACTTCCCCTAGACATGATTGAGTTCGATATGATTCTCGGCATGGACTGGCTATCCAAGCACCATGCTACCATAGACTGCCACTCATATCGGGTGATCTTCGGCGACATTAATGCACCAGAGTACATTCATAACGGGTTCATACCCGGACGGTCTGTACAAGTCATATCTACCTTGCAAGCACGTGCACTACTGTCACATGGCTGCGAGGGTTATCTAGCTACGGTTCACGACATGGATGCTGAATCCCCATCAATTCAGGATCAACCAGTAGTTTCGGAATTTCAAGACGTCTTCCCAGCTGAACTCCCCGGCATACCACCTGCACGAGAAGTGGAGTTCAACATCGACCTTGTTCCAGGAGCTGAACCAATCTCTAAGGCTCCGTATCGTATGGCTCCCATAGAGCTAAAGGAACTGAAGGGCCAACTGCATGAACTTCTTGAGCGAGGGTTCATTAGACCAAGCGCATCTCCATGGGGCGCACCGGTCTTGTTCGTTAAGAAGAAGGACGGCAGCATGCGACTTTGCATAGACTACCGTGAACTTAATAAGATTACCATCCGCAATAGATATCCACTGCCACGTATAGATGATCTGTTTGACCAACTTCAAGGAGCCAAACACTTCTCAAAGATCGATCTAAGGTCAGGCTACCATCAGCTAAGGGTTAAAGAGCAGGATATTGCCAAGACTTCTTTTCGTACCCGCTATGGCCATTATGAGTTTGTAGTCATGCCATTCGGCCTGACTAATGCTCCAGCAGTATTCATGGATCTGATGAACAGAATCTTCCATGAATTCCTTGAGAAGTTTGTCATTGTATTCATCGATGACATCCTGATTTTCTCAAAGTCCACGGAGGAACACGAAGACCATCTTCGTACGATACTACAGATTCTTTGTCAGAAGCAGCTGTATGCGAAATTCTCCAAGTGTGAGTTCTGGTTAAACAAAGTGGCATTCTTAGGTCACATTGTATCAGCAGAAGGGATCACTATGGACCCAACGAAGGTTGAGGCTATCACTAAATGGCCAAGACCAACGTCAGCGACAAAAGTCCGCAGTTTCTTGGGCTTAGCTGGATATTATTGCAGATTCGTGGAGAACTTTTCCCGTTTGGCACTACCTCTCACCAAACTGATGCGAAAAGGAGAGAAATTCGTCTGGACGGAAGAACGAGAGAAGAGCTTCGAAGACCTAAAGCAGAAGTTAGTATCTGCACCTATTCTTACTCTCCCATCTGGTACAGGTGGATTTCAGATCTACAGCGATGCATCGGGGAAGGGACTGGGCTGTGTTCTCATGCAACATGGGAAAGTGATCGCGTATGCTTCACGGCAGCTTAAGCCCTATGAAGAAAACTACCCTACGCATGACCTGGAACTTGCTGCAGTGGTGTTCGCATTGAAAATATGGAGGCACTACTTATACGGAGAATCATGCGACATTTTCACGGATCACAAGAGCTTGAAGTATATCTTCACTCAACGTGAATTGAACATGAGACAAAGGAGATGGTTAGAACTGTTGAAGGATTATGATATTAACCTACAGTATCATCCCGGAAAGGCTAATGTAGTAGCAGATGCACTCAGTAGAAAGTCCGGAATGATCAACGGCATTGAAATCAAGGAACAAAACATAAGAGACTTGGAGCGGCTAGACATCAAAATCATGGTACGTGGGCAGCACGGATACTGGGCGAATCTTAGAGTAGAACCCGAGTTACTGTCTAGGATCAAGGAAGCTCAGAAGGATGATGGAGAAATATGGGCGATAATTCAGAATTTGGAGAAGCAGACAGAATTCAGAATGGACGCAGACGGTATCGTTTGGCAGGGCATGAGACTTTGTGTTCCTAACAATCAAGAACTCCGGGAAGCATTGTTAGCTGAAGCTCACAACTCCCCATTTTCTATACATCCTGGGTCGACAAAAATGTACCATGACATCAGACAGTACTTTTGGTGGAGTGGTATGAAACAGGATGTAGCCACTTATGTCTCCAAATGTCTTACCTGCCAGCAGGTTAAGATTGAGCATCAACGATCGGGCGGTCTCCTTCAACCGTTGGATATTCCAGAGTGGAAGTGGGACAAAATTACCATGGATTTTGTTACCGGTCTTCCGCCTACCAAGAAGAAGCACGATGCCATTTGGGTCATCGTCGATCGACTCACCAAATCAGCTCATTTCTTACCGATACGCAAGGAAGATCCGGTAAGTAAACTCGCAGATATTTACAGAAGGGAGATCATGAGACTCCACGGTGCTCCCTCCAGCATCGTCTCAGACAGAGATCCTCGTTTCACGTCGCGATACTGGAAAGGTCTGCAAAACGCTTGGGGTACACAACTTAAGCTGAGTACGGCCTTTCATCCTCAAACGGACGGACAGTCGGAGCGAACGATTCAGACATTGGAAGATATGTTAAGGTCGTGTGCGTTGGAATGGACAGGTGATTGGGACGATTACATCTGTTTGGTCGAGTTTGCATACAACAACAGCTGGCACGCAAGTATCAAATGTGCTCCTTTCGAAATGTTGTATGGCAGGAAGTGTCGCGCTCCAATCTGCTGGGATCAAGTGGGAGAGCGAACACTCGAAGGACCAGAAATTATAGAAATGACCAATGAGAAGATCGAAGTAGCTAAGCAGAAGCTGCAGGAAGCACGGTCACGTCAGAAGAGTTACGCTGATAAGCATCGTAGGGACATACATTTTAATGTGGGAGACCACGTCTTCCTCAAGGTTTCGCCGGCGCGTGGTGTTAAACGCTTCGGGATCAAAGGGAAACTCAGTCCTCGTTTCATCGGACCGTTTGATATCATTGAACGAATCGGTGAAGTATCTTACCGATTGGCGTTACCTCCTCAGCTTTCGCACGTGCATAACGTGTTTCATGTGTCCTTACTCAGAGGGTACAAGTATCATCCCCTTCACATGGTTCAGTATCCACTGGAACAGATACGTGAAGATCTCACTTTTATAGAGGAACCCGAACGAGTTTTTGACAGGCAAGAACGAGTCATGAGAAGGAAGACGATTCCATTCGTCAAAATTCTTTGGAGGGACCATACCGAGCGGGAAGCCACTTGGGAAACGGAGGAGTCTATCCGGGCTTCTTACCCTCACTTCATATTTTGAGTTCGGTTATGTTACTTCTTTCCAGTTTACTTTATCTATAATTCGGGGACGAATTATTCTTTTTAGGGGGGAAGAATTGTAAAACCCGCATGCTTTTACCATGAATAGTGCCCTTAAGATCGTACGTCCTAGATTAAAACTTACCCTATTTAGTATTGATCACATTCATGTGCTCATA
Organism: Glebionis coronaria; assembly: GCA_025667525.1. NCBI lineage: Eukaryota > Viridiplantae > Streptophyta > Magnoliopsida > Asterales > Asteraceae > Glebionis > Glebionis coronaria. Next base: position 128,577,437 of record CM046875.1, read on the forward strand.
ATCAAGCAAGTGCATACGTGTATGACATGCTAAGTATCGATTACGTACAAACTCATGATAAACAGTTAATAGATATTTCACGTGAACATAATTAAATCATGATCACCATTTTAAAACATGAACTAAAATAATTACGTAAGTACTTAATTACGAGTGTAAATAATACGATAAACTACATGATAAAATAAACAGAAACACTTTAAACACGAACACGTTTAACCACGAACGAACACGAAACATCGGGACACGAGAAAAGGTACGGGAACCCATGTGGGGCCCCATACCCACGGCACACATGACAAGGTGGGCTAAGCCCATGGACTTTTACAAGAAAAGGGGGGGGGGGTTATGGTAACTTTTCATTTCATTTTACATTTCAAGCAAAATAAACATTTAACCTAAAAAGGTTTTCTCTCCTCCCTTTTTGTCCTCTTTGTGCCGCCACCCTAAGACCACCATAGGTGGTTGATTAGTTGATTTTGATCTTGAAAACCATTGCTATAAACCGTGTTTGTTCATCCTCTTCCAAGCTACGTATTGGTATATCATTCTAAACCTTTCTTTTTAATTCTTTTTTTAATCTTTGATTATTTTCATGAACATGTTATTGTTATTCTTATTAAAACATGATAATTTAACATAGATCAAACATGTTTTGGGGTTAATTAAAATCAAAGGTTGTTATATGAGGGTGTTTGTTTATGGCCGCCTAGTATAACCAACCCGAGGGGGGTTCGGTTTGCTTTTAGCCGCCACCACCAAGACCATTTTGGTCTTGGTTGGTGCATGTGGGACCCACGACAGCAAGGGGACACAAGTATCCCGAGTTGGCTCGGGGTACGGTGTCGAGTGCATGCCCGATTCATGGTTCGTTGGTTAAATCATGATTTATGCTACATGTTAATATTATGAATTATGAACTTAGGATATAAATTAATTAATAACATGAGATATTAATTAAACCATGACTTAGGTTATTTTAATTATTAATTTAGCATGATATTAATTTAACCTAAGTATTTTTATGTTATAAGTTATAATTAATTAATTATTTAAAACATGCTTATAATTAATTAATTTAGGCATGACTTAGGTTATATTATTAATACATATTAATATACATTTTAACCTAAGTAATTTATACCATTTTAATTAAAACATGTTATACTCTAATTAAAATGCTTAACCTATAGTTTAATTAAAATGCATGAAATAATAATTAAACTATACACTATATCATATGACTTAAGAAATAAGCTTATAAACACTTAGACTTATATTTTAGCTTATGCAACCAGCTTAATTCTAATTACGGAAACTTCTATTTATAGAAACTTAATTAAATAAGGCAACTAATCTATTAATGGAAACCTTCTATATATGGAAATCTATCTATTTCAGGCAGCTAATCTAATCATGGAAACCTTCTATATATGGAAACTTATTTAATTAAGGCAGCTGATCTATTTTTGGAAACTTTCTATTTTTAGAAACTAATCTATTTTAAGCAGTGAATTCAATTTTTGGAAACTTTCTATTTTTGGAAACTTTCTATTTTTGGAAACTTTCTATTTTTGGTAACTTTCTATTTTTGGAAACTTTCTATTTTTGGAAACTTTCTATTTTTGGAAACCTGCTATTTTTGGAAAGTTACTTATTCTTACACAGTAAGTATAATAATACATGAATTACCAGTAATACTTTATCAGATTAATCAGAGTACAAGGTAAACACAGATAGGGCTTTAAACAGTAAACCATGACCTAAAACATACAAAGTAAACTAAGATGAGACATAAAAACCCAGTACGTAATCAGTGATTCGATACTTATACATGTGTGTATTCATGTAGCGTTAGTGATCCAGAAGTAGGAGTTTTTCTTCCGTTCATTCACTGGACTTGAGGTACGGATTCCCGTCCTTTCAGTATGGACATTCTTTCCTTATTAGGATTTCCCCGTATGCAGCCAACTGTTTTCCCAGTATTTGTTTTATTGTTTTGAACTGCTTATGTTTAATTAGCATAATCTATAGCCATATACAAGCATGACCAGTTTCACCTAGTTATGGAGGTACCATAACCATAACATTGGAGGCACCAATGTTATGACTTCCCCACGGCGGAGTGATTGCTCGTGGCGTCCCTTTCAGTTTTGGCCATATTATTATATCATGTGGGGCGTATGGGTGCATCCTAGTTACATGTTTTATTCAATATTTCATGGTGAATGTGGTGTGTGCCTTGCATCCTTCACAAGGAGTTGATCCCTCCTACCCAGACCAGTATATTAATTAGAGGCATCCCCTCTAATTAGCATGATGAGGTCACCCCTCTAAGTATTCATGCACGTGACCTTTTCATGATCTATATGGGCTATGGTATATATATGTTAAAACAGTTTTCATAAGATAAACATAAGGCTTTTCAAACTATAAAACCAGTTTTCTCAATACTTAACCAGTCTACTCAGAACTTAGTCTTCCGCTGTTATATGTTACATGCTTATCCTATTTCATGCTATATTGTACATCCGTGCACTGAGCGTCTTGCTCAGCCGTTTTCCTTTTCATGTTCCCAAAACGGCAGGTACTCAGGGACGCTCGTAGATCTCAAACGTACGTACATATGGACTGGAAGCTTTACTGTCTTTCTTTACTTTATGCATTTCCTTTACTTTAATACAGCTTGCAATGGACATTGTTTCGTCCTTTCCTTTTACAGTATTTATGTTTGTGTGTGATGAGCTTTACTTTAGGGTTACCGATGTTTGCTTCCGGTATTTCCCTTTTATGGTCAAATAATGCTTAGACATTTATCCTTGTATGCTTTGATGACACGCCATGATTATGCGTAAGATTCCATTTCCAAAATGGGGTGTTACAGGAACCATAAATCAAAACCCCCTAACGAGTTGATGACTCTCAATTAAAGCACCAATTGGCACGACCCTCTCAGGTAGTATCGGGATAAGACACCAGTATAGCGTGTGGCTCCTTAAGAACGAGAGATGAGAAGACTAGACATTGTTTTTCTTTTAACTTGATTGACTAATAAATGATTACACTATCAGACCTTAAATACTAGTTATGTCCTTATGTGATAACTCACACAAGACTTATCCTAAATCATAGCAAATACTTATCCTAACACATATCCTAGAGAATTGATAAATATGATGGCTATCCTAACCCATCATATAATTTATGGATGTGATCCGGGGCCGGGGCTGGTCACAGATATCACCTATCGCCGCTGGGGAACTACTCTCCTCTGGTATTAGCATTAGCAACCCCCGCTGAAAGAATGACGCTCATATAGATTCTATTTCGTGCTTTGCTATAACCTTCCCCGCTCATTTGACTTTTCTTTGGCCTGGTGGGCATGAAAAAGAAGACTGGACTTCCTCTTACTGTACAGGGCTTCCCCTTAGCCCTTGCTTGACTACTTGTCTTTTTCTTGATACCCAAGGATCACAATTGACCTACCGGCAACTTCGAACTCTCACTCTCCTTCAGCCGATTAAGATACCGAATCGTATCTCTTGGAGAGAGGCGCAGAAGCTCTCCCTTTGACTTCAGGGGGCCTTCCACCACTTCGACTGATGCGGACGCGGTTCTCTCGTCGTGAAAGAAGTAATTAAAGGTAAGCCCCCGGTCAACCCGCGCTCGTTGTTGCCTGTATAGCTTTCTAGAGTAGAGATCTAGCAACGCATTCTAAGCACAGATCATTGGTATTGGATGTATCGTTAGGTTTGAGCTATTAAATTAATTCGTCGTGAAGAATTAATAGTATATAACATATGAAGATCTTTTATCCATACCGAATCCAAGATAGGATTGCCGGACCAATCAAAAATTCCTTTATTTATCCTTCTTTTCTGTTCTTTCTTTTTTATTAACCTAACTTAGGTCTTCCTTGTAGAACCATCCAATGAAGTATAATCTAACCCGGCCGTCCAGAATCGACTAGTCGCTTCCCGAATGCCCCTTTCCTTCGCTACTAGGAGAGTCGCTAGCTTGCTTGCATTCTAGAAACGGTAGCTTCCGCGCCCTTCCTGCCTACTGAAATAGATGTGAATGATCGTGACAGCTCTCAAAATCCTATTCAGTCTGATTAGATATGTCACTGAAAGAAAGTGATTCTGTTCCCTCTCTTTTTTTTTTAGGACCCCGAGGAGGGGCCGGCCCATCCTAACATCATTTATGAGGAGCCGGACGACAAAGCCTCCTCCTCAGATAAAGATGTCTCCGACGCAACTCTCCCGGCAATCAAAACTTTCTCTATTTATATTTTTGTTTTTTGGCGGGTTCGGTCAGGAGGGACAAAAGAGGGATGCTTTCTATCAGTCAAAAGCAGATACCGCCCCCCAGGCTCCTACGGTCCACTTACCGAGGAATAGAAAGGAAGGACCCGGGGTCAGAGCAAGTTGGGTTGGGGTATAGAGCCGTAAGCGCGGTGGAGGGTGACAAAGGACGTGCTACCCCGGATCCCGCTCTTAATGAGCCGAAGAGAAGTGCATGAAATGGCGGAGCTACCATTAGTTGCGTAGACTTAAGACTCACTTTGCTTTCACGATTTGACATTCCACCAATGAATTCATACGGGGAGAGGAGAAGAATCACCTGGTCGAATAGAAACAATTTCACCAGGAAGATCGAGTTCTTTCACCTCTACAATTCGGTAAAGCGGCTTCGCCTTCTCGCTTTTGTTCAATTATAAATAAATAACCACTTTAATGAAGATTTATAGCATCATTCAAGTAAATACAAATTAAGATCGTAAAAACATAAGCTTGTAATATAGCTACACCTAATTCCAGACCAGTTAATGCAAGAACTATAAATAAAGGACCAAGATCCCCTATAAAAAACAAAATATCATTCATACATCCCTGTTGGAACTTGTTCGTTGACCCCGGGACTTCAGGATCCCCGGGGCCAGCATGCTATACCGAACGATGCGGCAGGCGTAACAACCGACATGATGGTTGAAGACTTGGTGTTCGGAGTTGCAAGGAGGATGAAAGAGTTTTGAATATCAGAAATATGGTGTGTTTGTTTTTTATTTTACCAACAAGAGGCAACAAGATGCTTTATGTAATCCGGACCAACTAGACATTTGCACATCTGAGCGTGTCTAAACAATGAAAAAAAACCGTTCTTTTTACACAAAAGCTCTGACCGATTTAGATTTTTAGTCCATTAAGAGCCGAAGAGCCCAAGAGCCCAGCAAGACATTTATGGAAAAAACAAACACCACCAAACTTACTAGAACACAGTCACACACTTAAATACTAGTAATAAATTCAAATATAGCATATGCATCTAAGATTACAATCATAAAAACGTAAATACATTTTATAGAACACACTATGTTACTTACGTTTGACCTTTTAAGAGACTCAAACCTGATACAATTGGAACCAAGACAAGTATAGTCTGGTCTAAATTGCCGATGTAACGAATTATTTTACACCAACAAACCAACAAGAAGAAATCATCCACACCCCAAACCACAAATGAAAACAGAACTAATGAAAAGAATCACATACTAATGGTACCTCATATTTAATGGCTCGGGAGGTTGCGGATTGGTTTTCTTCTTGTTATGTTTTAAGGGAAGCGATACATGTATGAATCCAAACTTCTTCCTAGACGAAAAGAACTGTTTCTCCACTCGTCCTTCCTTATCGACTTTCCTAGGATCATGAAATATAAGACCGCTTTGTTCACGAAGCATATGACTTAAAGATACATCATGATCTCTTCGAGTTTGGCTTTCAACATCGTCTCGAACAACTATATCATCTTGTATGATCAGTTTCCTGCTTAAAATATCGCCAATTGAAACACTTGAACGTAAAACAGGCCTGGATTCTTTATTGATCAAATTTGAATTATCCTCAATTAATGGACCATAAACTTTAGGAGCACGAAAAGGGTACGAGTTTCTGCTTTTTGGATTACTAGCTGACCTTCCCCGGAAAAATCCATTTCTTGATTCGGCGTTTCTTGCACTTGCATCAGTTGTTCTAGGACCTGAGCATGAGCAAAAAAGATTAAGAAAATACTTAAAGTGCCGAAAGTTCAAAGTATATTATAGGTGACATTTTCAAACCATTTATTTATCAATGGGATGATTCTGGTTATATTTTATCTTTATGGAGTTAAAAGGTTACTTCTTATAGCAGAAGTGAAAATGGCCAAATAAACTGACCCGACCCATACAATAATCGGAGTATTACCTAGAGCCTCTTCAAGGGTCTTTCTGGTGAACTTTACATCATCGCTTTGATCAAGTGAGTTCTTAAGAAACGCCATTCTAGACAGATTAACATCCTTCCTATGATAATCACTTCTCTTCAAAATTTCTTCAGCGTTTTGCGCCTTTTGAGCAAGTGCAGAGTACTCTTCATATGAAAGTGTTATTCCTTCACGCATCAAGGGTTTATCGCCATCATTTTCAGCAAGAGCCACAGCTTCCATAGCCCTTGCAGCTTCCTCCATCTTTTTAGCTGCAATTAATCTCATTTCCACCATTCTTATACTCATTTTTGTGTGCTCAATCTCAGAAGTCGCCTTGATCACCTCATATTGCGCAGCTTCTTCCATTTTCCTAAATTGCTGTGCTTCAAATGTCAGTTTGCTTGGCCCATTTGAAACATCTATTGATTCTTCAATTACGCGTTTCGTTTCTCCTTTCTCAGATAAATTCTCTTTATGGTATCTCATTTTTTTGTTTAAAGATTCAACAGAAGCACGAATCATTGCAAGATCACTAGTGGTCTTGTTTAGATTTGACTTTGCTTGTTTCAGCTCGGTTAATATGACCCCCGGTGGCAATGGGACTTGACACAAGGTCAAACTATCCATTGACTTGTCAATGGGCGCCGTAGTTCCCGAATGTGGATTTGGATCGAGGCTTGGCATGATTGATGAAACTTCTTTCATCAGGTTGACTTTTAGTCCTTCCATGACACTTTTTGCTGACTCGAGTTCTCGTAACACCTCTAGCGTTTCTTGTTCTTTATTTATTAGCTCTTTTTCTAGTTCTGCTGTTTGTTTCTCTACTGTTTCCATATCTATTTCTTCGAGATCATGCTGTTTACCAGGAAGATAGCGTTAGCTTATTCATTGTATTTCTTGAAACTATATCCATTACTTTAAGTTTATGGAATAAAATGGATTAGATGAGGTTTCGCTAGAAGTGCAATAATTAGATAATAATTTAGTTTTATCATCTTATACTGATACCAGAAGCAGAATGAACTAATATCACAAGTTTAAATAACAATAATAAGCTAGTCATGCTCAAAATGCCCATCCAAACAACACTGACCTTTAATTATTGTACTTGGTTATGCAGAAACATTATAATTGTAAAAAAGTAAGACACATTATTCCAACTTTTTGAAGTGTGATATCTCTTTCAGATCTTTTGCAACCATTATATCTTTTGAAACTAAATTCGATAATAATAGGTACAAAAACACGATTTCTTTTGAAAGCTAGTTGGATGTTCGTTAACTTAACTTAAAAATAAGTATAGGTGAAATAGAAGTCCAGTTAGATACCGATTCAGGAATTAGAATGTCTCAATAACTTTTTTTATTAGTTTTACTATCAAAGAGATAAAAGTCATCTCGCATTCATGATATCGGTTTACTCGTTCAGTCGTTCCAATTGTAATATACTTAGCTAAATTTTTTATTTTACTAATTAATTAATCGGCTACAATGAAACATAACTCAAATCAATATGCAATATTTCTGAAAATTTATGTGAATTTTACATTTAGATGTGTTTGGCAATGCTCATAAAATTGTTTAAGTTTTTCTAAATAATACAGAAGAAAGGGGAAAACAAGTCTAGAATAATTACAAACGCCATGCATACTAACATACAGCTTAGGATATATCAAAAATCATAACTTCGAGTGTATTTGTGTTTAAGAACATTATCAGCTTATCGCGCAAAGTGCAATAAGTCGATCATAAGGCAAAACATGAAAAGATACCTGTATTTTGAAAACATCTATATTTCAAAAAGCTGCTTATAAGCTATTTCAAATACAGTAATATATACCATACACTTGGTAACAAACATATGAAAACATAAATAAGAATGAGTAAAGAAACTAACACCGGAAAGTCGAAGAATATGCAGTGGAATCCACGAACCACTTCCACCAAACCGAGTCACGGCCTCCTTAACGGACCCAAAAGGAGGCGACGTATCAATCTCAACTCTAGGGTTCTCATTTTTTTCGGAACTGAGTACATTTTCCATCATGTTTGGAAAGAAGCAATGGTGAAAAATGTAAGTAATGAAGAATATATATGAACACCTTTGTTATATATTATAGAAAGTGATAATGATGGAAGAATAGGAAGGTTATAATTATGTTGGAATTGTTAGCTGGTCCCATGCGTTAATAGCGGGTTGAGAATGTGTGAAATTGAGTGAGTGTATGTATATGTGTGTGGGAAAGCATGCAATAGTGGGAGGGACAAAGTGAAAAACATGAAGGTACCTTCACTCTTTTTCTTTCACTTTACTTTTCTATATCATTTGTTTATAAAATTTGAAATATTGGTACAAAGTTTTGTCGGTAATACCGTTTATCAATGATAAAATTGCTCGTAATATGGCGCGGTATATGTGATATGGCTCCTATACTTCACCACTAAATCCTTGGTATTTCGTTTAAGTTTTGACGGTGACGAATGAGGTATACTTGTAATACGCCTATTGTGTGTGTATCAACTCTTTGTTATAAAAACAAAACCGGATACTGATGGTGTACATGTTTTACAATCAGCTCCGGATAATTGTTTTATGTGAGATGGAATAAAGTGTTTAAAAACTGATGTGGACGACAATGATCTTCGACAACGAACACAATAGATGATGAAGAAAAAAAATGACTAACATAATTTTATTTTATTTTTACGGCTAGGGTTTAGGGTTACGAATTGAAAGCAAGAAAAAAAAACACAATAAAGAAAGAAATAACGAAGATCCCTCCGGATCATCAGAAGATAACAAATTTTGTTGGTGGATCTAACCTGCTCTTGATACCATGTAAAATAACAAAGATACTAATATTGATTGAATGTTTTGTGTGATTACTTAATGAGAATTGCATATGTATTTATAATGAATACATAACTTTGCAAATAAGCTACCTCAACCCTAAACCTAACGGGCCCTAAGCCTATAGGCTTGGGCCTCGTCTAACACACCCCCGCAGTTTGAACGGGAGGCTTCTCGACGGACAAACTGGAACACATGATGAAAGCTCTTTTTCTTCAATCATCTTCTTTGTCTTTGTTGAGACGGAAGTATAATTGTATTTGACGGCATAGTTGTTAGCTGCTTGCGGCTTCCTCCTTTGCGTGGCTTGCTTTGCCTTTAGGTAGGAGCGGCACTTTTTTACCAACTATTTTTGTAAAATGGCAATGATCTCCGTCGAGAAAAAAAAATAATGGTGATTGAGGAAAAATATATTTGTTGATTGTATTGGAGATGTGTTATGACAGCTAGGGTTTTGGAAGCTATGGTTTATTCGATACAAAGAAACTAATTATGAAAAAATGAAGATAAAAAGGAATTAAGCGGGATCCCTCCGAATCATCGTCACCGATGATCGGAGGATAACTTTATTTGATGGGTTGTACCTAAAGCTCCGATACCATGAAAGATAACAAAGATACTAATATTGATTGAATGTTTTGTGTGATTACTTAATGAGAATTGCATATGTATTTATAATGAATACATAACTTTGCAAATAAGCTACCTCAACCCTAAACCTAACGGGCCCTAAGCCTATAGGATTGGGCCTCGTCTAACTGTAGATGTTTAGTTACAGTTGGTTTTTAACCCATAATATGTTTTCTAACAAGTGGTTATCTTTAATGATTTGGAGATAGACAGTTTACCTTTACTTGGTGCGAATATTTCTTGTCTTCCAAAGCATATATGTTCTCAGTTTAACTAATGAAAATGGTTAAGACCATATATAGCACATGAACTTTCGAAAAAAACCCTATTATAAGCTACTTACTAAATAAAATATCATTATTACCCACCAAACTCTACCTAAACCGACTATTATCACCCTTTTATAATTTTTCGACCGGTTAACACCGGTAAAAATATCTTTTCTTAATTTTTTTTATAACCGATGTAAACAAACACCCACTCAACAAACTGCATCACTAAATGTAGCTGCACCAGGGGATGAATCTTTGAACTTGTTTAACAAACCGTATCACCAAATGGTGGATTTGTTACTGCTAAAGGATGAACCTATTTCATTAATGACTATATGTTAACATGTTTTTTCATGGGTGTTCATTAGTAGGATCTCACGACCACCCTTCATCATTAACTCCTCTTCTTTTTCATACATTCATCCAAATAATAAAAAGACATCATCATACATACATGGAGCCAAAGGATGCCATATTCCAGTATTTAAAAACACAACTGGGTCCGAAAACGAGATATCCATTCCTTTCAAAGATGGAACGTATGAACCCGAAATCATAACTTCAATTCAGGCAGCCTTCACTTTCAAAGACCATTGCCAGCAACAACACATTTCACACCAAAAATTTGTGTTCTTGAATTTGACGACTTTATAGGCGAAAAAGAATGAAGAAAGTGGTGTTTTTGAGAGATTGAAGACAACTGAGTACCAGTTTAAAGGAGGACAAGGGTAAGACACGCAAGTGAAGGAAGACGATGAAGAGGAAGAAAACGAGGAAGAGAAAATTGAAATGTACAGTGATGACTGTTGAATGTATTTATTCCTTGTGCAAACTTTCTTATAGTTGAACGGTTACTTTTGTAACTTTTTAGCTACCTTTCTTTGTTTGTCAAGTGTACGGGTCTTCAAGGGGTGTTTGTGACAAACCTACATTGTTGCTGGAGTATATATTCTTCGCTTCTCTGATTGCTAGGGTTAACACACATACATATCATCGTCGTTCTTTATTTTTACTCTCTCCCACTAAACCAAAAAGATGTAAACGTTTGATCGTTTGATTTTGTTAGTAGCTTTAGTAGTTTGGTAGTGTAGTTTGTTATTGAACTTATGTATTCTCAGATTGCATCCATTTTGGGGACAATCTTTTGCTTTGTATGTTGATAGCATCTATTTCGGGGACTATCCAGTTTGATTTCTAAGTTAATAAAGCACAGGGGTGGTTGGTTGAGTGCAACATCGTTGTTAATCTCTTTTAATTTTACATGGTATCAGAGCGCCATGTTGGATCTTTGACCTAAAAATATTTTTTGGTAAAATAATTTTTGGGGGTTTTATAATTTTTTTATTTATCTCATCTTATTATTATTGGATATATATAGTTTTCTGGAAAGAAAAACCTTTTTGGGGTTTTTAAAGTTTTTTTTTGTTCTAAATCGTTATTTATTAAAGTTATCTTTGGTTTAAAAGCTTTTCTGTTACTTGGATCCTTTTACTTTTAAAAAATACAAAGTTTTTTTGAAAACCCTAATTTTTCAAAATTTGGGGGTTTTGGTTTTCAAGCGTTTATCTGTTGATTCTAACCCTTCAGGTACTTGATTGGAAGCTAGTATTGTTTGATTGGTTGATTTGTTGGTTATTTAGCCAAGGTTACTTCTAGACTTGAATCTAGATTGACCTTGTCTGTTGGCGTTGTTTGCTCTTGGTCACTTCTAGACTTGAATCTAGATTGATCTTGGGTTTCTCTTCTGCTATTTTGCTGCTTGCTGATTGGTACAGTAACACCTCTTACACTCTTCTCTTTATTTTTTCTATACGTTCACCGTCCTACACTTGCTCTTGACCTACCACCTTGAGTGGTTTGGAATCCTGAGAACTAAGTGGTGTAGAATCTTGAACTAGGGTTCTTGATTGAACACTTAAGGTTCTTTTTTGCTTATTTTTGTTCTTTGCTCTTGTGTTTGTTTTGTGGTTATGGCTCCTGAAGTTAATGAGACTAGTGGCGGTGGTAACAATGTTACTAATGTTATTAATGGTCTTGATGCTAGTAATCTACTTCATTTACAAACCAATGATAGTAACAGTGGTTCTTTGATTAGCTTTAAACTTTCTAGCTGTGAAAACTATAGGGTTTCGGCTAATGCTATAAAAATTGCTCTTCATGCTAGAAATAAAATGAGTTTTGTTGATGGTACTTGTTTGAGAGATTCTTATGAGTCTAGTGGTCCTCTCACTTCTCAGTGGGATAGATGTAATGATGTTGTGTTGTCTTGGCTTTTAAATAGCATATCTGAGGATCTTTATTTGAGTCTTGTGTATGCGGATAATGCTGCTGAGTGTGGAATGAATTAAAGGAAACCTATGATAAATTAGATGGTTCTATCTTGTTTAATTTTGTTTAAAAATTAACAACTTCAAACAAAATGGTTTGTCTGTTTCTGAGTACTATCATAAACTTAATTCTTTGTGGAGAGAATTTGATATGTTGACCAAGTTGACCCCTTGCACTTGTCTTGCTAAATCTGAAATAGGTAAACATAACAAACTAATGAAACTCATGCAATTCTTAATGGGCTTAGATGAGGTTTATCAACCAATTAGGAGTACTTTACTTACTCAAACTGAATTGCCTGATGTGAAAGATGCTTTTGTGATTGTTTGTCGTGAGGAGTCTCATAAGGGGTTGGATACTACATATGTGTTTCCTAAACCTCAGGTTAGTTCCTTTGTTGCTAAGACTAATGATACTAGAAATGTTATTCCCTACAGAAGTCTCACTTCTAGTCATAATAACTCTAGTTATGATAATTCTACCAATAACTCTAGCTATGGGAATAGTTCTTCTAGAAGCATCAGTAGTACTGGCAACAATGCCTCTTACAGTAATGGCAACAATGTCTATAACAAGCCTTCTTATGACTCTTTGAAATGTGATAACTGTGGTATGAAAGGTCATACCATAGATAGGTGTTTTGAGCTTATTGGTTATCCCAATGGCTATAAAAAGAATGCTAAAAACAAGGGTGTTTCCAATTACAAAGGAAATAACAAATGTTTTTCTAGCAATAATGTGGAAGTTCAACATGCCAGTGGTTCTAATTATAATGATCCTTCTCATTTTTCAAATGACCAAATTGTCAAACTAATGAACTTAATTGGTGAAAAGGGTACTTCTAGTGTGCAGTCTAATATGGCAGGTATTAGTTATACTTTTTTTTAATGCCAATGTGTTTTTTAATTATAATTTCTACAAGTGTTTTAATGCTAATGTGAAAGTTGGTAATTTTGTGTTTAATTTTGGTTGGATTATTGATTCTAGGGCAAACCAACACATTACTTCTACTACTGAAAACATGACTAATGTGATTGATATTTCTGACTTAAACATCAATGTTGGACATCCCAATGGGACTATTGCTAAAATTAGACATGTTGGTACTTTGAGGTTAACCAGTAATGTTGTTCTTTTTGATGTGTTAGTTATACCAGAATACACTGTTAGCCTTTTATCTGTTAACAAAATGACAAAGATAGCAAACTTCATGTAGGTTTTAATGAGTATGATTGTGTTATTCAGGATTTGAAAAAAGAGAATATTCTGGGGACTGGTAGAGAATGTGGTGGTTTGTATTTGTTTGACACTGATTGTAAGGTTCCTAATTTTAAGAGTCATTATTCCATCATGTGTTATCATGTTTCTAGGAGTGTTTGGCATAACATATGTAACACCCCACTTGGATAAGTGGACCGTTACGTGTATTTATGGCGTGTCATCAAAGCATAAGGTAAATGTCCTAAAACATTAACTGACCATAAAGGAATACCGGAATCAAACATCGGTAATCTAAACATAAGCCCAAAACATGAAAAGTAAAAATACTGAAGGAAAGGACTAAACAATGTCCAAATGAGCAGAATAATGTAAGAAATGCATAAAGTAAGAAGTCTGGATAGCTTCCATCCAAATGCACCTGCTCTCAGAATCCTAAGAGCGTCATGGTGTACCTGCCGTTAGAACATGAAAGGAACTACGGCTGAGCATAACGCTCAGTGAATGGATATCAAGCATGATAAGAATATACTGAATGAAACAGGCGATAGAATACTGAAGCTGTAAGACTGATATGTAACATGTAGTAGAACTCTGCATAAAATCTGAAAAACCTGATTCATATTTACTGATACTGAAATATAACTATAAATTCTGAAAACATGCATTTACTGTATTTTATTTGCCAGAGCTTATATAGGTCACGTGCTGTAACAACCGTGCATGAATAACTGGAGGGGTGACCTCGTCATGCTGTAGAGGGGTGACCTCTAAATAACTGTGCTGGGTGGAGGGATCAGCTCCAATGTGAAGGATGTAGAGCACACACCACATTCACCTGCTAAACTGTAAACTGTAGCCTAGGATGCATCCATACGCCCCACTAATAATACTGATAAAATAGCCAAGCTGAGCTGAGTGGGACGATGCAGAATATCACTCTCCTGCATGTGAGTCACGACACTGGTGCCTCTAGTGCCGTGGTTACGGTACCTCCATAACTAGTACATAAACTGGTCGTGCTTGTATATAATGCTCAGGCAATTTATTTAGTTATTAACATGATTACTGATAAACTTAAACATATACTGGGGAAAAACATTTGGCTAAAGACGGGGAATCCTAATCATGCATAGAAAGGAAGTCCTTACTGAAAGGACGGAAAATCCGTACCTCTAGTCCAGTAACTGACTAAATGGAAGACTGAACGAATACTACTCGGGCTTCACGCGTGCTACATGAATAAAGGACGCGAATAAGTTAACTGACATTCGTTTATTAAATTTTACTGATCTTATTGGCTTCTTATTTATTCATTTTATTTTGATTCTGAAATTCTGTACGTATACCAACTGATAAATTTGAACTTATAATAATTCATTTTAGGTATTATTTTCTACTATTAGTTATGGTACAACGTATTTCTGACGCTATAGTATTGCTATATTAAGAACACCGCTAAAATGGAAAGTTTCATAATTTAGAAAGTTCTCAAATAATTTAATTCATTTCCTAAAAATATACCCTTTTAAAATATTAAAGAACTATTTTTATTTAGTACATTTAAAATATATTTTAAATATTTATAAAACAATTTAATATAAAAAGGTATAATATAAGAATATTTATTTTATTATTTATAATAACGTCCCGAGCCTACCGAGCCCATCTCGGTCGCACTAAACAAATCAACATATAATACAAAATCTGTCAACAAGAATTAGTGACAGAATTCTGTGTCACTAAAAACTGTCGCTAAAACTGTCCCTTTTAAAAACTGCATATATATAACAGTTTTGCGACAGGAAACTGTCGCTAAAACTGTCGCTAAAATTATTCAACATAACCATTTTAAGGTCCCATTTTTTTCCACTGGTTTTACATGTAGTTCCCACCGTTTATACAAAGTTCCCACTGCTTTTGTTGTACTTCCAGTTTACAAACCCAAACGCCCCCTTATTGTCTGTATATCCAATTTACAAACCCAAACGCCCCTGCTGTCCAATTCAGACCCAAACGCCCCTGCTGTTACGAACCAACACCACCATGGTGGCTCACTTCTGCTTCCGTCACAACCAACACCACCACCGCGCCCCCTGTGGGTTGCGGCTGGTTGGAAAGTGAACCACTCAGACCCACTGGTCTCGGTTTGTGTGTCCAGTCGAACCAAAACAAACCCCTAATCTCGTTTCTCTATTATTCGTGATGTGTATGGTTAATTTAAACCAAGATCATTTATTCTAGATTGATTCGTGACAAAACAAAAAGAAAGGGAAAGAGGATTTACTGCTTATACGTGATTGGAGATATACAAACACATTCAACTTCTCTGATTAGCACAAATCGATCCCATTTTTTTTTTTGCCGCCGGTTCTTTAACATCCACCCACGAACCCTATTTTTTTTTTGTTTCTGGTCGTGACAAGGAAAGGGGAGGTTTCCCCGTGTTTATTTTTATGAAATGGGCTTAAGCCCAAATTTCCTTTTTTTTTCTTTTTACAAACCGCCTCTTTCAATTTGTTATATATATATATATATTTTTTTTTTTAAACTATAATGTCGTGTATACTTGTTTTTATTTCTCGTGTTCTTGTTTCTGAATCGCGATAATTATATTTCGTGTAATACTACATACGTACGTAATATATTCTGAAACTCAATAATTATTTTCTGAATAATTATTCATTTGTAATATTTAAATAAACTGAGACTACGCGTATTTAATATTAACGTTTAATTATTTCTGTAAAATAAATAATTCATCTGTAATATTTTCTGAGACTAAATACTTATTATCTGAATAAACTGTAATATTAATAGTATTTAAATAAACTGGGATTGCGTATTTAATTTCTGCGTTTATATCTCTGTCTAATAATTAATACTTATATAGTTTATTAAAATTAAACTGCGTATTTAAATATTCTGATTTTTAAATACAGGTTTTACATCAGACCTGGTCATCCCTCTGACCAAGTTCTTAATGTCCTAAAGACCTCTTTGAAAATTGACAGACCTAAATATAATGACCCTTGTGATGTATGCCATTTTTCTAAACAGACCAGGGAACCCTTCCATTTGAGTGACCATATCTCCGCAGACCTGGGTGAACTTATTCACTTAGACCTGTGGGGGCCATATAAGGTAACTACAAGATAAGGTTTCAGATACTTCTTGACCATTGTTGATGATTACAGTAGGGCTGTTTGGATTTATTTGCTCAAAACTAAAGATGAAGTGTTTGACTATGTGAATCTTATTTTGAACCAATTTCTCAAAAGAGTTAAGGTTTTAAGGTATGATAATGGGACTGAATTTCTCAATCAAAGAATGAATGTTTTCTTAAAAGATAAAGGCATTTTACATCAAACTACATGTGCTTACACTTCTCAGCAGAATGGGATTGGTAAGAGAAAGCACATGCACCTTCTTAATGTGGCTAGAAGTTTATTATTTCAGGGAGGTATACCCTTGTGTTTTTGGTCTGATTGTGTGCTCACTGTTGCTTACCTTATCAACAGGCTCCCTTCTTCTGTTCTTGCTGGCAAATCTCCTTTTTGTATGCTTTATAATAGAGAACCCTCCCTTTCCCACCTAAGGTCCTTTGGTTGTGTTTGTTTTTCTACAGTTTTAAATAATAGTGATAAAATGTCTTCTAGGTCTGAAAAATGTGTTTTAGTAGGTTACTCTTCTTCCAAGAAAGCTTATAAGCTATTAAGTCTAAGTAATAAAAGTTATATTTTTCCTAGAGATGTCAAATTTTATGAATCTATTTTTCCTTATAAAATAAAAGCTATTCATCAGCCTCTTTCTGTTTTTGATAAAAATGATTTTAATAATCAAAATTTCTTTAATTTTTATGAGTCTGACAACCCAAGTGACCGAAGTCCCTATGATGATGGAAAGGGATCACCTGATGAAGCACGGGAGGTAATTGTGGAACATTTAGATGATACTGCAGAGGAGCAACCATCTGAATGTACCCATACTACTTCATTAGTGGGTGAAACTTCTTGTTCTGAGGGCAATATCCCTTCTCAAAATCAGGTTCCTATTCCTATGTTTGATGCCAGTCATGGAACAGATGATGAGGCTGCTGAACCTTTTGTTAGGAGGTCTAATAGAACCTCTAAGTTGCCTGTTAAACTTAATGAGTTTGTTTTGGATAACAAATTTAAATATGGCTTGAACAAATTTGTTAATCACACAAGGTTGTTTGTCTATAATGCTTGTTTTATTTCCAACTTAAATAAGACATATGAACCTAGTAGTTTCAGTGAAGCTGTTAAAGATATTAATTAGGTTCAAGCCATGAACAATGAAATGGAAACCCTTTATCTTAATAATACTTGGACTCTCACTTTCTTACTCCCACATAGAAAGGCTATTGCTAGCAAGTAGGTTTATAAGATAAGTATAAATCTGATGGTGAGATTGAGAGATACAAAGCTAGGCTTGTTGCCAAAGGGTGTGGTCAGAAAGAGGGAATTGACTATGATGAGATCTTTAGTCCAACTGTTAGAATGGGCACAATTAGATGTCTTATTAATCTAGTTGTTCAAAAGGGTTGGAATTATTTCAATTAGATGTCAACAATGCTTTCTTCTTTGGTGAACTTGATGAAGATGTTATATGATTCCTCCCCCAGGTTTTTTTGACAAAAATGAAAAAAGGGTTTGCAAGTTGACCAAATCTCTTTATGGTTTGAAACAAGCCCCTAGACAGTGAAATAAAAAGCTTGTTGAAGTTCTTTATGAGGCTCGTTTTAGACAAAGTAAAAATGACTATTCCTTGTTTGTTAAACATAAGGATAATGTTTTTATTGCTCTTCTTGTTTATGTGGATGACATTGTGTTGATTGGCAACAACATGTCTGAAATAGATAAAGTTAAAAACCTCCTCAATAACAAATTCAAAATCAATGATCTTGGTGATCTAAAATACTTTCTTGGAATTGAAGTTTTGAGAACTCAAAATGGTTTGAGTATAAACCAGAGAAAGCATTGTATTGAACTTTTGCATGAGTATGGTCTTCTTGCCTGTAAACCTGTTTCTATTCCCATGCCTGAAAATGGGATTCTTAACCACAAAGAAACTTTTGATGATAAATACTTGAGTAATATTACTGTTTATCAAAAGCTTGTTGGGAAGTTGATTTATCTGTGTAACACTAGGCCTGACATTTCCTATTCTGTGCATTGTTTGAGTCAGCATATGCATGCCCCTTTACAATCTCATCTTGAGGATGCATTAAGAGTACTTAGGTACTTGAAGTGTGCTCCTGGTGATGGTCTTGATTTTACTAAGACTAAGAGTAATCTTGTTAAGGCTTATGCTGACTCTGACTGGGCTAAATGTAAGCTCACAAGGAGATCTGTCACTGGTTATTGTGTTTTTGTGGGTGGTAATCTTGTATCTTGGAAAAGAAAAAAGCAGAATACCTTGTCCAGGTCTTCTGCTGAGGCTAAATATAGAGCCATGGCATCTGTTACTTGTGAAATCATGTGGATTGTTAAGATCCTTAAAGAGCTTGATATTGAGAATGTTATTCCTATTTCTCTATTTTGTGATAACAGCTCTGCCATACAGATTGCTGCCAATCCTGTTATGCATGAGAAACCAAACACTTTGATCTTGATGTTTACCTTATCAGAGAAAAAGTTGCCTCTGGATTAATTAAAACTGCCAAAGTTGATTTTGAAAATTAAATTGCTGACATTTTGACCAAAGGTTTAGGCTCTTTTCAGCATAACAAGTTGTTTCATCTTTTAAAATTGAATAATCTGTTTGGAGAAAAAGTTTGAGGAGGGGTGTTAAATGTATTTATTCCTTGTGCAAACTTTCTTATAGTGAAGGGTTACTTTTGTAACTTTTTAGCTACCTTTCTTTGTTTGTTAAGTGTGCAGGTCTTCAAGGGGTGTTTGTGCCAAACCTACATTGTTGCTGGAGTATATATTCTTCGCTTCTCTGATTGCTAGGGTTAACACACATACATATCATCGCCGTTCTTTCTTTTTACTCTCCTTCACTAAACCAAAAAGATGTAAAAATTTGCTCGTTTGATTCCGTTAGTATCTTTAGTAGTTTGGTAGTGTAGTTTGTTATTAAACTTATGTATTCTCAGATTGCATCCATTTTGGGGATAATCTTTTGCTTTGTATGTTGATAGCATACATTTCGGGGACTATCCAGTTTGATTTCTAACTTAATAAAGCACAGGGGTGGTTGGTTGAGTGCAACATCGTTGTTAATCTCTTTTAATTTTACAATGACAATGATGAAGATGGAATAGATGATGACGATGAAATGATAAGATAAATGTTGGTTGAAAACGAATTAGGGAAAAAAAATGAATGATATTAAGTAAATAAAGGGTAAAAAATATAAAATTAATAAAATAAAAGAACCTAATGATGACGTGTCAGCAGCTAGATGGTAACATGGGTGATAATAGACAGTCAACGTATAGTTTGGTGGGTAATAGTGGTATTTTTCAAAATTAGTTGTCTAACATAGGTTTTTATGAAAGTTTGTGAGCTATCTACGGACTTAACCCTAATGAAAAAGAAAAACTTTAGTTCACAAAACCATTATCTGACTTATGTTTTGTCAACAAGTATTTATTGCAAATTGACAATGTTGAACTTTTTGTTAAAGAATGTCGTTGTCTATCAGATAACCATATGCTAAAGCTTCATCACACGAGATCGGCAACAATCCTCTACTGAGTCATGGTGGATGACAAACACTTGTTATTACAGACGTAATCCATAGGTTAAGTTCTGATTTCTCATTATTAAAATTAGATATAACATGGCATATGATATACTGTACTAGTATAGACGTATAGTACTCCGTATGTAACACAATAATTCTAATTAGATAGGAAAAAGTAATCCTTAAACGTATGTATAAGAGTTAAAGAATGTTAAAGTAGATATAAGAAATGAAAAGGTAAATGAACTCCATGTGAATAATATTTGGAACATGATTGACAAACCACCAAAGGAACATGATTGACAAACCACCAACATATTTATTTTAGACAAGACCACTCACTAACCAAAAACTTTGAGACGTCAAAGAACTCAAGTTACTATTTCACCAAATAGTAATCATTTTAGTTCGAGTAATCCATAATTACCCGAAAGAGAACACATATACAAAGACACTTATCATAATGTTCATATAGTTTTTCTTTCTTTCAACAAGGATGTATATTACTGTATTATAAATGGGAATTGATAGGCACATTTTAATTTTTGATTGGGACACTCAAATGTACAATCTGTTGATGAAGCAACAGTACAACTGTTCAATGCATAGTTTGAAGTGTCCTAATCAAATTTTAGAGTGTGCAAATAATTAGCCATTATAAATGGTCCGTATCCGCGCATTATGACAATGATGAGTAAAATGTAATTAAAATTTTTGATAAGCAATAATTTTTGTTTATTGGTTTTATGTGGAGATTTTAGCTTGAAATGGCATTAAAAGATAGTAATAACCTACTGTGCTGCTAAATTTATCTAATACTGAATGATAAACAGTTTAACCGTAGAAGAAAAATAAGCTAATGAAAAGGAACGATGTGAAATTGATTTCCATTAAAGACATAAGCTTTTGCGTGATTGCAGGGATTAATCTCCGATTCAGCTCACCAACCAAATAAAGCCTTTTGGGTCAAATCAAATAAAGTGATAGAGATACTCAACACAAATCTGATCAAATTAATACTAGTATAATAGTGAAAAGAAAGTGACATACGTTCTCGTTAATACACATAACAATAAGCAACTATTTACGACTTGATATGCAAGCTATGGATTTTATATATAATTAAGGTAGATTTTAACAAGTCATATGAAAGCATAAACCGAACTTTCTATTGGATGTGTAAGACCGTCACAATTTTTGTTTATTAACGGTTAACGAATACGCAAGGCCAATGCAACGACAGTGCAAACATTGACAAAAAACATAACATAAGAGTAACTTCGACTAGTTTATGTGACTTGCTCGAATTTCAGATTTAAAAACTGAAAGGTCAAATGCGAGAACTATGCCCGTGAACGCATAGTTCATGTTTTTCCCAC
Organism: Glebionis coronaria; assembly: GCA_025667525.1. Lineage (NCBI taxonomy): Eukaryota > Viridiplantae > Streptophyta > Magnoliopsida > Asterales > Asteraceae > Glebionis > Glebionis coronaria. The sequence continues at coordinate 128,599,077 of CM046875.1, forward strand.
AAACTGTTAATAACGAACGGAAAAAGAAAAGGGGATCCCTCTGGTTCACACTGCAAACTAGCCCGTGAACACACGATGGCAATAGTCTGGGGACTTGTACTTAGAGGTCTTTGCTACCATGTAATTGAGACTTGATATATTGATTGATTGGATTAAATATGTGGTTTTTGTTGCTGTACGAGACAAGATGGACTTATTCATTGCTTGTTGAACGAAAAATAATGCTTTAGCATCATCTTTCTGATAATCACTTGAATCTATACCCGTTTTCCACCAATTCTCAAAGATCTTGAGACTTGAACGACGTCCTAACCTTCATGCTTGCACTGATGGAATTTGATATAGTTGCCATAAAGAAAAGATACAATGAGGGTTTGAAGGTTCAAAGAGACCCGGCTCTTGATACCATATTTGTCGGATAGTATGGAGTGATATAAGAAGAAAGAATATGAATGCAGTACGTGTTTTATTATGAATGAAAGTGTGCCTACATATAGGCAGTTCATGCAACAAGGAAATTAAATAGGTGAAACATCTGTTGTGTAACAACCTCACAGATTACTAAATAACTACAGTAATAAACATAACGGAAGGTATATCTTCTTCCTTATTTGGTGATAGATGACTAATTCAACACGCTAACCGGGGTAGAAAGCAATCGTCGTACAGCTTCACTTACATTAATTATGATGAACACACGCGTAAGGTGTTGGAATCGCGATTAGGGCGTTCTTTCTTCCAACAGTTAAACCAAAGATTTCAGTCATGTCTAGATCTTTGCTGTCGATTCCATCTGCCAGTTTCCAATCGAAATAGCAGAGTAAAGAGGCGAGAGGAAGCTCGACACTTGCTAACCCAAATAACATTCCCGGACAACTTCTTCTTCCACCTCCAAAGGGTGTATATCTAAAGTCGACTCCTTTGTAGTCCAAGGTGCTGTTTCTGAATCTTTCGGGATCGAACCTTTCAGGGTCATCCCAATTATTAGGATCTCTGTTAATTGCCCATGCATTTATTATCACCCTGCTTTTTTCAGGTATCTGAAATCCGTTCAACTCGCACGTCTCCTTGTTTTCTCTTGGAAGTGCAAGGGGGCCTGGAACATGCAACCTTAGAGTTTCTTTGATGACTAAATGTAGAAACTCTAATTCTCGAACACCTATTTCATCAAAAGACCCTCGTCGGTTGAAAACCTGTCGAACCTCAGCTTGCGCCTTCTCCATTATATGTGGATTCTTTAAAAGTTCCGACATTGCCCATATAAGGGTAGTAGATGATGACTCACTTCCAGCAACAAATACTTCCTATAAATGGTAAAATTACGCATGATTAGTATATTATCTTTACTTAAGCAATTCGTTTCGGGCAATTCTTCAGCTATTATAATTTGCTAAGCTTAATTAGGTAAAAGTGAGTATCTAACAAGAAAACTATGATCAATACGATGTTAAGATATGTAAAGCATAAATATACTAACCAAGATGACCGCTTTGATGTTATCGGTAGATAAGGGAATATCTAGATCGCCACGCTTCTGAACATCTAAGAGAACATCTATGAGATATTTCTCTACTTTACCTTCACTCAATTCTGAGATCTTGTGTTCTTCGATAATATCATTAAGAGTTTGATCAAATGCTTGATGGATCTTCTCAAGTTCTGCTCGGGTTTTGCTTAGGAAGGTAATCAGTTTAGACGAAGGAAAGAGATCTGCAAGACTAAATCCTCCTGCTACTGTTAGACCATAATTGACAAGAGATATGAATTCATCTTGCTCTTTACATTTTTTACCAAAGGCTGATTTACCAGTGATTCCATAAACTAACGATGAAATAATTTTATCGAGATTAATGGGTGATCCTGCATTCTGAGAAATGGACTTAACAAATTTTGAAACCTCTTCTTCTCTTAATGATCTTAGTGATTGAACTTGTGAACTACTCAAAAGTTCCAAACTGCAAATTTTGCGAAGTTGCCTCCAACAGTCTCCATACGGTGAAAACATAATGCCTGAACCGCCGTAGCCCACAATAGATGCAACAAGAAAGAAAGGTCTATTGGCTAAAGTACGATCATGGGTTTTCATCACTTCCTCGGCTATCTTTGATGAGGAGACTACAAAACAAGAAATTTCTCCAAGTTGCAGATGCATCAGGGGTCCATGTTTATCCGCCAGTTCTTTTAGGCGATGGTGTGGAACTGAGCCAAATAGATGATGGATACTTCCTATGATAGGAAGTTTCCATGGCCCTGGAGGTAGTTTTGGCTTAGATTGCTTAAACATTTTCAGAATCATCAACACGAGGATGATGAGTGTAGAAAGGGTCGGAAATATGCTGAAGCTGAGCTCCATTAGGTAATGTAATTTTTTTTAATTTCGGAAAAAATTATACTAAACTAACAACACCACTAGATGTGTTTATACTGTTTTCTTCCTTCATGGCTTTGCTTATAGATGCAATAATAAGTCAACTCACCTTGGTAATGGCAAATAATTCTAACAGGTGGAGCACATGGTGATGACTGAAGTTGGTTAAAAAATATACTGGACTTAAAGATTGATCTTGTCTAGATACCAAGCAATCTGTTCTCAACGAAGACGTGTTTACCTGGGTGTTGCTAAATATTATTATATGAGCACATGGTTCACACACTAACTATATAATAACATCATATCAGGGTTATAACTTTTAACTATATAATATTTTCAACATATTTGCGGAGATGTAACGTATTTGATTTGTCTCAGTTGAGGGGCACAAGAATCTCTTAACCAGTCCACAGATTTAAGAACAAATAAATAGTTAAATACCCGCCATTATCTATCGTTAAAAAGAAGAAAGACTCAAGATCTTTAGCCGAGACTCACCGGAAAAACATGCGTTTGTAACTACTTTGTATGAAAGATTAGGGTAAAATGTAAATTTTATCCCTTAACTTTGCAAAAACAACAAATATGTCAATGAGTAAAAAGTATCCGAATATTTGCCACTATATTTTGCATTTTCGTGCAAAAAAACTCCTGAATCAACTTTTTTTTTTTATAACTTTTGGCCGTTATTAATAGGACCGAAATATCTTATATTTATTTAGAGCATATTTGTTTAGGAATGTCTTTATGCTTGTTTAGGAATATGTTTATGCTTATTTAGGAATATGTATCGTGTAATAATAATGTCTTTATGTTTGGCTTGTTTAACAAGCTATGTTATTCGGTTATATATAAATCAATCAATGAAGTTAAACATACAAAATGTCTCTGGTTTTCTCATCTTCGTCTTAAGGAGCTAGCATCACGCTTGAAGGGGTGCGACTATCCCGATACTACCCGAGAGGGTCGTATCAATTGGTGCTTTCATTGAGAGCCCACAACTCGTTAAGGGTTTTTGATCTAGGTTTCCAATAAACATTAAAAAAAATTACTGTTCATCGAAAAAGTACTGTTCATACGAAAGTGTTGTTCGTCGACGAGTTTACTGTTCATCCGACGATACTGTTCATCAGCACTGTTCATCGGCACTATTCACATGTACTGGTCAAAAGTAAAAAAATATTTTTTTTCCCTCGACGCGCTATGTAAGCTCTTGCACAAGGTACGGTGGCCCATATGAAAGTGAGTTTATAACACTTTCAAATCGAATAACGGGGATCTCAGAAAGTTTACTTAAATGTTAGTATATTTATGGACTTAAACCGGATATACAATGTTTACTCTTGAGGTCAAAGCCCTCAACACTAGAGGAAGCTTTTTCATTAGCCCGTGAAGCAGAAGCACGGTTCACGAGCTTACAACTCTCAGAACTGTTGAAGTCAAATCCTGCGACTTTAGGAGAATCCTTCTTTCGCACCTCGTTATGAAGAAACAATGGTTCTTAAAACGAATAAGTTAGATCTTGTATTTGATTCAAAAGTTGATTATGTCATGGAAGGAACAAAAAACCAAAGGAGTAATAAAGAAATTGATCACCAAATAACCAACCCACCTGCTGAAGAAGGGGTTGATCAAGAAAGTATTATATCTACATTCCGTATCAATAATCCTTTACATGGTAACATTAACACAAACAAATCCAATGAGGTTGTTGTGCATTTTTCATGTAAACATCAACAAAGAGAATACTTCACTGTCCGAAGTGCTAGAAATTTGAATGATGTATATGATGTCAATTCCTTTAACGTTCATCATACTCATGGCACGTTTTCAACTTCTGAGTATGATGGTGATTGGCTTGATATTTATCAACCTTATGTGAAGAATCATCGGAAAGAGTTTATTTTTATTCAAAGAAGAATATGGGATCCCAGAATCACGAGTTTTTCAAGATATCACCTTGAGTACAAGGTGAATTCGAAGAAGTGGGGAATGATAGGACCAAAATATCTTATATTTATTTAGAGCATATTTGTTTAGGAATGTCTTTATGCTTATTTAGGAATGTGTATTAATGTCTTTATGTTTGGCTTGTTTAGCAAGCTATGTTATTCGGTTATATATACCGAAGGTGTCTGAATAATAAATCAATCAATGAAGTTAAACATATAAAATGTCTCTGGTTTTCTCATCTTTGTCTTAAGGAGCTAGCATCACACTTGAAGGGGTGCGACTATCCCGATACTACCCGAGAGGGTCGTATCAGTTATCCCCAATTAACTTCCTCACGTGCCAACCACGTGAAATTATTTTCGTCATTTACGATCTCCTTTGTCGCGTTAGCACATCTTCCACCTTTTGTTCATGCAAAATCCGTCCCTGAAAGCATTTTTCCATCCGACAATATTTCTTTCCCGCTAAAAAATTTACTTCGAGGTCTGAATTTGCAATCTAAAGTATCCATCATTTATGTTATAAATACATTATCTCATTTTCTTCCCTCAGTCTGTATCTCACAACAAGAACACCAATCAACACCAATAAAAAATAGATACGCTTTTGACACAATCGCTCTCGCAGTACCACCATCCCTTATTTGGGTCTCCTTTATGGTAAGCTTCAGTCTTCTATAGGTCTTATATGTGGTAAGATTAGTTTGGATATGCTCCTATTCTTATGTATATTGCCTAAGATTATCTATGTTTTGTCTTTTTTTTGTTTCACAAAATCAAATCAAACTTGTTTACTGTTTAAATTCATCACAATGATGAATTTAACTCACCACCAGAAAGAATATATCGCTTTTGTGAAAATTCATCACAATGGTGAGTTCCACGTGACAAGTTTGGTATGTACACACTGAAAGAAATGCTTAAGGATTTAGGGTACATAGAAGGTATGCTTTTGTTCCCGCGTATTAGGATACCTGGTTAGTCATTAGACAACGGCTTGCTACCACTATCGTCTGTAGAAGACGTTAACAGATTTTTGGACTATGTTCCTAGGTTTAAGGAAATAGAGGTGTATATTAGAACATGTGTTTCGTTGGTACAACAACACCTGATGGAGCAAAAGGCACGTAAGGGTAAGGTTGTGGTGGTAGAAGAAAATGTTTGTGATGTTGTTGTGAAAGAGTTCAATCCAGACAGTGTCAACTGTGATAAAATGGTAACAATTTATCAAACTAGCTATGTTGGAAGGGACAAAACTGTAGTTGCTAATGATTTCGTGTATGTGCTGATGACATTGAGTTCCCACTATCATGATCAACGGAAAAAATGTTTGAAGATAGGACTAGAAGGATGAGTGTTGAGTATGAGTTTAAGAGAATAGTGGAAGCACTGATAAATGTGAAAACACTCATCAATAATGATCCAAAAACCACTCAAAACACAGTCAAATACATTATATTTAACTAAAAAATATCAGAATTACGTGGGTATTTGTGTTTTTATGTTTTCAGGTAAACAAGATGCATTTTTTTAGGAAACACGTGTTTTCAAGGATTTATTTGACAAAAGACGGAAGAAGATTTCAAGGACCTTACTTGCCAAAATTATAAAGAAGGAGGACTTAAAGTGTAACTTTTATAAGACAAAGGATGAAATGGAGATTTGCTTAAAAGCTTTTATACACATTTGACAAACAAATGATAAGTGAAGGATGGAAAGTTTATTTAACTTCAAATTTATTTGGTCAAAGTCAAGACTTGGTCATAACATACATAATGTTTGTCTTCCTCACCAAATAAAGAGAGAGAAAGAAACGAAATACCAGTCGGTATTAGCTTTATCCACCAAATACCTTCAATTCGATTTCCAACATGATCTACATGGATTCAGGCAAAGATCAAAACTACAAAAATGATCCTCTTGTCCTCCTCTACATATTGGTGCGATTTAATTAGATCAAAAATGAAAGACGAAGAAACGCCTAAATCAAATCAAGAATGAAGAACGAAGCCAATCCTCGTATTTACACGTGGCATGATCTGATTAGAGGCAACACGTCACACCACCATTACTCGACGCCTATAAATACCAAGGGACTTCTTCATTTTCAGACGGTTAGCTTAGGAGTAGAATACACACAGTAGGTTAGAATCTCGATAGGAGTAGAATATTAAGCTTTCAATTTTCAGTTAGGAAGTTTTTTTAGAAATCAGTTGTAACTGAAATAGCTTTCTACCATTAATGAAATATTGAGCTTTCTTAACCTTCTTCTCTTATTCTTGTTATTACTGATTGGGTCGTTTCTCCATTGATGAAGTATTCAAATTCTTTCTGTTACTACTTTTTGATATCTATTATGAATTGTCATCATAGATAGTTAGTTTGTTGAAAACTCATGTACTTTCTTATAAATTTTGATTAAAAAATGATGTTGTCCAATTAAAGCTGTTAACTAAAAGATGAATCTGCTACTGTTCACGCGCTAGATTTGAATAGGCTACTATTAGTTACTTCCATACGAGAGGTTACTTTTAGAGATTTAGTTCTTTCAAGAATTAGATTAACGTTTCACAGGTTACTTTTTGTTTAGTTCTTCATGTCTTACATTTCAGTTAGAAATGATTTTTAGTAGTTTCACTAGAATACAAATATCTTCGGAGTAATAAGCTCATCAGCTCTCATAAGCTGATGAGGAGCTTTTCTTTGAGTCAATAAATCATAATCAGTTAGTACAAAGAAGTTAGTTAAATTTACATATGGAATCACTTTTCTGCGAAATTATAAAACTTGGAGTGTTCTGTTTGAGCAAGCTTAGTTTCAGCTTTCAAGTTCAAAGTATATGCAGGTTTCATAATCGAAAGATCTTGTCCAGTTTTTCTGTGCTTTGTTTTAGTTTTGCAGGTATTTGGATTCACTTGTGATAAAGTATCGGATAATCAGTCAAGTTCGATAGTTGTGTTCGATTTTTGAAGGTGTTATTTGTTTCAAGCCGGCTCAGCGCCGCGCTTCCACATCAATGGAATTTCTTCGATGATCACAGGTTAAGAACTAGTTCAATTTTCAGCAACTTTTTAGTCTAGCGGTCTGTTATAATGGTAGTATAATCTGTGTCGTTATAGTGTAGGATTTGCTTTTGTTGTATGATTGATTTCTCTTGTATTTAAATGAGTTTTGATGATAGTTTAGTATTGTTTTTGATTCTTGGATTAATTCCTCTTGATTATGGAAATATTTCTTTACTAGTGTGTTTGGATTTGCGTCTTAGGGATAGATTGTTTGCTGTATTGTTGAGTTTCTATGAGAAGTGTAACATAGGTACCTTCAATAAACTCAGAATTAAGCAGATTTGTAGTTGCGATGTTAATAGGAAAGATACTGCATTAGAATTGCTAGTTGGAGTAGCTTTGATTAGATATAAAAAGTCAATTTCAATAGCTGCATATAAGATAAATAATAGGATAGATAATAGTATAGATTTTGATTAGGAAATTTAATGTGCTAAAACTAGTAAAACGATCCAATGATAGTTCTGTTTCAATTGTGTGTTAGTTTGCAAGTGTCCAACTTTAGTCCTTTGATTTGATATAGTTAAATGGCGCCGCTGCCGGTTCTTTTCGTGAAGATTAACGGTTTCGAGTGAGACATATTGGATTTTGGGATCCGTTCACTTTGTGAACGTTATTTTTTATGTATTATAAATCAAAAATATAAAAAATCAAAAAGATAAAAATATAAAAATTAAATAAATCATCAAAATCAATTCTTTTCCTAAAGAATTGAACCAAAAATAAATAAATCCAAAAAGTAATCTTTTTCCTAAAAGATTACACCCAAACATATATTGTATATATTGGTTTTCATCGTTTTTACGCACATATACTATTTTCTTAAAAACTTAATAAATACAAAAATATTTTTTCTATATTATTATATGTAGATACATATACGTATACGAACACTCAATACACATACTTCCATAAGTATTGCTTTTGCAATACACCGTGTTCGGGAGCGTTCCTGTACACGTGTATCGATCAAATTTAATTAAGGCAGAAATAGATAAATACTTCCAATAGGCAAGAATTCGAAGAATACAAACTATAAAGTGAATAGATAGGCGACGTGATATAAAATGTCGTCTAAGGGTTAATAGGTACTTATGTGCTTCGCGCCACCTAACCCCCGTTCACTAGCGAGTATTCTAAGAACGAAAGCTTGTTGGGGGTTTTGCAACCATAGTATTACTTACATATATTATACTTTCTTGTGGATATTAATTATTGCACCTCGAGAGAGATAATCTCTTCTCTCTCAAAAGTCAACCGAGAGTTTCTCTCTCACTCCTCGAGTTTACTTACACGTGTACTCGCACACGTGTAAACATACCGATTGGTGTATCTCGTTCTCTAAAAAGGAAGATGTAAAATCCATGATTTTATCATGATTAAATATAATAAATTTCCACCTATTAATCCTAGAACACAAACTCATGTGTTATATTTCTATAGGTCATGTATGAGCTTGTTTAACATGTACATATATTTTACATACATGCTTGTTATAATAAGTTGACTATGTAAGCTATGTACATAAATCAAGTAGTAAAAATGCACAACCAACATTTGATTAGACAACACTTAACAAAAATGAGAAAATATGTTACATCATGTAATTATAGCCGTGTATATACATGCATATTCAAGGCATGCCTAGACTTGATTGGACTAGCCTAAGGTTATGTGTTCCTTATGCTCTAGCCCAACATAGGGCCCAACACAAGCCCACCCTACCCTTTGGATAACCTTACACGGCATCCCACCTTAGGTGGAAGAAGAAGAGATGCATGGGGAACCTAATGGCATACACTTGGAAAGAATACTCTTACCAAGACAAGTCATGCCTTTTGCCCTCCTCTCTCTCTCTCCCCTTTTAGCCGAAAACATACACACATACACTCACATTCTTTCATGCAAATCTAAGCTTGTTTCTCTCATCCTCTTCTCTCTCAATCATACGGCTTAAAGCCATATACATCCAAAAACCAAGTATTAAATCCACCAAGATCCTTGTCTCATCTTTACTACAAATCATTAGTAGTATCATTCACTTGGAATCACTATAAACAAGCCCTAGCTAAGCCATCTAGGCCACGGATTGATTTATACATAGGGTTTTCTTCATCATTTTGAGTAGATCTCAAATCACCTTGTTCACCTAGATCATTTGGGGTACTTTTAGGCAAGAAAGGTATACACTACTTGTTCTTTCATTTCTTCATGCATGCATCATCATACATCTATAAACACAAGTAAATAACATGTTAAAATCAAGATTTGATGAAGCTATGACCATTATAGGTCACGACATATTTATAAAAATCATGTTCATGATTTAAAACCTTTTGATAAGGAACTTATGATTGGTATGTTATGTTTTAAACTTGATTTAAAAACCATATGAGATGTTTTGTAAATCTAAAGGTTGCATGAGTTACAAATCTTGTTTTATGGGACTATGGTTAAACCAATAGTCATAGATCTCATAAAATGAATGTGTGTAACCTAAAAGTCTTGAAGACCATGACCTTAAAGGTCACGGCATACATGGTTAATGTATATGTGATTTATGTGTTAAGTTTAAATGATGAAATATGAAATGATACATGTTAAAATGATTATTAAAAATCACAAAAACAACTTGTGGACTAAATGTAGCCGTGGGTTATATATGACCTAAAATGAATTACATGTACATGCATGCTTATGTTAACTATAGATCTAATGATAAATACTAACTTGAGTATGTTAAACATAAAAACAAGCTTATAAAATCTTTTGGGAACCTTGGGAAGAGAGAATATAGCCGTGGGCTATATGTAGTCACCTTGGTAAAATGGGAACCTTGGAAACATGCATATCACCTAGATAATCATGATTGTATTTTTGTAAATATTACAAAACTTAAAAACTAGTTAAAGTGTTCATCTTGGAAATACCAAGATCTAAAAATATAGCCGTAAGTTATATATGAGGGTACATGGATCTATGTATGATTTTTAGGTTTACACATGGTTTAGATCTCATTTTAAAATTGTGACTTATTTTCTTGATATGTACATAGTTAGATCTATTGTTGTAACACTTATAAATTTACATGCAACCTTAAAATGAGACTTGACCTATCTTAATATTCTATAACTAATGTAGGCCGTGGGTTATAAGCTCCTACTAGGGCTTATGACTTACTTGTAACCTTATGACACACCTAGATTTAATTTGGTATAACACATAAAATGAATTTTTAAGTTTTATTCATCTATTTAGATTGAAAACAAAATATTAATAAGCTCATAATAAGCTTATAAGAATACCCTAAGTAAAAACTTATATAAAATGAAAAGTAGTGTTAATGGACTATTTAAGCCCATGAAAAGTTAACCTAATACTTAAATGGACCCAATAAGCCCATTTGATAAATTATAGTAACTAAAGTGGACTTAAGATTACACTTAGGCCCATTTAACTAATTAAAGGAATTAAAAATATAGTTAAGCACAATAAATGAATTAAAGGCCCATTTAAATAAATTAGTGGACTTGAGATATAGTTAAGCCCACTAAAATAGCCCATTATATGTTTAGCCCATTTAATGAGCCCATATACAATTTTGTATGTTGAATAAAAGTTTTTACAATAAAATATAACTTATAAAAACTTTTTGGATGAAAATGACAATTTATAAAACTTAAGGAATAAAACCATAACTTATGAAACTTGTTTTGATGAACTAGTAAACACAAGGACTGAAAATGTAAATATCCAAAAGTCTAGGGTTTAAATAATTATTATTCGTGGCAAATTAAACCCTAGGGACCATTTGGGAAGTTTCTAAAAGTTATTTTGCCATTTTAAAACCCTAAGGACTATTTTTGTAAATTGCCGAAACTTAGAGAAGCCCTAGGGGCTGTTTTTGTAAATCTAGTAAAGTTACAAAACCTAGATATAACTAGGGGGACCAAATCTTTCATAATCCGAAACTATAACAAGCCCTAGGTACTAAATATGTAAAATCCGAAAGTTATACTTGTTTAAAAATATAAAGGGATTTTGATGTAGAAAATGATATACGTGTTTAGGAAAACAACGTATTAGTGCGGTAAGTATTAAACTTGACGATTTAATGAAAAACCGACAAATCGAATAAATTCCAAGTTCGTTCTCGAAGGAGGTGTGTGAATTAATGTGCCAAAATATAAAATAACAATGTTTGGATTAGTGACGTTTTTGGTTTCAAGAGAGAAAAATAAAAGACGAGCTACGACTACGTTTAGACTATGACGAATTAACGTAAAACGCGAACGTAAATACGTAAAACGTGACGAAATTAAAAATTAAACCTAAAAATTAATTAAAAGATTAAACTAAGTCTTAAATAATATAAATAAGAATAAAAATCCAACAAATATATTTTAAAACCTTTTATTAATTAAATATTCAATTTTTAATGCTAATTAAAGCCCAAAAATTAAATATAATTAACAAAATGCCCAAAATATGAATTTATTGAACTAATAACTAACTTATATTATTTAATGACTAAAAACTATTTTTCTTAAATTTTAAAAACTATTTTTCTATTTTTTATTCACTAAAAACTATTTTTAAATTAAAATAATCATAAAAAATAATTAAATAATGACAAAATTAATCTAAAAATTTTAAAAATCCTAAATTATCCTATTGAATAGTAAAAAATTGAAAAAGTTTGAAAAAGGTAAAAATTTGCACTAAAAGACAAAACTATTTAATAATTAAACCCTAATTAACTTAATTTAATTATAAAAAATAATTAAAAAGTGAACAGTGACTAATTTTTTAAACTAAAAATCTTAAATTAATATTCTAAGTCTAAGAAAAATTTTAAAACTGAAAAATATAAACTTTTTACACTAAATGACAAAAACAGTAATATTAAAAAGTATTTAAAATAGCACTTAAACCTAAAAAATACTAAATGAACAGTAACTGGAAATTAAATTATACTAAAAAATCAGAAATTAAAAATGAAAAATAATGGAAAAAGTTTTAGGTCCTAATTCCTAAATTTGCCCACAAAAGACAAAAAAGGAAGGAACTGAAAGTGACATGTGGAGAACTTCTTGTCTGCTTGCTAAGCAGTAGGAACTTTTCCACTAGCAGTGGGAACTTAGTTCCCCCTGACAGTACAAAAATGAGGTCTGGGAGATTTTAAGCTTGTAACTTGTTGGATTTTTGGTTTTGCTTGGATACAAGGGCACCCCCACACTCATGGAAGTGTGGGGAGTCAGTTTATGCAAGAAAACACACAACTTCAACACAAAAATCACACAAGAAAGGCTAAAATAGGCTACTGTTCACAGATAAAGTGCAAGTCTGATGGACTGTGGGTTGTTTGACTGATGCAAATGACAATAAGGCTAACCTTGAGTGGCCAAATTTTGACTCATACACCACCACAGCACAAAACAAACTAAGTTTAACCCTAGATTACACTAATCTTCAACTGATTCAAAGATTTCAGGTTCAAAAACTACCTAAACCAACTGATTTTTTATCCTACTGATTAATATGGCTGTTTATACCAAAAGTAACTAAGCAAAATCTGATTTCTTGTCATTTATCCTAAGCAAACTACTTATAACACCTAGTACTACATATATGGGAGTGTTCAAGTTGTGATTACACATTCCTTATGTCACCTAAGCCATGTAAATCCCAATACCAAACACCCCTTTAACAAAGCTGATAATGAAATTTATGATGTAAATCACTCTAAAATCTATCCAACTGATTCTTACCTATTCAAGCATGTATAAATATCATTAACTAGCATAAACAAGAACTCAAGCTAACCTTCTAACAACTTTTGCACAAAAACAATAAACAACAAAAGGAGCAGTCAACATCTAAATCAACATCATGCATAATCTAAGCAAAAAAAATATCAATGAGTGGGTTCAAGCCTACTTACTTGGTTTTGTCCAGACCAAGGACTGAGCTGATGCCTTCAGCTCACTAAATTTCTCAACTTATAAGCTTATGGATGATGCTGTTTGTTTGAGAGTAGAGAGTGATGGTGTGACTTCCAAAGTCACACCCAATATATCTTCAAATTAATGCTTCCTTAATACCCTGCTAAGAATAAGAAAACAAGGCCACAAGATTATCTGGTCAACACCCCTATGCAGCTATAAACTTGGCTTATTGACTAAGCAAGCTTATAGCTTATAGGCTATGTAACAAAGAACCTGAAAAACTGATTTTTGAAGAAAAAGTTGAAAACCTAGGAAACTATGATGAAGGCTGAACCATAAGCTGAAATAACTACACAATCCACTATCACTTCATGATAGTTAAATCCATCTTATAAATAACCTTTTCAACAAAACTTCTTAAATACGACTTTTCTGAAAAACAGGAAAAAGAAAAAAAAAGAACCAAGTTTAGGGAAACGATTGGACTATAAAGGTAACCAAACACAAACTCTAATCCTGAAGCACAAGGAATACAAATCCACTTTCACTTTTTTGTATCTCTGAATTCAGAATTTGAGTTCAATAAAAAAAAACTTACCACAAAATTTCTTAAATCAAAACTACCATGAACTTTTAACTTAAATGAATTAATTGTAAGAACTAAGCTACAAACTGATAAGTAAATGGAACTCAGCAATATTTTTATAAAATAAAAATTTAATATTCCATTAAAATTAAAATAGTACAAAATATGCTGGAACAAAGAAGCTTAAGCTACAAATGGCTTAGCTTATATACTACTCTAGAATTAATAAAAAAATACAAGAAATGTGAAACCCTATCTAGTGAATATCCAAAATTGCCCTTGGACGATTTTCAGAGTTCTTGGTCAACATCAGTCCGCATGTGACTATGCAGTTGGCTTTTTGATCTTGAACGTATATTGGGTCCTTGGGGACAAAGGAATTGATAAGAATCGTTGGATGACTGAAATGATTCCATCTTTGCTATTTTTGACAAAACAGGGGAGCAGGGGTCACGGGTAGGGCCTCATGTGGTCACGGGATAAATTGGTTTAAGGTGGGGTTATGTTTTAAGTGGGATTAATTGTCAATCTGGAGGAGATGGGGTTGAACCCCTTTGTTTTGGGGAAATTAGGGTTTTAGGGTTTATTGGATTAGGGGTGAAGGAAGAGTGGGATTAGATGTTATTAGGATAAACAGATTTTTAAAAATGGTGTTTACCTCCAAAGTGATTAACTGATTTAAAAATCAGTTATATAAAAGTGCTAGTGGGGAGTGACGAGGCAGGAGAGGGAGTGGTGATTGGATGAAATTTTGAGTGGGGTGACGTGGCGGGTTGTGAGTGGGAGGGTTAGTTTGAGGTTGTCGGGCAGTAAGGGTTTAATGGAAGTGGGGTTAAATTAGTTTGTGGAGTTGGCAGGTTTAGTCCCTATGGTTAAATGGCTCTCAAAGCAGCTTTTCAATATCAGTCCCTTGCATTTATCACCGTTAGTCCTTGTAGCTATGCACTTCTAGTCCTTTAGGATTGCAAACTTAGTCCTTGTGTTAACAATTGACATTAAACTTGTAATTTAATCACTTTCCAAGGGCTTTTCTTGAATAAATCATGAAACTTTAGGGACCCCTAAGTATTAATGGAAAATTGAGGGGTATAAAGTGTCATTCTTCCAAAGTTGAGGGACCAAACTTGTATAATCTTCAAACTTCAAGGGTATTTTTGGAAATTCCACTTTTGGGCCCGGTTTCTTGTGCGGCTTCGTTTCCCGTGTTCGTTTTTGCTTGATTCCTTTGATCTTTTGGTGAATTCACGATATCCATACCTAAAATACACAATGAACAAACATAGGCACATATATGGGTATTTTGATGATATTTTAAGCGTTTTAAGCCCGATTTGGACGATGAGACTATGTATAAATACAGTCTCATCACTCCCCATACTAAACCATTGCCGTGTCCCCACGCAATGCTAGAATTAAGTATCATAGCACTTCGAAAATTCATTTTATGATGACATTTATTCAAGACATAAATTTAAATAAACTACTACACGCGTTTTAGACATAATGTATTGTTTTCATCACGAGAACGTGACTTTTGGGATCATAGAACAAGAACACGTGAATGCTTCGTTAGAAATAATTTTGTCGTCCTCGATTTTCACCCAATTCTATGCTAAGCGTGTAACGAGATCATTGTTATTATAAGTTAGCAACACGAACACATCTCATGAGTGTTAATTACGAACCTAAACTCCCTTATTCCTACTTGGTATCTCTTATATTTTATTTTTGTCTTAATGATCACGAGGATACATCATCGACTTATGCGTGAATAGAGATTAAGTCTAAAAATAGAAACTTAACGGTGTAACCAAAATCATCAAATCAATAATTCACCCCAATAGACAACGATGTCAAAAAATTAAGTCAACAAGAAGGATCGATAAACACGGTTTTATAACGGTTTTGAACATGAGACTTATTACCAAGACTTTTATACGCCCCCTAACGGAAGGGCCTTATTATCTTTGGTTTACCTCCATCTTTTATTCAACTTCGCCATGAAGCTTTTATTATGACTTCGGTCTTGCCTTGCCTTTTATTATCCGCCTCATCGGTGGTTTTATTAGCCAAAGACGTATATCCTCACGCTAAAGCGAATTTTGGATCTTTAAAGCTTCGAAGATTAAGGCTTGATTCACTTTCAATTTGGGCATAGATTTTTCGGCCTTGTGAGCTTCAAATTTTTGCTTAATTTAGGTGAGCACTTGAAATCTTATTATTAGGTGAAGCTTTCGATTATTCGGGTGCCAATACTTTAAAACCGTGACGCCGGCGATACCTTAATGTTTTCCCAATTTAATTACATGGAAGCTACCAAAACAAATTAGAAACCCAACAATAGTGACTAAACCGCCAAATTAATATTTATTAACAATTTATTATGCAAAAGCGTTGGGAGAATAAGCTAATAATTACTACACATAAGATCGTGACGATTACGAGACTTATAAATAACTCTATCATTTCTCGTCCTCATTTAAGAGACTTAGCCTAAAAAGTTAAGGAATCGAAGCTAAGTGCTCAACACGCACGGTCGAGTCAAAAATTACTCTCGTTCTCACCATCGGAAAACCTACATTCGTGTCTTAAACACTTATGAAAAACAAGAAAATTTTTAAAATTTGGCCATTTTTAGCCTTATTTTGCAACAAAATGATAGCAAAAAGATGAAAATTGGGTTGCGTGTTGACGTAAGCAAGGTGAAGTATCTACTCACCCCCCATACTAAAACTAAACATTGTCCTCAATGTTTCGAGTCTAGGGGTGAAAACACCCCCATACTAGAGACGAAGTCGAATGCTTAATCTCGAGCATGGAAAGGGTAAAACGAATAACCTAAAAGCCGTTTATGAATTATGCTATTAAGATAAACGTTAGAACATAAAAGGATATCATCGGATATCGGAATCTCCAAAGGCAACGATCGAAGCTCGAGTGCTACGTAAGACGAACACGAGAGGCTTCAATGATGACGATGAACCTAATAAATCACAATCACAAACAACCACGGAACAAAGGTTGGAAGAGCACAAGTCCCCTCATTACGTTAACTAAGAAAACAATAATATGTACAAGGATAAGCATGAGAATCCCCCACGAGGCACCTTGTTTTTGATAACCGAGTCAAAAGCTCGACTCGAATCCCCATAAATGTGATCATTTAGGGATAATCAAGGTTCGGTCATTTTTGGTGGGACTTACATGTAATCAAGGCCCAAAAGCGACCGTGTATAAAGGCAAAACCTCTATACCGGGATCAAAGATCGTATCCTCACATTTGGTTGAAAATAAAACACGCAAAGCCGGAGGATACGTCTTGTAAGGAAGAAAACTCCTTACGACGTAGGTAAAATCATCATATCCGAGGGGGTGGGTTGGTTCACTTTGAAACAAAGGTAAAATAGAAAAAGAATTGTCAATAATAGGAGTTTCAAAATTTCCCCCCGGATCAAAGGCAAAAGCCTCATTAAAATCCTCATTCTCATCGAGAGGCGGTCCATCGGTGAACTCCTCGAGAATGGAAACATAGTGAGTAGAAAGAGAAGTCTCACCGTATGAGACGTCGGGTGGGTGACTAGCAAATCCGGCTCATCGAGTTTAGAATCCTTAGAATCCTCACTCTCGATGTCCTCGAACGTCTCATCAAAGAGAGGATTTACGTCACCAAAAATGAACGCGTCATCAAATTCGAATAAAGGGTTCGAAAAGATTTTAAAATCGGTATTTTGAACATCCTCGTCGATTAGTGACTCGTCATCACTAGCGGAAAAATCATCATCGAAAAGCGGGTTCGAAAAAGTCAATGATTCTCTACCCGAAGTGTCGTTGGGAGAGACATCATCACATGAAATCGTATCATACTCACTATCGTAATTTGCCTCGTTAGAATCTTCGTGGGAAAATTCATTGAGAGCAAAATCACTTAACTCCTCATCGAAGACAACCGTAGGCTCACTTTGGATTGGAATAGGGATCTCAACACTAGGATTAGTGCTAAGATTCTTCTCCCCCATACTTAGAGAGGCATCGGGTTTCGTTGGGAGCGTGAGAGTTATGGTTTCACAAGACGAGTTGAGATTAAAAATGTCGCAATCGTCGTCGTCATCATAAATAGGAGGCGTGAGATCACATATAGCTAGATGCTCCTCTCTTTCTAGTTCTTGTTTTTTATGACGAATATCGATGCTTAAACCATTGTAATCTTGTAAAAGTTGTTTAGTTCTAATCTCACACTCTCTTTTAAACTCGTCACTTATTTCTTCTTTACGATATCTCCTAATGCCGAGTTCATTAGAGATATCGTTTATTTCTTGATTGATTCGTCGTTTCTCCTCTTCCATATCTTTGATGCTTTCTTCGATCACTTCGACGATTGATAGTTCCCTTTTCTCCATAATTTGTTGAAAAAGCAATTTAATTTCTTCAAATCCCTTGTCGACGCGACTTGCACCGAGATCATCATCGAAAGAATTTTGTGGAGGTGATTGGTCAAAACCGGAGAATTGATTGTCGAAAGACGTATTGTAGTTCATCGGTTGACAATCGTACCCATAATGAGGTGCGTTTCCACAAGACTCACATGAATACGACGATGGATATTGCGATGATTGGTCAAAGAAATTAGGATTCGGTTTGGGGTCATTATAATTCGTACAACAAAATCCGAAGTCGTGCTCCAAACCGTAAAAATCACACGAATAAGACGAAGGCGGTTGTGGAGTCTGGTCATAGGATTGGAATCCGTAACCATGGTCATTTTGAGGAGAGTTGTATATATACCCCTCCCTTCCTCCATAAATCTCGCAATTGAAGCAATTACCACCGTCGGGCGGACCTCCACAATATGGACAAGAGTAATATCCCTCGTTGGACATGACGAAACGCGAATGGTGTTACGAGAATTAAACACTAGAGGGTTAGAGAAAGAATTATTTGATTAGGGGTAAGAAGAATATTTTTTTCATTTTTGATTGTTTTGTTTTTTTTTTAATTTTTTTTTTTTTTGGGTTTTTGAATGTATTACGTAGACACAAATCTACAAATCTCCCCTCGAATCGACTTTCTCGATTAAAGGAGCCTCAAAGAATGAAAACGATCACGTGGAGTGAACGTTCTCGATGACTTTAGAACATTGGTGGAACACCAAAACGTTCAAGAGGGTTTAATCTTGAAAACACAAGCAAATATAATATACGTAGATAATACTTGGGCGGCAAACCCTCGATTAGCCCTCTTTCTCAAAACACGCACAAGCAAGCGGAGGAAACGAGGCGGCGCGAAGCACTTAAGAGCCTTTTTCCTTTAGGTCGTGAAATACAACCGCCTTATACCCACCTTATAGTTTGTGTTAATTGAAATTAAGCCTCACGAAAGTATTTATCTATTTTTCCTTTAAACTTTTGCTTTAGATTCGAATACAATGATCGAGTGATGAAATCCCGAATCAAGGTTGCGTTTTCACGCTTTTGGAGTACTTGTATATTTATTTGTTCTTACGTAGTACAATATAGTAATAATATATTCACAAGGAAAACGAAAACCAATATATCTACAATATAGTAAAAGGTTGATTTGTGTTTAATTTAGGAAAATTAAACACGATTTATTTGGATATTATACTATAATAGAGAAAAATAACAAAAATGAGTATGTACGATATTCACGCTTTCCAAAAAATGAAAAGCAAAAACGCACTACTCACACAAACACGATACTAATAATAATGGCAACACAAACACCTCCCCGGCAGCGGCGCCAAAAATTGATGTAGAAAATGATATACGTGTTTAGGAAAACAACGTATTAGTGCGGTAAGTATTAAACTTGACGATTTAATAAAAAACCGACAAATCGAATAAATTCCAAGTTCGTTCTCGAAGGAGGTGTGTGAATTAATGTGCCAAAATATAAAATAACAATGTTTGGATTAGTGACGTTTTTGGTTTCAAGAGAGAAAAATAAAAGACGAGCTACGACTACGTTTAGACTATGACGAATTAACGTAAAACGCGAACGTAAATACGTAAAACGTGACGAAATTAAAAATTAAACCTAAAAATTAATAAAAAGATTAAACTAAGTCTTAAATAATATAAATAAGAATAAAAATCCAACAAATATATTTTAAAACCTTTTATTAATTAAATATTCAATTTTTAATGCTAATTAAAGCCCAAAAATTAAATATAATTAACAAAATGCCCAAAATATTAATTTATTGAACTAATAACTAACTTATATTATTTAATGACTAAAAACTATTTTTCTTAAATTTTAAAAACTATTTTTCTATTTTTTATTCACTAAAAACTATTTTTAAATTAAAATAATCATAAAAAATAATTAAATAATGACAAAATTAATCTAACAATTTTAAAAATCCTAAATTATCCTATTGAACAGTAAAAAATTGAAAAAGTTTGAAAAAGGTAAAAATTTGCACTAAAAGACAAAACTATTTAATAATTAAACCCTAATTAACTTAATTTAATTATAAAAAATAATTAAAAAGTGAACAGTGACTAATTTTTTAAACTAAAAATCTTAAATTAATATTCTAAGTCTAAGAAAAATTTTAAAACTGAAAAATATAAACTTTTTACACTAAATGACAAAAACAGTAATATTAAAAAGTATTTAAAATAGCACTTAAACCTAAAAAATACTAAATGAACAGTAACTGGAAATTAAATTATACTAAAAAATCAGAAATTAAAAATGAAAAATAATGGAAAAAGTTTTAGGTCCTAATTCCTAAATTTACCCACAAAAGACAAAAAAGGAAGGAACTGAAAGTGACATGTGGAGAACTTCTTGTCTGCTTGCTAAGCAGTGGGAACTTTTCCACAAGCAGTGGGAACTTAGTTCCCACTGACAGTACAAAAATGAGGTCTGGGAGATTTTAAGCTTGTAACTTGTTGGATTTTTAGTTTTGCTTGGATACAAGGGCACCCCCACACTCATGGAAGTGTGGGGAGTCAGTTTATGCAAGAAAACACACAACTTCAACACAAAAATCACACAAGAAAGGCTAAAATAGGCTATTGTTCACAGATAAAGTGCAAGTCTGATGGACTGTGGGTTGTTTGACTGATGCAAATGACAATAAGGCTAACCTTGAGTGGCCAAATTTTGACTCATACACCACCACAACACAAAACAAACTAAGTTTAACCCTAGATTACACTAATCTTAAACTAATTCAAAGATTTCAGGTTCAAAAACTACCTAAACCAACTGATTTTTTTATCCTACTGATTAATATGGCTGTTTATACCAAAAGTAACTAAGCAAAATCTGATTTCTTGTCATTTATCCTAAGCAAACTACTTATAACACCTAGTACTACATATATGGGAGTGTTCAAGTTGTGATTACACATTCCTTATGTCACCTAAGCCATGTAAATCCCAATACCAAACACCCCTTTAACAAAGCTGATAATGAAATTTATGATGTAAATCACTCTAAAATCTATCCAACTGATTCTTACCTATTCAAGCATGTATAAATATCATTAACTAGCATAAACAAGAACTCAAGCTAACCTTCTAACAACTTTTGCACAAAAACAATAAACAACAAAAGGAGCAGTCAACATCTAAATCAACATCATGCATAATCTAAGCAAAAAAAATATCAATGAGTGGGTTCAAGCCTACTTACTTGGTTTTGTCCAGACCAAGGACTGAGCTGATGCCTTCAGCTCACTAAATTTCTCAACTTATAAGCTTATGGATGATGCTGTTTGTTTGAGAGTAGAGAGTGATGGTGTGACTTCCAAAGTCACACCCAATATATCTTCAAATTAATGCTTCCTTAATACCCTGCTAAGAATAAGAAAACAAGACCACAAGATTATCTGGTCAACACCCCTATGCAGCTATAAACTTGGCTTATTGACTAAGCAAGCTTATAGCTTATAGGCTATGTAACAAAGAACCTGAAAAACTGATTTTTGAAGAAAAAGTTGAAAACCTAGGAAACTATGATGAAGGCTGAACCATAAGCTGAAATAACTACACAATCCACTATCACTTCATGATAGTTAAATCCATCTTATAAATAACCTTTTCAACAAAACTTCTTAAATACGACTTTTCTGAAAAACAGGAAAAAGAAAAAAAAAAGAACCAAGTTTAGGGAAACGATTGGACTATAAAGGTAACCAAACACAAACTCTAATCCTGAAGCACAAGGAATACAAATCCACTTTCACTTTTTTGTATCTCTGAATTCAGAATTTGAGTTCAATAAAAAAAAAACTTACCACAAAATTTCTTAAATCAAAACTACCATGAACTTTTAACTTAAATGAATTAATTGTAAGAACTAAGCTACAAACTGATAAGTAAATGGAACTCAGCAATATTTTTATAAAATAAAAATTTAATATTCCATTAAAATTAAAATAGTACAAAATATGCTGGAACAAAGAAGCTTAAGCTACAAATGGCTTAGCTTATATACTACTCTAGAATTAATAAAAAAATACAAGAAATGCGAAACCCTATCTAGTGAATATCCAAAATTGCCCTTGGACGATTTTCAGAGTTCTTGGTCAACATCAGTCCGCATGTGACTATGCAGTTGGCTTTTTGATCTTGAACGTATATTGGGTCCTTGGGGACAAAGGAATTGATAAGAATCGTTGGATGACTGAAATGATTCCATCTTTGCTATTTTTGACAAAACAGGGGAGCAGGGGTCACGGGTAGGGCCTCATGTGGTCACGGGATAAATTGGTTTAAGGTGGGGTTATGTTTTAAGTGGGATTAATTGTCAATCTGGAGGAGATGGGGTTGAACCCCTTTGTTTTGGGGAAATTAGGGTTTTAGGGTTTATTGGATTAGGGGTGAAGGAAGAGTGGGATTAGATGTTATTAGGATAAACAGATTTTTAAAAATGGTGTTTACCTCCAAAGTGATTAACTGATTTAAAAATCAGTTATATAAAAGTGCTAGTGGGGAGTGACGAGGCAGGAGAGGGAGTGGTGATTGGATGAAATTTTGAGTGGGGTGACGTGGCAGGTTGTGAGTGGGAGGGTTAGTTTGAGGTTGTCGGGCAGTAAGGGTTTAATGGAAGTGGGGTTAAATTAGTTTGTGGAGTTTGCAGGTTTAGTCCCTATGGTTAAATGGCTCTCAAAGCAGCTTTTCAATATCAGTCCCTTGCATTTATCACCGTTAGTCCTTGTAGCTATGCACTTCTAGTCCTTTAGGATTGCAAACTTAGTCCTTGTGTTAACAATTGACATTAAACTTGTAATTTAATCACTTTCCAAGGGCTTTTCTTGAATAAATCATGAAACTTTAGGGACCCCTAAGTATTAATGGAAAATTGAGGGGTATAAAGTGTCATTCTTCCAAAGTTGAGGGACCAAACTTGTATAATCTTCAAACTTCAAGGGTATTTTTGGAAATTCCACTTTTGGGCCCGGTTTCTTGTGCGGCTTCGTTTCCCGTGTTCGTTTTTGCTTGATTCCTTTGATCTTTTGGTGAATTCACGATATCCATACCTAAAATACACAATGAACAAACATAGGCACATATATGGGTATTTTGATGATATTTTAAGCGTTTTAAGCCCGATTTGGACGATGAGACTATGTATAAATACAGTCTCATCAGATTAGTTTTGCCATATTTCGAAACATTTCCAAGCCCTAACCCTAAAATCTATTTTAATTATAATAGAACATAATTAAAATACTTAGACCATAAGAATTAAGGTATAAATTCTTAAGTTTAAATTATTTTATAAATTTTAAAATAATTTATGGAAACTTTAAAGTTAAATAAAATATTATATTTTTTTTAAATAAAATATTTATATTTACTTTAGGAAATAATTGTATAAACAATTATGAAAATGTGTTATTAATACATGTACTCATATACTTTTAAGAAATAAAATTATATGAACGCAAATTAAATTAAATGTTACCTCGTAAATATATTATAAGTAAAATCCCTTATGTTTACTTAGATATAGAACTTGGTTATAAATTTAATTAGATGTTATTGATACAAGTACTATAAACATAAATTAATATTTTAAGTGAAACATTTTCTTTTATGTCTACTTAAATGTAAAACTTAATTGTAAGATTGAATGATTACTATAAATACATGTATGCTAACTAATATTAATAGTTAAACATTTGATGTGAACTTAGAAATGAAACTTATATAAATAACTTAAATGAATATTGATGCTACTTGAACTACGGTTATTTAGATAAATACCATAGTATGAATGAACTGAATAAAATCCGTATAAGCATACATATATGTTCTTTGTACTATCTATTAAGACTGTACTATCTGATTATGCATAACTTTGGTGTGAGCTTTAATTGGATATCCGTGTTAAACAAGCAATTGCCTACTCCCAGGTGAGTTTACAGCCCCATTTTAACTTTGATAAAACTTTCTCTTTTGGGAAAGAAAATATGCAAACATATATTAGACATATCTGAATTGTATAAACTTGATTATGATTGATTATTATTGAAACTGTTTAATTGTTGTAAATCGTCTGAATGTTATAAATAGATGGGAAAATCACCTAATAATGTATTAAACTTGCCACTTTTTACGGTTGTATGTAGTCAATTATTTTTTTTCTCATTGTATCAGTGAACTTTTGAATTTCGACCTTTGTATGTAGCTGATGACCTGCTCAACCGGTTACTCGTACGTGAAGCAGGTTGCACTAACGACCATTTATTTTTATTACAACATCAGTCCTTTTCACTAACTATCGTTTGTTAAAATTAAATTTTCTTAAAAAGTCAAACAAATAAATTCTAAACTTATGTCCTAATCTTATTTTCTTAAAAAAACAAGCTAATTGAAACATTCTCATTTTCCATACATATAATATCTAAATCGATAAAAAAACACATTTAGCAACCTGCATATCTCAGAAACCTCTCATCTCAAAACTGAGATCCAAATCCCAAAATCAAAACATGACCCACTAAAAATAACAACACTATAACTTTTGATCGATTTAGATATGGGTTGAGATCAATTTGGATCTGGGTTTAGATCGATTTGGATCTGGGTTTAGATCAATTTGGATCTTGGTTTAGATCGATTTGGATCTTGTTTTTTTTCTGTTTATGTGAGTGGTCTCGAGTTGGTTTCTTTTTTTTCTCAGCCACCCAAATCACTGGATCAAAGATTTGACATTTTCGGTGTGATGGGTGATGGTTTTTTTTATTCTCGATACCCACTACTGCCGTTGAGTTGAGCCTAGCCCGGATCTGAATACCTCACATGTTGTGGTAAGTATAGTAGACTTGGTTGGATTTTCCCAGTGTTGAAATAAATATTTTTTTAATTGTTTCAAAGTTGGGGTAATCGTTTCAAAGTATAGATTAGATATTAGATGTGACGAGCCTGAGTAGATTCATGGCAATTAGATATGAGGATGAGATGTGATGGACGCTTGCTAGATTCGTTGTGATTATATCCAAGACTTATTTGATTTTCTTATTGATTTGTATTTGTTTTTAATCATTACTGAAGTTTTTGATTTTGTTATTGATTTGTGTGTGGTGTAGTAATCTGGGTGTTCATGTTCTTGAGATCATGATAAACAAATAATCATTTTAAAATTGAATGGACAAAAAATGCAATTTACTTGTTACATTATTTACAAACAGTCGTTGGTATAAAATACTAAAGGTGCAAGAGTTCATGAATAAGCAACCGCCTAAAGGTTAAGCAGGTCATCGGCTACATACAAAAGTCGAAATTTAAAAGTTTAATGATACAATGAGAAAAAAAATAGTTGGCTACATATAACTATAAAAAGTGGTAAGTTTAATACATTTTAAGTGATTTTCCCTAAATAGATCTATTAGGGATTGACCATCCCCGTCTGGGTGAGTCATGCTCACTGTTCCTTGGCCGGGACAACAGACGTATACCATGTTGGAACTAGAATGGGTGTCTTTTTGTAAGACACTACGTCCTCATCTGTTGAGGACTATGGGTTAAGCTTCAGTTTCTAATAATAAACAAATGTTATTTACATTTTAGTAAGAATGCTTTGTGCATTATTACTTCTATGATTATTGTATGTCCAAACTAATTAATTGTTAAAATCTGTAAATTCACCAACTTTATGTTAACCCCGTTAGTATGTTTTGCACAGGAATATGAAGTTAGTGCATGGTCTCCAACATCTTAGAAAACTGCATCATAGGACTCTCAGGGGTTCTATTTGGGAAACGAAAACAATCACCTACTGTCTTGTTTAAAACAATTTTTATATACTTGTTTGAATAAACATGTAATCTGATTTGACTAACTTTTTATCTTATGCTCTATGGACTATATGCTATCGATCCACCCTTATGACATCTCCGTGGATATTTCCGCATATTTTGACCCTACTTGGGGTGTCACAGAGAATGGTATCAGAGCATTAGTTATAGAGAACCAGATAAATTTTTAAATAAAATAAAAATAAATTTTGTTTTTCTTTTATTTAAAACTGGACTATAACTTATAAAAATCTTTTTGGGATTTTATTTTGGGACCATATTAGTTAAGCATATAGATCTTAGGGAATTTTATGCTATGTGAACTAATTATGTATATATATGTTTACTAAACTTGATTATTAATACTGTTTAGTGAGGTATTGCTATATGTTAGACGTGTTAAACTTGAAAATTTTACATTACATAGTAAAATACTGAAATGAGAATATGAGTAATATTAAACTAAACATCACACTTACTAATTGATAAATGAACTACTTACATGATAATACATATATATGTATAAGTATAAATATTTGTAACCTTAAAACATTCTAATAATTGTTTTAAAATGGTATATATTTCATAAAGCATGTAATCTAAATAATATTGTTCTTTGTTTGTAAGCTTATACTCACTTCAAACTTAAAATAATACTATTTCAGAGCATCATGACTCCGCCTACTGCATCCACGACTCTTCTACCCAGAGTAGCTCCTACTCCAGTTGTTTGTTCATCCCTACGATCGACGCAGTGTGGATGGTTGTCAGCCTCGGATTCAGAGGATGACCCAGCCACCGAAGCTGTACTCCCAGAGGACCCTTTTTCTATCTCAGCATCAACCACACCGGCCCCAACCTCTATGGAGGAGGACCGAGTCCCTTCTAGCATACCATCTTCCATGCCTCTGTCCTTTTCATCAGGCTATTTCTCTGGACCCGCACCTGTCTCCACTTATGAGACCGGGGAAGGCTCCGGGGCAGGACGTGTCGATTCCGTCCAGGCCCAGATCTCTGCATTGGCTGCACACCACGAGCAAGAGATATCCGACCTCCGCAGCCAGTTGACAATCAGTCAACAGGGCCACGCCGTCATCTATGAGCGTATCGACACTCTTTTCCGCACAATAAGGGGAGATTCCCAGACTGCTAAGGGCATCCAGGCTAGGACGGACGAGGCACTGAAGTGGTTATTGGATGATAACTACCGCCTCCACCAGCGCATTCAGGTCATGGAGGGTCTGCAACATTAGACCCATGCTGCTCTAGCTACTCAGGAGCAGTCATTGTCCATCTTCTTTGATCTCGCCACTGTCCGGCATGATGGGGTTACTGGGGAGATGGCTTATCTCCGAGGGGTTGTCGATAGGCTCGGGAACCAGCTAGTGTCTACACTCCGTACGCTCAAGGAGACCCGAACGACAATTCGGACTTTGTGGAACACCAGGAAAAATTCTGCAATCCCACCAGCTCCATCCACACCGTCAGCCCCGGCATCTTCTAGTAGACCATCCAGGCAGGATTAGTATAGATGTACTAGACTTCTTGTACATCATGATAAGCTCGCGGGTTACATCTCGGCTATCATGATATAGGGCCTTTGTACTTTTATCTCTTTTTCCGCTTTTGGTGATGTAATCCCGTACTTTATCTTTCCTTTTTCTTTGGGCATGTATTTTGGATATGATGTACTTAAGACAATGTGTACCACTACCCGGAGCAAGGCTAGCTAAACCTTGTTCCGTATTTGATATGCTCGATGAATGTTTAAAATTCCTTACGGAACTTTACATGAAATCACTCTCTTATGTTATATCTGTTGTGCAATGTATTATATTATGAGATCTTAACAGGTTGTCCAAATTTGTTATGAAATCAGTGCATAAGTTTCCTCGTGCAAATAATATAAAAGCTGTACTAATGCTTGAACTAATAATCTCATTTTGTATATGATTATAGACAAATGGTGATTACGAGGTCAAATCCCAATAATGCAACCACTTCCAATGCCGACAATGCTGAATCCCCAGAAGCTACACGAAATGTCACTGCCGCACAACTACGGGAAATGATAAGTGAAGGCATCACAACAGCTATGGCAGCCAGAGGAGCTAACCCAAATACAAACAATGATCCAAACTCCGACGCTCGCAGAAACAACACCAACAGGGGTTGCTCTTACCCCAACTTCTTAAAATGTAAACCCTCATACTACCGAGGGAAAGAAGGAGTTGTTGAACTAATGCAATGGTTTGAAAGACTAGAGACAGTTTTCCGCATCAGCGATTATGCTGACGAGAACAAAGTTAAGTATGCTACATGCACTCTACTCGATAGCGCCCTTACTTGGTGGAACTCTGTGGTCACCACCCTTGGACATGCTGTTGCTTATACTCTCACTTGGGCCAACCTCAAGGAAAGAATGACTGAGAAGTACTGTCCTAGAGGAGAAATGAAGAAGTTGGAAGCCGAGTTGTGGGATCTCAAGTGTAAGAACAATGATATCATTTGGTACAACCAAAGATTTCAAGACTTAAGCTTGATGTGCACCAGAATGTTTCCTCTAAGGAGTGAAAAGATTGAAAAGTATGTCAGCGGACTCCCTGAAAACATTCATGACAGTGTGCTAGCTTCACGACCCACCTTTGTTGAAGGTGCCATGGAATTTGCGACTGAGCTGATCAACAAGCGAGCCCGCAATCTGTCCGAGAGGCAAACAGACAACAAGAGGAAATCCGATGAAAACTCTCGTAACCAGCACCAACAATCTTCCAAAAAGCACAATGTTGGGCAAACAGATGACACTACCCCCACAACCTGCACCAAGAACTACTCAGGGACACAGCCCAAGTGTTCGAAGTGCAACTACCATCATGTTGTTGGAGGACAATGTCAAGGATTCTACAAGTGCGGCCAACAAGGCCATTTTGCTCGCGATTGTCCAACCAATGTTGCTACCCCAGGTCGACCCAACACCAATCCTGGAAAAAGCAACAAGGGCAAGTCCAACGCACGTGGGAGTGGAAGTGGGCAATAAGGAAACCGAAACCCCACTGGCGGGAGCAGTAGCGGGCCGAAGAAAGTTGTGGTATGTTACGAGTGTGGAACCCCTGGGCACGTGAGACCTGATTGTCCCAAGAGGGCCAACCAGAAGAAGGACGACAAGGGAACTCCTTCGCAAGTGTACATGGCTGGCAATGCCCCAACAAATCCAGGCTCCAGCATCGTACCTGGTACGTTCTTACTAAACCAGTGATATACATCTATCTTGTCTGATACATGTGTAGACCAAAGCACTTCAATTACTAAATTTAGTAAGGTAATGGAAATCCCTCCGATAGTTCTAGGATCCTATTATACTATGGAATAGTCGACGAAAAAGTTATAATAGTTAAACACCATCATTCAAGGTTGATCCTTAAAACTTTTCAAATCGCCGTTTTACATCAATCAGATCCTAGAAAGCCCTGATAGCTTTGAGGTCGTTATTAGCACAAATTGACTAACAAGTATCATGCGACTATCCTATATAGCCAAACATGGGTTTGTGTACCTTGGTGAGATGAAACCTTGATTATACTAGGGAGCCATAACCCCGATATAGTTACCACTAGATTTAGTGTCATCTCTAGCACCAACGGGCCAAAGAATACTTGGTCCGAGAATATCCCATTTCCCTAACTTGTTTCTTCCTTGCCTAAACCTGAAAGACACATCCAACTCACAATGGGTGTATTTTGTAGGGTTACTCCCGCCACCTAGACAACCCTAAACCTGAAAGGCACATCCAACTCACAATGGGTGTACCTTGGAGGGCTACATTCGACATCCCCCGTAAGGAAATGTTGAATGTCCTATATTTTTGGACATTCCTCTTTCCTCTTCGGGTCCAATTAGTTCGATAATACCATCATCCATTAGACGTTGGGAGACGAGAATTCCTCTCTTTAGAAGTTAGAATTTGTACAAATTTTGAACCAGTAATAGTGAATGTATGACCCTTGTTACGACACCCTGCAAGGCGCGCACTTCTTTATTCTTGGTATCTCCTTTTATTTCCACCATTTGAGGTACTTCTTTCCTGCGCCCCTCTCACACAGCCTCGCGGCAAAGGAAGCAGATTCTTTGCAACTTCTTACGCAAACGCCATCGACGACAATCTTAACCTCTTTGTTGGGTAGAAACTTTAGTACCATTAACTAATGTTTGTGTCCCACTGACTTGAGGTAAAGATCGTAAGTCTTTTCTTAAAGATGTTAATATAGGAGGGGTTAAAGTTAAACATGTTTGTTTTACCTTCAACCCCCAATTTTTCATCCGCGGGTATGGAGATATAACTTGTATCTCACCCATGAAAAGGATGTAGAAATAGTGCATCCCCAGATTCCCCAGCGTATGCAATATGTTGGCGTTTCCTCCTCATATTAGAAACCATTTGCAATGGATTTGTCCTCCTAACTAAATCCAAAACGCCAATGGTCCTCTCCCAAATTCGGAAAAGGTATGACTACAACACCCATTGAGAAGCCCGCGCCTACCCATCCACAGCATCAGTCTCCTTTAATGCTTAATCGGATGTATAGTGAGATCCGAATAAAGATCTCTTTGCATTACGCGCCTATCCATCCACAGCAGCAGTCTCCTTTACTGCTCAATCGGATGAATAGTACGATCCGAATAAAGATCTCTTTGCATTCCTCGCCTACCCATCCATAGCAGCAGTCTCCTTTACTGCCTAATCGGATGTATAGTGTGATCCATATCAAGATCTCTTTGCATTCCTCGCCTACTCATCCACAGCAGCAGCCTCCTTTACTGCTAAATCGGATGTATAGTGCGATCCAGATCAAGATGTCTTTGCATTCCTCTCCTACCCATCCACAACAGAAGTCTCCTTTACTGCTCAATCGGATGTATAGTGCGATCCGAATAAAGATCTCTTTGCATTCCTCGCCTACCCATCCACAGCAGCAGTCTCCTTTACTGCTCAATTAGATGTATAGTGCGATCCAGATCAAGATCTCTTTGCATTCCTCGCCTACCCATCCACAGCAACAGTCTCCTTTACTGCTCAATCGGATGTATAGTGCGATCCAGATCAAGATCTCTTTGCATTCCTCGCCTACCCATCCACAACAGCAGTCTCCTTTACTGCTCAATCGGATGTATAGTGCGATTCGGATAAAGATCTCTTTGCATTGCCCCTATCCGAATACAATAGTAATCTCTTCTACTGCTCAATCAGATGAATAGTACAATCTGGATAAAAATATCTCTGCATTCTCTTCTGTTCACCTGTAATGACAGAAGTTTCCATTAATGCCGAATCAGACATATAGAAGTAACCTAGGAATAGACCACTTCGCGTTCATGCCACCATCCGCACCTGAGAGAGAACCTGAAACAAATAATACACTTAGAACATCTATCACTTAAAAGATGACTATGTTTTTAATAGCTTTGAGGACAAAGCTAAAATAACGGGGTGGTGCTGTAAAATCCATGATTTTACCATGATCAAATATAATAAATTTCCACCTATTAATCCTAGAACACAAACTCATGTGTTATATTTCTATAGGTCATGTGTGAGCTTGTCTAACATGTACATATATTTTACATACATGCTTGTTATAATCAGTTGACTATGTAAGCTATGTACATAAATCAAGTAGTAAAAATGCACAACCAACATTTGATTAGACAACACTTAACAAAAATGAGAAAATATGTTACATCATGTAATTATAGTCGTGTATATACATGCATATTCAAGGCATGCCTAGACTTGCTTGGACTAGCCCAAGGTTATGGGTTCCTTATGCTGTAGCCTAACATAGGGCCCAACACAAGCCCACCCTACCCTTTGGATAACCTTACACGGCATCCCACCTTAGGTGGAAGAAGAAGAGATGCATGGGGAACCTAATGGCCTACACTTGGCAAGAATAATCTTACCAAGACAAGTCATGCCTTTTGCCCTCCTCTCTCTCTCCCCTTTTAGCCGAAAACACACACACATACACTCACATTCTTTGATGCAAATCTAAGCTTGTTTCTATCATCCTCTTCTCTCTCAATCATACGGCTTAAAGCTATATACATCCAAAAACCAAGTATTAAATCCACCAAGATCCCTGTCTCATCTTTACTACAAATCATTAGTAGTATCATTCACTTGGAATCATTATAAACAAGCCCTAGCTAAGCCATCTAGGCCACAACTTGATTTATACATAGGGTTTTCTTCATCATTTGAGTAGATCTCAAGTCACCTTGTTCACCTAGATCATTTGGGGTACTTTTAGGCAAGAAAGGTATGCACTACTTGTTCTTTCATTTCTTCATGCATGCATCATCATACATCTATAAACACAAGTAAATATCATGTTAAAATCAAGATTTGATGAAGTTATGACCATTATAGGTCACGACATATTTATAAAAATCATGTTCATGATTTAAAACCTTTTGATAAGGAACTTATGATTGGTATGTTATGTTTTAAACTTGATTTAAAAACTATATGAGACGTTTTGTAAATCTAAAGGTTGCATGAGTTACAAATCTTGTTTTATGGGACTATGGTTAAACCAATAGTCATAGATATCATAAAATGAATGTGTGTAACCTAAAAGTCTTGAAGACCATGACCTTAAAGGTCACGACATACATGGTTAATGTATATGTGATTTATGTGTTAAGTTTAAATGATGGAATATGAAATGATACATGTTAAAATGACTATTAAAAATCATAAAAATAACTTGTGGACTAAATGTAGCCGTGGGTTATATATGACCTAAAATGAATTAGATGTACATGCATGCTTATGTTAACCATAGATCTAATGATAAATACTAACTTGAGTATGTTAAACATAAAAACAAGCTTATAAAATCTTTTGGGAACCTTGGGAAGAGACAATATAGCCGTGGGCTATATGTAGTCACCTTGGTAAAATGGGAACCTTGGAAACATGCATATCACCTGGATAATCATGATTGTATTTTTGTAAATATTTACAAGACTTAAAAACTAGTTAAAGTGTTCATCTTGGAAATACCAAGATCTAAAAATATAGCCGTAAGTTATATATGAGGGTACAATGGATTTATGTATGATTTTTAGGTCTAGACATGGTTTAGATCTCATTTTAAACTTGTGACTTATTTTCTTGATATGTACATAGTTAGATCTATTGTTGTAACACTTATAAATTTACATGCAACCTTAAAATGGGACTTGACCTATCTTAATATGCTATAACTAATGTAGGCCGTGGGTTATAAGCTCCTACTAGGGCTTATGACTTACTTGTAACCTTATGACACACCTAGATCTAATTTGGTATAACACATAAAATGAATTTTAAGTTTTATTCATCTATTTAGATTGAAAACTAAATATTAATAAGCTCATAATAAGCTTATAAGAATATCCTAAGTAAAAACTTATATAAAATGAAAAGTAGTGTTAATGGACTATTTAAACCCATGAAAAGTTAACCTAAAACTTAAATGGACCCAATAAGCCCATTTGATAAATTATAGTAACTAAAGTGGACTTAAGATTACACTTAGGCCCATTTAACTAATTAAAGGACTTAAAAATATAGTTAAGCACAATAAATGAATTAAAGGCCCACTTAGATAAATGAGTGGACTTGAGATATAGTTAAGCCCACTAAAATAGCCCATTAGATGTTTAGCCCATTTAATGAGCCCATATACAATTTTGTATGTTCAATAAAAGTTTTTACAATAAAATATAACTTATAAAAACTTTTTGGATGAAAATGACAATTTATAAAACTTAAGGACTAAAACCGTAACTTATGAAACTTGTTTTGATGAACTAGTAAACAAAAGGACTGAAAATGTAAATATACAAAAGTCTAGGGTTTAAATAAATACTATCCGTGGCAAATTAAACCCTAGGGACCTTTTGGGAAGTTTCTAAAAGTTATTTTGCCATTTTAAAACCATAAGGACTATTTTTGTCAATTGCCGAAACTTAGAGAAGCCCTAGGGGCTGTTTTTGTAAATCTAGTAAAGTTACAAAACCTAGATATAACTAGGGAGATCAAATCTGCCATAAGCCGAAACTATAACAAGCCCTAGGTACTAAATATGTAAAATCCGAAAGTTATACTTGTTTAAAAATATAAAGGGACTAGTTTTGCCATATTTCGAAACATTTCCAAGCCCTAACCAAATCTATTTTAAATATAATAAAACATAATTAAAATACTTAGACCATAAGAATTAAGGTATAAATTCTTAAGTTTAAATTATTTTATAAAATTTTAAAATAATTTATGGAAACTATAAAGTTAAATAAAATATTATATTTTTTTTAAATAAAATATTTATATTTACTTTAGGAAATAATTGTATAAACAATTATGAAAATGTGTTATTAATACATGTACTCATATACTTTTAAGAAATAAAATTATATGAACGCAAATTAAATTAAATGTTACCACGTATATATATTATAAGTAAAATCCCTTATGTTTACTTAGATATAGAACTTGGTTATAAATTTAATTAGATTTTATTGATACAAGTACTATAAACATAAATTAATATTTTAAGTGAAACATTTTCTTTTATGTCTACTTAAATGTAAAACTTAATTGTAAGATTGAATTATTACTATAAATATATGTATGCTAACTAATATTAATAGTTAAACATTTGATGTGAACTTAGAAATGAAACTTATATAAATAAGTTAAATGAATATTGATGCTACTTGAACTACGGTTATTTAGATAAATACCATAGTATGAATGAACTGAATAAAATCCTTATAAGCATACATATATGTTCTTTGTACTATCTATTAAGACTGTACTATCTGATTAGGCATAACTTTGGTGTGAGCTTTAATTGGATATCCGTGTTAAACAAGCAATTGCCTACTCCCAGGTGAGTTTACAGCCCCATTTAAACTTTGATAAAACTTTCCCTTTTGGGAAAGAAAATATGCAAACATATATTGGACATAACTGAATTGTATAAACTTGATTATGATTGATTATTATTGAAACTGTTAAATTGTTGTAAATCGCCTGAATGTTATAAATAGATCTATTAGGGATTGACCATCCCCGTCTGGGTGAGTCATGCTCACTGTGCCTTGGCCGGGACAACAGACGTATAACATGTTGGAACTGGAATGGGTGTCTTTTTGTAAGACACTACGTCCTCATCTGTTGAGGACTATGGGGTTAAGCTTCAGTTTCTAATAATAAACAAATGTTATTTACATTTTAGTAAGAATGCTTTGTGCATTATTACTTCTATGATTATTGTATGTCCAAACTAATTAATTGTTAAAATCTGTAAATTCACCAACTTTATGTTGACCCCGTTAGTATGTTTTGCACAGGAATATGAAGTTAGTGCGTGGTGTGTGCATGGTATCCAGCATCTTAGAAATCTGCATCATAGGACTCGTCAGGGGTTCTATTTGGGAAATAAAAACAATCACCTACTGTCTTGTTTAAAACAATTTTTATTTATTTGTTTGAATAAACATGTAATCTGTTTTGACTAACTTTTTATCTTATGCTCTATGGACTATATACTATCGATCCACCCTTGTGACATCTCCGTGGATATTTCCGCATATTTTGACCCTACTCGGGGTGTCACCGAAGAACAACAAAATTGTCCATCAAGCCGATCACGAGTATCGCGCTTTCGACACCACTTTGTTACACATGGATACTCGTTCCATGTTGGATATGTTGCAACAACGATCCACCAATGCTAATTGTTCGTCTTGTTCGAATTGTGGTGGTCCACACGATACTTATTTATGTGGTCAAAACAATGGCTATTATGGGGAGGGACATGCTTATAATGGAACGGAGAACCCTAATTTTCAACCTAACCTACCAATGGACTACACTTGTAATGACTATATGGGATATTCCAGTTTTTAATCACAAAATCCACCATCATTTCATGATCAACCCTTTGATGAGCCATACCAAAACCAAGGATTTTCAAACAATGAAGGTTTTCAAAATAATGATAATTTTCAAGGCTATAATCAAGAAACCTTTCAAAACCAAGGATTTTACAATTATGAAAGTTTTCAAAATGATGATAATTTTCAAGGCTATAATCAAGAAACCTTTCATAATCAAGGATTTTCAAACAATGAAGGCTTTCAAAATGATGAAAATTTCCCATGCTATAATCAAGATACTTTTCAAAATCAAGGATTTTCACATTATGAGGGTTTTCTAAATGAAGGAAATTTTCAAGGTTACAATCATGAGAACTTTCATAATCATGACTCTTTTCAAAACTATAATCCACCTGATTATGGAAATCCACCTTCACCTTATTCTTCGACTTATTCATGTGAGTTTTGTGGAAACGCGCCCCATTATGGTTATGATTGTCGACCGAGGGATCCGCCTTCTTATGCCCCTAATATTTGCAATGAGATACATTATTTTCTTGAGAAAATAAACAAGTCGATCGATGGCATTTCTAAGGCGATTGATGGTAAGAAAGACATAAGCCTTGAGGAAATGAAAGACATGTGCCTGTGGTTAGAGAAACAAATTAAGTTTTATGAGGAAGTGGAAATTAAGACTTGCCAAATTCATGACAAGGAGATCGGTGATATGTTTCGTGAATCGTTGAAAAAATTTTCTTGTCACCTCAGGAAATATTTAAATGATTTACTCTTTAAGATTGCTACAATCGAGGAAGAAGAACAATATTTTGCTACTCGTGCTCGTATGCTTTATCAATGCTTATATGACAATGATGAGGGACCTTCAATTTGTATGACACTTAATGATGACACACCTTCGTCACCTTTACTTCACATGGAACCCATCGACTCTTTAACCATGGGGGACGAGCCTCTTAGCACTAATACAAACACCGATTTGAATGAATTAACCGCTTCTAGTGTTGAGAACCTTATCCCAATCTAAAAAGAGCTTGAGGGTGTTTCTAATGAACCATGTGACGAGCTTTGTATTGATACTTTTTCTCCTCATGATCACATTGAGATTTCATCACATATTGGCCTTCATGCTACTACTAGTGATTTTGATCTTGATGAATGATAGGTGTGTAAACACCCATCCTTTTACCACTTAATTCGGGCTAAAACGAGACCAAAACACGTATTTAATATCATTTGTTTGGAATTATGCGTGGTTTTTGTGTTTATTGTGTTTTCAGAGCCAACCGGATAAATATTGAAGAAAACATGGGATTGCACGGGTTTTACTGAAGAAAAAGACTCAAGATAAAGTCTATTGTCCAAGAGATGCGAAAGATTTGAAGTCACTGGGCCTATTCGAAGATTTATCGAAGAAAAGGACCAAAGATGGAAGATTTATATAAGTCGAAGAAACTCAAGTCTATCAAAGGAAGAAATTAAAAGACGAGTTGAATTTAATCGACGACAAATCCCGAATCAGAATCGAAAACGGAAACTTTTCTGAAAAGACGAAAAGACACAAAGAACGGGAGAAAGCCCACTCACCAACCAAAGGAAACACCTATAAATAGGCCATCCCACACACATTTTTGGAGCTAGCTAGTTTTTCTTTCTTCCTCCTTTTCTTTCTCCTGGTTCGTTTAACACCATCACCACTAGGGTGATTGGTGATTTTTATTTTTAGTTCTTCAATCTTGTAATTTTAATCCTTGTTTCATCTTGTCAAAACATTAATCATCCAATTCAAAGTTCTTGTTTAATCTTTCATTTCATCTTGTTCATCTCCATTTTTATCTTCAAGTTCTTAAGTTTTATTTTTCTTGATTTGATCTTCAAAAGGTGTTTGGATTTGTGTTTTTATTAGTGGGATTTGTTGCTTATGATGTCTAAATGATTTGTGTTTAATTTGGTAAAATCTTTTTAAGTATTTGATTTGATTTTGGTTAAAATTCGTGTCCCGTGTTCTTCGCTATACAGTTTCTGTAACTGGGTTTCTGATCTTCCGAATCAAGACAAAAAGTTCCGAATGAGTCCTTCATTCGGAAACTTCCGAACCAAGCACTAAAGTTCCGAATCAAGAGAAAACTTCCGAATCAATCTTTCATCCGGAAAGTTCCGGATCAGTCATAAAGTTCCGGATCAGTCAGAAAGTTCCGGATCAGTCAATAAGTTCCGAACCAATCCTTCATTCGGAAGTTTCCAAACTTCCGAATCAACTCCC
Source organism: Glebionis coronaria (assembly GCA_025667525.1). Lineage (NCBI taxonomy): Eukaryota > Viridiplantae > Streptophyta > Magnoliopsida > Asterales > Asteraceae > Glebionis > Glebionis coronaria. Next base: position 128,637,490 of record CM046875.1, read on the forward strand.
TTCATTCGGAAAGTTCCGGATGAGTATGTTCCGAATGAGTATGTTCCGGATGAGTGAATAGTATGTTCCGAATCAGTTAGTTCCGAATCAAGCATTAAAGTTCCGAATCAGTTAATTTTTGGGTATTTTAAAGATTACTGTTTTACTGTTGATGTTTTACTATTTTTCTGCTCATATTTCACTATTCACATGTTAACTTTAATTTTAATTTGAACTTTAAAATTTCAACCAAGTTTTTATTAATCTTAATTAAAGTAATTGCCTTTGATTTAAACTTCCATTTCCACTTTCTATTAGACTAGAAAACCCAACCCCTTTATTTAGTAACCAAGAACAATCATTCCACTTAAGACCTAGATCAATTCGAGAGGATATCGAGAGACTAAAATCTGAACCCATACAAAATCAGTAAATCAAATGGCGCCGCTGCCGGCTCTTCTCGTTAAGATCAAAAGTTTTTTGTGAGAAATTGGATTTTGGGATCCGTTCCCCGTGAACGTTACTTTTTCAAGAAAATCTTCAAAAACAACTAAAAAATATAAAATTTTCAAAAATCCTAAAAAGTAAAAAACAATAAAAACCAAAAATATTTGTGCTTTGCTTTTCTTTGTTCGTTCTTTTACAGGTGTATGCGCACTCGATCCACGTCTTATCAAGAGCCCGAGCCTCTCGATAACTTAGACATGGCTGGTGTACAAAACAACAATAACATACCACCTCCGAACAACAATAATAACAACAACAACCCGCCTTTCAACAACATGAATAACAACAACAATGAGCACCTTCCGGATAATCGCCCAATGATTGAATTGCTGCAAGCTCATGTCGATGGCAACATGGATCCAATTGTTATTCCTCCAATTGCCGCCAACAATTTCGAGCTCAAGTCAGGCTTTATCCAGATGGTCTCAGCTCAACCATTCTTTGGACGAACCATTGATGACCCACACGATCACATCAAGAGATTTCTACAACTCACGAACACGGTCAAGTTCAATGGCGTTCCACAAGAAGTGATAAGGTTACAACTTTTTCCCTTTTCTTTAGAGGGACAAGCCCGGCATTGGCTTGCTAAGGAACCGCCACAGAGTATTCTCTCGTGGACGGATTTGGAAACAAAGTTTATCAACTACTTTTTTCCACCCTCTCGTACTACCGCTTTGCGGAATGAGATTATAACCTTTGAACAAAAGTACGACGAGTCATTCAGTGAATCTTGGGATCGCTTTAAAGATCTTTTAAGAAAATGCCCACAACATGGTTTTACCAAAGTTCATCAAATAAATACTTTTTACAATGGTTTAAGCATAAATGACCAAGATTCACTGAATAGTGCTTCGGGGGGTAATCTCTTGGCTAAGACTTCCAATGCTGCTTGGGATATCATTGAGAACAAGTCTCGTGTGCAAACCAAGAGCATTAGGACCAATGTTGCTAGTGCTAGCACTAATGACAGCGACAAGCGATTAGACAAAATTACCACGCTTCTTGAATCGCTTGTCACCCACACCGTCAGCAACAACAACAGCAACAACACCAAAAATGCACAAGTGAACGCTGTCAGCCAACCTTGTGAGATATGCGGTGGTCCCCATTCTTACACAACTTGTACCGCCACCCAAGATTACCCTGCTGAGAATGTGAATGCGGCATATGGCACCTACCAACAACCTGCTTATCAAGCTAGACCTCAAGGTGACCGTAACTTGCTTAGCTACCGCAGCAACAACTATCTTTCCCCACCTGGCTTTCCTCCAACCAACCCAAACCAACAACAAAACCTTAACCGCCCTGCTCAACAACAACAACAACCTCGCCAACCATATATCCCACCTCACAAGCAGCAACAACCACCTCAACGCAACAATCAAATATACCAACAACCTGCTTACCAACCACCTGCATACAATGCTCCTTCAAACCAAACCAACACTGCACTACACCAAGAGGTCGCCACCTATATGAGGACCAATGATGTGATAGTGGGAAATCTCCAAGAGGAAGTGCGCAATTTGAAGGCAGACTTGGTCAAGCAAGGAAATGATTTGAGAGCTGATATGAGAAACACGTTGGATAGCCAGACTAATGATCTGAGGAACATGATGGCTAGTTTTTTCCAAAGTAGTCAACCCTCTTCTTCGGGTACTCTTCCGAGTAACACCGTTGCGAACCCAAGAGGGGAGATGAAAGCAATCACTACTAGAAGTGGTAAAGGTACCAAGGAACCCGAGCTTCCTATACCTCCACCGGTGGTTGTGACTAAGGAGAACGAGTCGCCTGCTCCTATTCCTCCTCCTTCCCCAATTTCTCCACCTCTTCTTTCTACCCCTCCTCCACCCGTGCTTGTGAGTGATCCTATTCCCCTAAAGCCTTCCTCTTCTTCCAATATACCTTATCCTTCTAGGTTGAGGAAAGAGAAGCAAAAGAGCAAGGATGATATTCAGGTTTCGAATTTCCTTAAAATGTTCAAAAAACTGAATTTCAATATCTCCTTCGCTGAGGCTCTCGCTCACATGCCCAAGTATGCCAAAATGTTTAAAGATCTTCTGAGCGACAAGGAAAAGCTCCTCGATCTCGCCAACACCCAACTTAATGAGAACTGCTCTGCAGTGCTCTTAAGGAAATTACCAATCAAGCTTGGTGATCCGGGTCGTTTTCTTATCCCTTGCAATTTCCCGGGAGTAGAGAATTGCATGGCCCTAGCCGATCTAGGTGCCAGTATTAATCTCATGCCTCTAAGTGTTTGGAAGCAATTATCTCTCCCAGAGCTAGTCCCCACCAAAATGACTTTGGAATTGGCCAACCGTACGGTTGCTTATCCAGTGGGGATAGCCGAAGATGTCATTGTAGGAGTCGACAAATTCACCTTCCCTGCCGATTTTGTTGTCGTCGACTACGAGATGGACCCACGTGTGCCACTCATTGTTGGTCGTCCATTCTTGAGGACCGGTCGCACTCTCATTGATGTTGAAGCCGGTGAGCTTATCATGAGAGTGGGTGACGATAAAGTAGTCTTCAACATGGGAAAGTTATCTAAACAACCTTCTTCTTACGAGAATGTTAATTGTATTGACGTTCTTGATGAAGCTTGTGAAGAACACTTCAAGGATGCTTGTAAAAACATTCCTACCTCTCTTCCCAATGTTGAGACCGTTTCCTCTATCGACTCATCACTATCTCTATTTGGAGAGAGTGATTTCCTTTGGAAAGATTTGGAAGCCAGCCTAGGAGATGTGAAGCAAGACAATGACGATTCTACTGCCACTTGGGATGAAGACCTCAGTTTCATTGCAAACCTCCTCAAAGAAGACAACCCTTCCCCTCCATCTCCCACTATCATTGCTATCGAGACTCCGACTTCGAATACGCCTCCCGTCGACAATCCTCCGGATTTGGAACTTAAGGAGTTGCCACCCCATCTTGAGTATGCATTCCTCGAAGAAGAGAAGAAGTCGCCAGTCATCATTGCTAAGGATTTGAAGGATGAAGAGAAAGCCCGACTTGTCGCTGTGTTGAAAGATCACAAGAAGGCTATTGCTTGGAAGATTTCGGACATTCGTGGAATTGATCCTCACTTCTGCACGCACAAAATTCTCATGGAGGACGACTATAAGCCCACTATTCAAAGCCAACGAAGGGTGAATCCAAAAATCCATGAAGTCATCAAAACAGAGGTTATCAAACTTCTTGATGCGGGTATGATTTACCCTATTTCGGATTCACCGTGGGTTAGTCCAATCCATTGTGTGCCCAAGAAGGGCGGAATAACCGTTGTTCCCAATGAACACAACGAGTTGATTCCCACTCGTCTCGTTACTGGGTGGAGAGTTTGTATAGACTATCGCAAACTCAATGATGCCACGAGAAAGGATCATTTCCCTCTACCTTTCATGGACCAAATGCTTGAACGATTAGCCGGTAATGAATATTACTGCTTTTTGGATGGTTTCTCGGGTTATTTTCAAATACCCATCGATCCCCAAGATCAAGAGAAGACTACATTCACTTGTCCCTACGGCACTTTCGCTTACAAAAGAATGCCTTTTGGCTTATGTAATGTGCCCGGGACTTTCCAAAGGTGCATGTTAGCTATCTTCCATGACATGGTTGAACAAACCATGGAAGTCTTCATGGATGATTTCTCGGTCTTCGGGGATTCCTTCTCTGCTTGCCTTGCCAATTTAGAACGTATGCTAAAGCGGTGCGAAGACACTCGCCTCGTTCTAAATTGGGAAAAATGCCATTTTATGGTAAAAGAAGGCGTCGTGCTTGGACATAAGATTTCGAAAGCCGGTCTTGAAGTAGACCGTGCTAAAGTTGATGTTATAGCAAAGTTGCCTCCACCTTCCACTGTGAAGGGTGTGAGAAGTTTCTTGGGTCATGCGGGCTTTTACCGTCGATTCATCAAAGATTTTTCGCAAATCGCTCGCCCGATGACCCACCTCTTAGAGAAAGATACTCCTTTTATCTTCTCCAAAGAGTGCCTTGAAGCCTTCAACTCGCTTAAGGATAAGCTCACTAAGGCACCCGTCTTGGTTACCCCTAATTGGGAGCTTCCTTTTGAGTTGATGTGCGATGCTAGTGATTTTGCTATTGGAGCGGTTCTTGGACAAAGAGTGAACAAACACTTCCAACCGATCCATTACGCTAGCAAGACAATGACTGGGGCACAATTGCATTATACGACAACCGAAAAAGAGCTTTTAGCTGTTGTCTATGCTTTTGAGAAATTCCGCCCCTATCTTGTCCTTTCTACCACCATTGTGTACACCGATCATTCCGCGTTGAAGTACTTGTTGACAAAGCAAGATTCCAAACCAAGACTTCTTCGCTGGGTTTTGCTGCTCCAGGAATTTAAAATCGAAATCCGCGATAAAAAAGGAGCAGAAAACCTAGCCGCGGACCATCTTAGCAGACTTGAGGATCCATACCAAGGGGATCATCCGACCAAAGAAATCAATGATTCTTTTCCCTTGGAGACCTTATTCTCTGTAAACTCGAAGCCAAATGAAACCCCGTGGTTTGCGGACTTTGCAAACTACTTGGCGGGTGGAATTCTCAAGGAAGGGTTGACGTCCCAGCAAAAGAAGAAGTTTTTTACCGACATCAAGACTTACTTTTGGGACGACCCTTACCTATTCAAACAATGTGCTGATTTGATAATTCGCCGATGTGTTGATGGACCGGCAGCGTCGGACATCCTTGATGCTTGCCACAAAGGACCCACCGGTGGTCACTTTGGTCCCAACTACACCGCTAAGAAAGTGTTTGATTCGGGATTTTATTGGCCCTCCATATACCGTGACGCTCACGATATGGTCAAGCGATGTGATGTTTGCCAAAAGCAAGGCAAAATCACACATAAAGACGAGATGCCTCAGAATTTCATTCAAGAGTGTGAAATTTTTGATGTTTGGGGGATCGACTTTATGGGGCCATTCCCTTCGTCTAAAGGACACAAATACATCCTTGTAGCCGTTGACTACGTTTCAAAGTGGGTTGAAGCCAAAGCTTTGCCTACTAATGACGCAAGGGTGGTTTGTAACTTTTTGAAAGCTCTTTTCGCTAGATTCGGTGTGCCTCGCGCCATTATTAGTGATCGTGGGACTCATTTCTGCAATGACCAATTTGCTAGAGTCATGGCTAAGTACGGTGTAAATCATCGTCTTTCCACAGCCTACCACCCACAAACTAATGGCCAGGCTGAAATATCCAACCGAGGGCTGAAGCGAATTCTTGAAAGGACCGTGGGAGAGCATCGTGCCTCATGGGCTGATAAATTGGATGATGCTTTGTGGGCTTTCCGTACTGCTTACAAGACCCCGATCGGCTGTACGCCTTATCGTCTTGTGTACGGGAAAGCGTGCCACCTCCCCATTGAGTTGGAGCACAAGGCTTATTGGGCCTTGAAGTGGGCTAATTTTGATATAAACAAAGCCGGTGACCTACGCAAGATCCAACTCAATGAGCTGAATGAACTCCGTAATGAGGCTTATGAAAATTCTTTGATCTATAAGGAAAGAACTAAGCTCATTCACGACTCCAAGATTAAAAACCGAGAGTTCCATGTTGGAGACAAAGTCTTACTTTTTAACTCTCGGTTGAAAATCTTTTCGGGCAAGCTCAAATCTCGTTGGTCCGGCCCATTCACCATCGCCCAAATTTTTCCATATGGTACTCTCGAGCTTGCTCAACCTAATGGACCAAATTTTAAGGTGAATGGCCAACGAGTAAAGTTGTACTTTGGTGAGGACACCTCTAAGGAGGTGATTCCATCCCTCACTACGTTCCCCATGAACTAAATTTGGGTCGAGTCAGGCTCGTGACTCGGTTATAAAAAACAAGCGCTCCTCGGGAGGCAGCCCGAGTATCTATCCTTGTATGTTTTAATCCCCTAAGTGTAGGGGGGGACTTCTATATGTGTTTGCCTTTTTGTGGTGATGTGATTACAGGGATAAGTGCACTCTTGGAATCTTTGAAGAACCGTGCTCCCGTGTTTATCCGAAATCCGGTTCTATCTCTCAACTATCGTGATTCAATTTTCTTCATACTCACATTTGAAATTGATCACTTTAGTCGTCTCTTCCTTAACTTGAGTTAACCAACGTGCACAATGTCATAAGTGTAGGGGAGACTTCTCCCACATGCTTAAACATTGAGGACAATGTTTATCTTAAGTGTAGGGGGGACTTCTATCGAAGTTTTAAGTGGACTTTTCCATGAAAATGCCTTCAATTAACCGGAAAATCCTATTTTTCAACATTTTTCAAATTTTTTATTAACTTTGGCCATTTAGTCGTAATTTTTAATTTTTTATCGTTGCTTTCATATGTATATATCCCGCAATAAAGTCAAAAATATTAATAAAGTGGTGTAGCTAGTTTAGAAGTTTTTGACATATTAGGCCCGTTGCGTTTATTTTGACTCAACCCGAATAGACTTATCCAAGTTTATTCTAGCTAGTATCCTTAACCATGTAGACCTTAATTGGTTTATTAGGCTAAGTATCCACGAGTCTCATTACTTGAGATTTTAAATTGTGGAGGACGAGAAATGATAGAGTCAATTATAAGTCGGTATTCTTGCGCAAGCTCACTTGGTGTAATTATTTGCCTATTCTCCCATCACTTGCTAATAATTTATCTGCAATAAGTAAGGTCTTACAATTTGAAAAGTTACTTAGCTTCTAGCCCAAGATCGTTTAAAAGTTGCTCGGTAATGATAAGAGTTCATAGCCAAGGCATAACTTATGAAGCGGGGCGCGAAGATTGGCGAGTCCGAAAAGGCCCTAACAAGGCATGAGGATTCAATTTTATTGCTGAAGATCCAAAGTGATGTGAAAAGCATTATTCCTAAAGTCAATATGAAGGATCAAGACTCACGACGAAAAGCAATCAACTCCCATAAAGATCATGGAGAAGTCTATCCGAAAAGACCCTAACAAGGTATGAGGATAAATAGATCCAAGTCCGAAAAGGAGGCGGATCGTTGTATCTCAAAATCCCAATTAGAGATTGAAGAAATAATCATGAAGTCGTGGTCAACAAAGTTGGAGTACCCCTCAAAAGTCTCCAAGTGAAGAAACTCTATTATGATGAGAAGACCATTATCTCAAGAACGTCTCTCGAAGATATGAAGTATGAAGTACATGCCAAATATCGGCCCGAGAAAGGTCTCAAATCGTGAACCAAGTTATGCCAAGATATGAACTTTTTGATATCCCGAGAAGCAGTTTTAAGAGATTTTGTCCTTTAGCTAACTATTGATCAAATCGTCCTACTTTGCTTTCAGCCCTAATAAACTATCGAAATAAGTCCAAAGATGCATCTTCATGATCATTCTAAGACAAAAATAAAATATAAGAGATACACCTAGGAATAAGGGAGTTTAAGCATTTAATTAAGCCATGTGTGTAAGTGTTTGAATTGCTAACTTATAATAACAATGATCTCGTTTTTAAGCTTAGTTTGGGGAACGTGAAACTTGAGGGTGATAAATCTTCGCAGCACCAAAAGCCCTAATGTAAGTCATCGATTTCTCTACAAGTTATTTCCATGTAGCTATTTTCAAAGAGAAAATGGTTTTCTATCCCTTTGTTATCTTTGAAGTTTTATTTCTTTAATTTTTGTTTAGTAGAATTGTAAATAAGGCCAAGGTTGATTAATTATGAGAAAAGTGTAAACTTGCTTTATCACTAAGCATTGCATGAGGGCATGGCAATGGTTAAGTGTAGGGGATTTGATAGGTGTGTAAACACCCATCCTTTTACCACTTAATTCGGGCTAAAACGAGACCAAAACACGTATTTAATATCATTTGTTTGGAATTATGCGTGGTTTTTGTGTTTATTGTGTTTTCAGAGCCAACCGGATAAATATTGAAGAAAACATGGGATTGCACGGGTTTTACTAAAGAAAAAGACTCAAGATTAAGTCTATTGTCCAAGAGATGCAAAAGATTTGAAGTCGCTGGGCCTATTCGAAGATTTATCGAAGAAAAGGACCAAAGATGGAAGATTTATATAAGTCGAAGAAACTCAAGTCTATTAAACGAAGAAATTAAAAGACGAGTTGAATTTAATCGACGACAAATCCCGAATCAGAATCGAAAACGGAAACTTTTCTGAAAAGACGAAAAGACACAAAGAACAGGAGAAAGCCCACTCACCAACCAAAGGAAACACCTATAAATAGGCCATCCCACACACATTTTTGGGGTTAGCTAGTTTTTCTTTCTTTCTCCTTTTCTTTCTCCTGGTTCGTTTAACACCATCACCACTAGGGTGATTGGTGATTTTTATTTTTAGTTCTTCAATCTTGTAATTTTAATCCTTGTTTCATCTTGTCAAAACATTAATCATCCAATTCAAAGTTCTTGTTTAATCTTTCATTTCATCTTGTTCATCTCCATTTTTATCTTCAAGTTCTTAAGTTTTATTTTTCTTGATTTGATCTTCAAAAGGTGTTTGGATTTGTGTTTTTATTAGTGGGATTTGTTGCTTATGATGTCTAAATGATTTGTGTTTAATTTGGTAAAATCTTTTTAAGTATTTGATTTGATTTTGGTTAAAATTCGTGTCCCGTGTTCTTCGCTATACAGTTTCTGTCACTGGGTTTCTGATCTTCCGAATCAAGACAAAAAGTTCCGAATGAGTCCTTCATTCGGAAACTTCCGAACCAAGCACTAAAGTTCCGAATCAAGAGAAAACTTCCGAATCAATCTTTCATCCGGAAAGTTCCGGATCAGTCATAAAGTTCCGGATCAGTCAATAAGTTCCGAACCAATGCTTCATTCGGAAGTTTCCAAACTTCCGAATCAACTCCCTTCATTCGGAATGTTCCGGATGAGTATGTTCCGAATGAGTATGTTCCGGATGAGTGAATAGTATGTTCCGAATCAGTTAGTTCCGAATCAAGCATTAAAGTTCCGAATTAGTTAATTTTTGGGTATTTTAAAGATTACTGTTTTACTGTTGATGTTTTACTATTTTTCTGCTCATATTTCACTATTCACATGTTAACTTTAATTTTAATTTGAACTTTAAAATTTCAACCAAGTTTTTATTAATCTTAATTAAAGTAATTGCCTTTGATTTAAACTTCCATTTCCACTTTCTATTAGACTAGAAAACCCAACCCCTTTATTTAGTAACCAAGAACAATCATTCCACTTAAGACCTAGATCAATTCGAGAGGATATCGAGAGACTAATAGCGTGCCACCTCCCCATTGAGTTGGAGCACAAGGCTTATTGGGCCTTGAAGTGGGCTAATTTTGATATAAACAAAGCCGGTGACCTACGCAAGATCCAACTCAATGAGCTGAATGAACTCCGTAATGAGGCTTATGAAAATTCTTTGATCTATAAGGAAAGAACTAAGCTCATTCACGACTCCAAGATTAAAAACCGAGAGTTCCATGTTGGAGACAAAGTCTTACTTTTTAACTCTCGGTTGAAAATCTTTTCGGGCAAGCTCAAATCTCGTTGGTCCGGCCCATTCACCATCGCCCAAATTTTTCCATATGGTACTCTCGAGCTTGCTCAACCTAATGGACCAAATTTTAAGGTGAATGGCCAACGAGTAAAGTTGTACTTTGGTGAGGACACCTCTAAGGAGGTGATTCCATCCCTCACTACGTTCCCCATGAACTAAATTTGGGTCGAGTCAGGCTCGTGACTCGGTTATAAAAAACAAGCGCTCCTCGGGAGGCAGCCCGAGTATCTATCCTTGTATGTTTTAATCCCCTAAGTGTAGGGGGGGACTTCTATATGTGTTTGCCTTTTTGTGGTGATGTGATTACAGGGATAAGTGCACTCTTGGAATCTTTGAAGAACCGTGCTCCCGTGTTTATCCAAAATCCGGTTCTATCTCTCAATTATCGTGATTCAATTTTCTTCATACTCACATTTGAAATTGATCACGTTAGTCGTCTCTTCCTTAACTTGAGTTAACCAACGTGCACAATGTCATAAGTGTAGGGGAGACTTCTCCCACATGCTTAAACATTGAGGACAATGTTTATCTTAAGTGTAGGGGGGACTTCTATCGAAGTTTTAAGTGGACTTTTCCATGAAAATGCCTTCAATTAACCGGAAAATCCTATTTTTCAACATTTTTCAAATTTTTTATTAACTTTGGCCATTTAGTCGTAATTTTTAATTTTTTATCGTTGCTTTCATATGTATATATCCCGCAATAAAGTCAAAAATATTAATAAAGTGGTGTAGCTAGTTTAGAAGTTTTTGACATATTAGGCCCGTTGCGTTTATTTTGACTCAACCCGAATAGACTTATCCAAGTTTATTCTAGCTAGTATCCTTAACCATGTAGACCTTAATTGGTTTATTAGGCTAAGTATCCACGAGTCTCATTACTTGAGATTTTAAATTGTGGAGGACGAGAAATGATAGAGTCAATTATAAGTCGGTATTCTTGCGCAAGCTCACTTGGTGTAATTATTTGCCTATTCTCCCATCACTTGCTAATAATTTATCTGCAATAAGTAAGGTCTTACGATTTGAAAAGTTACTTAGCTTCTAGCCCAAGATCGTTTAAAAGTTGCTCGGTAATGATAAGAGTTCATAGCCAAGGCATAACTTATGAAGCGGGGCGCGAAGATTGGCGAGTCCGAAAAGGCCCTAACAAGGCATGAGGATTCAATTTTATTGCTGAAGATCCAAAGTGATGTGAAAAGCATTATTCCTAAAGTCAATATGAAGGATCAAGACTCACGACGAAAAGCAATCAACTCCCATAAAGATCATGGAGAAGTCTATCCGAAAAGACCCTAACAAGGTATGAGGATAAATAGATCCAAGTCCGAAAAGGAGGCGGATCGTTGTATCTCAAAATCCCAATTAGAGATTGAAGAAATAATCATGAAGTCGTGGTCAACAAAGTTGGAGTACCCCTCAAAAGTCTCCAAGTGAAGAAACTCTATTATGATGAGAAGACCATTATCTCAAGAACGTCTCTCGAAGATATGAAGTATGAAGTACATGCCAAATATCGGCCCGAGAAAGGTCTCAAATCGTGAACCAAGTTATGCCAAGATATGAACTTTTTGATATCCCGAGAAGCAGTTTTAAGAGATTTTGTCCTTTAGCTAACTATTGATCAAATCGTCCTACTTTGCTTTCAGCCCTAATAAACTATCGAAATAAGTCCAAAGATGCATCTTCATGATCATTCTAAGACAAAAATAAAATATAAGAGATACACCTAGGAATAAGGGAGTTTAAGCATTTAATTAAGCCATGTGTGTAAGTGTTTGAATTGCTAACTTATAATAACAATGATCTCGTTTTTAAGCTTAGTTTGGGGAACGTGAAAACTTGAGGGTGATAAATCTTCGCAGCACCAAAAGCCCTAATGTAAGTCATCGATCTCTCTACAAGTTATTTCCATGTAGCTATTTTCAAAGAGAAAATGGTTTTCTATCCCTTTGTTATCTTTGAAGTTTTATTTCTTTAATTTTTGTTTAGTAGAATTGTAAATAAGGCCAAGGTTGATTAATTATGAGAAAAGTGTAAACTTGCTTTATCACTAAGCATTGCATGAGGGCATAGCAATGGTTAAGTGTAGGGGATTTGATAGGTGTGTAAACACCCATCCTTTTACCACTTAATTCGGGCTAAAACAAGACCAAAACACGTATTTAATATCATTTGTTTGGAATTATGCGTGGTTTTTGTGTTTATTGTGTTTTCAGAGCCAACCGGATAAATATTGAAGAAAACATGGGATTGCACGGGTTTTACTGAAGAAAAAGACTCAAGATAAAGTCTATTGTCCAAGAGATGCGAAAGATTTGAAGTCACTGGGCCTATTCGAAGATTTATCGAAGAAAAGGACCAAAGATGGAAGATTTATATAAGTCGAAGAAACTCAAGTCTATCAAAGGAAGAAATTAAAAGACGAGTTGAATTTAATCGACGACAAATCCCGAATCAGAATCGAAAACGGAAACTTTTCTGAAAAGACGAAAAGACACAAAGAACGGGAGAAAGCCCACTCACCAACCAAAGGAAACACCTATAAATAGGCCATCCCACACACATTTTTGGAGCTAGCTAGTTTTTCTTTCTTCCTCCTTTTCTTTCTCCTGGTTCGTTTAACACCATCACCACTAGGGTGATTGGTGATTTTTATTTTTAGTTCTTCAATCTTGTAATTTTAATCCTTGTTTCATCTTGTCAAAACATTAATCATCCAATTCAAAGTTCTTGTTTAATCTTTCATTTCATCTTGTTCATCTCCATTTTTATCTTCAAGTTCTTAAGTTTTATTTTTCTTGATTTGATCTTCAAAAGGTGTTTGGATTTGTGTTTTTATTAGTGGGATTTGTTGCTTATGATGTCTAAATGATTTGTGTTTAATTTGGTAAAATCTTTTTAAGTATTTGATTTGATTTTGGTTAAAATTCGTGTCCCGTGTTCTTCGCTATACAGTTTCTGTAACTGGGTTTCTGATCTTCCGAATCAAGACAAAAAGTTCCGAATGAGTCCTTCATTCGGAAACTTCCGAACCAAGCACTAAAGTTCCGAATCAAGAGAAAACTTCCGAATCAATCTTTCATCCGGAAAGTTCCGGATCAGTCATAAAGTTCCGGATCAGTCAGAAAGTTCCGGATCAGTCAATAAGTTCCGAACCAATCCTTCATTCGGAAGTTTCCAAACTTCCGAATCAACTCCCTTCATTCGGAAAGTTCCGGATGAGTATGTTCCGAATGAGTATGTTCCGGATGAGTGAATAGTATGTTCCGAATCAGTTAGTTCCGAATCAAGCATTAAAGTTCCGAATCAGTTAATTTTTGGGTATTTTAAAGATTACTGTTTTACTGTTGATGTTTTACTATTTTTCTGCTCATATTTCACTATTCACATGTTAACTTTAATTTTAATTTGAACTTTAAAATTTCAACCAAGTTTTTATTAATCTTAATTAAAGTAATTGCCTTTGATTTAAACTTCCATTTCCACTTTCTATTAGACTAGAAAACCCAACCCCTTTATTTAGTAACCAAGAACAATCATTCCACTTAAGACCTAGATCAATTCGAGAGGATATCGAGAGACTAAAATCTGAACCCATACAAAATCAGTAAATCAATGAATTATTTAAAGAAAAGGATAATGAGATTGAGGAAGAGTTTATGCAAGATTTGCCACAAATAGAGGATGATGATTGTGATTCTAGTGAGGCATCTTATGATATCTCATCCGATGACTTTTCATGTCAAGATGACATTCTTAATTTGGATGAAGATGTTGCTCTTATAGAAGAAGTGGTAGATGTTCATATTCGTGAGGTTTTATCAAACGTTTATAATCTTATCTCCTCGATTGAAGCATTGAATGAAAACCATAATGATGATTCCAATATTCCATTGAAGAAGAACCTTTCATTGATATTGCTTCATCGGTTTTTGAGGTTGCACCTATTGATTTTTATGATTATATCATCCCTTTGAGTGATTCTTCATTAATACACCATATTTTGAGCCTTATATTCGCACCCTCCCACCCTTGAAGTTGGTTATTGATGAAGATCCTATACTCTTAGAGATTGATCCTTTTTCACCTAAGGCAACTTTAGAACCAAAAACCTTTGATATGGATTCTCACATGGATATTGATGTCACCATAGAGGCTTATCTTGCTAACATTGATATTGAGGTTGATGATAGTGATTCTAATTGGGAAGAGGAGATTCGTCTTACTGAGAACATGCTTTTTGAGACCATAGAGCCTACACTTCCTTCACAAGACACTATTACTCTTGATCCTCCTTTCATTATGCCTTCTATGGAAGATTCCCCACCTTTTGATGATGATGAGGAGCCCAACATGGACAAAATAGTTATGAATGTTTTAATACCTACACCTTTATTATCGCATGATGATTTGATCACTAAAGGGGAATCTTATATGGTTGATACGAGTTCATCTTCTTATTTTTCCATGAAGGGAAATGTTTTTTATCCTGGGATACGTATGTTTGAGACACCTTGGTTTTCATCTACTCCACTTAAGAGTGTGATTTTGATGGATATGGGATTCTCGTATGAGCTTACTTTGTTGATGCTTCCTACTTTGGAGTTGTTCACATGTCGTGATGGAAACTATGTATTTGATCCTGGTGTGATTACTATATGGGAGATTTCATATGTTGGACAAACTTGAGACACGTTGGACCGTTCCATTTATCGAGGCGGATATTGTAAATCTTATAGTAAATGGCAACGTGCTAAGTTTGAGTGTATCATGTGAGATGTGCTTCTAAGTGGAGATCTTTTATTCTTCATGATGGTTTCCCCAAGGACAACTTAATTTAGGGCCGAGTCGAGCTAGCGGCTTAGGGTTAAAAAAACTCAAGCATTGAATAACTAGGTTAGAAAACGTAGAGTAGATCTTAATAGGTTAGGTTTAATTAAAGGGTGTTATAGTAGCGTTGAAGTGGAGGGGTGCCTTTCTTCGTCTTTTGGTGTTTGTTTCTAGGGTTGCTCTCTCTCATTTCATTCTTGGAGCTTATGGAGGAGGTTCGTGTATCTGGTTCACTTCGATTAGTTTTTGCTATTGTGATATTCAAAAACACTTGTGCTTATAATGAATACACTTTAGTTGTCTCTTCCTTAGCTCGAGTTAAACAATGTACACAATGTCATAAGTGTAGGGGAGTTCACTCCAATACTTTTAAACATTAAGGACAATGTTTATCTTAAGTGTAGGGGGACTTCTGTCGAAGTGACCTCACGTAGACCATTGCCTTTGACTTCATGATAATTGGGGAAATTAATTTTTCAAACATTTTTCAAATTTTTTATCTACTTTGGCCACCAAAAATATGCATTCATAATTTTTGCATAAATCATTTTTCATTTTGCATAACACATTTGCATTGTATATTTCTTCTTTTATTTTCAATCAAAAATATATATAAAAAGGAAAATATATAATAAAGGATATGATTTAACAAATTTAGACTTCTTTGACATATTAGGCCCGCCATGAATACTTTGACTCAACCCGAGTTTGCTTATCTAAGCATTCTCTAGCTAGTAGCCTTAACCATGTAGACCTTCATTAGTTTATTAGGCTAAGCATCTACTAGTCTCATTATTTTCGATTTTAAACTATGGAGAACAAGAGATGATAGAGTTTGAAGTAAGTGTTAAGGGCTAGATAAACCTCATATTAATTAATTGTGGCTTTTATATCTCCTTTCGTAACCTTTACTTTCTTGTCAACGCATGTATATATGTTAATAAATAATCAAGAACGGTTTCAATCGGTTTGTAGTCTCTTATGCATTTTTAACTAATCATTCGTGGTTGGTATAAGTACGTTTTAAGATTCTAAGTTAGAACGTTTTATGTGTACTAGGCTTATGTCATGCTTAATACTTAGCGGGTGTTTTTCCTTTTATTCTTTTCAACTTTCTTAGTGAGGAATAAAGAAAAATAAGAGCGGCTTATGAAAAAAATGAGTGGCTAGAAAAAAAGAGAAA
Organism: Glebionis coronaria; assembly: GCA_025667525.1. NCBI lineage: Eukaryota > Viridiplantae > Streptophyta > Magnoliopsida > Asterales > Asteraceae > Glebionis > Glebionis coronaria. The sequence continues at coordinate 128,653,502 of CM046875.1, forward strand.
AAGAAAAAAAATTATACAAGACTCCCAAGAGGGGCAGTGAAGTGTTAATTATAGTAACTATTGAATTCCAATATTACCTTGACGGGTTGCGGGGATTTGATAGTTTCTCCAATCCAATATTACCTTGACGGGTTGCGGGATTGAAGATCCAATGTCTCAAAAAGGCGGCGGATATAAATTATTGCATGAGTTTTATTTTTCTTTCCTTAGCGAGTGTGTAGCTACTTATTAATGCATGACATAAGGATATTACACATAAGGCGAATGACTTATTATTATTGAGTCGGACTTATATTTATTGTGAGTGGTTTTTTGAGTAATGGATAAGATGGTTACTTAGGATTAAAACCGTGCTTCCTTATTTTGAGATTTTACATTTCTTATATTTCACGCTTTAAATAATGACAAATTTGCCTTCAAGCAATTTGGTCAAATAATAACCGGTCTTAGAGGCATAATAAGTGGGGGTATAAGAGTAACACAGTTAATCTAGATGAATGAGTTGACGCACTTTCACTTATGGATAACAATGATCTTGTTTTTAAGCTTGGTATGGGAAAAGTGAAACTTGAGGATGATAAGTGTTCATGGAACCAAAAGCCCTAATCAAAATATTCGATTTCTCTATGAGTTATTTCCATCAAAATCATTTCAAGAAAAATACAAAAATATATATAAGATTGCTTTCTTTGCATTGCATTGTAAATATTTAAAAACATTCATCATGTAGCATAGCATAGTTTATTAACTCATAAGATGGCCAAGGTGGACTAATTATGAGAAAAGTGCACTCTAGAGTTTTGAAATGCTGCATTGCATGAGGCCATGGCAATGGTCAAGTGGAGGGGAGTTGATAAGTGTGAAAACACTCATCAATAATGATCCAAAGACCGCTCAAAACACAGCCAAATACATTATATTTAACTGAAAAATATCAGAATTACGTGGGTATTTGTGTTTTTGTGTTTTCAGGTAAACAAGATGCATTTTTCAGCAAACACGCGTTTTTAAGGATTTATTTGACAAAAGACAAAGAAAAAGACGAAAGAAGCTTTCAAGGACCTTACTTGCCAAAATTATATAGAAGGAGGGCTTAAAGTGTAACTTTCATAAGACAAAGGATGAAATGGAGATTTGCTTAAAAGCTTTTATACACATTTGACAAAGAAATGATAAGTGAAGGATGGAAAGTTTATTTAACTTCAAATTTATTTGGTCAAAGTCAAGACCTGGTCATAACATACATAACGTTTGTCTTCCTCACCAAATCAAGAGAGGGAAAGAAACGAAATACCAGTTGTATTAGCTTTATCCACCAAATACCTTCAATTCGATTTCCAACATGATCTACATGGATTCAGGCAAAGATCAAAACTACAAAAATGATCCTTTTGTCCTCCTCTACATAATGGTGCGATTTAATTAGATCAAGAGTGAAAGAAGAAGAAACGCCCAAATCAAATCAAGAATGAAGAACGAAGCGAATCCTGGTATTTACACGTGGCATGATCTGATTAGAGGCAACACATCACACCACCACTACTCGACGCCTATAAATACCAAGGGACTTCTTCATTTTCAGACGGTTAGCTTAGGAGTAGAATACACACAGTAGGTTAGAATCTAGATATGAGTAGAATATTAAGCTTTCAATTTTCAGTTAGGAAGTTTGTTTAGAAATCAGTTAAGATTTGTTAATTAGTTGTAACCAAAATAGCTTTCTACCATTAATGAAATATTGAGATTTCTTAACCTTCTTCTCTGATTATTGTTATTACTGATTGCGTTGTTTCTCCATTGATGAAGTATTCAAATTCTTTCTGTTACTACTTTTTGATTTATGTTATGAATTTTTATCATAGTTAGTTAGTTTGTTGAAAACTCATGTACTTTCTTATAATTTTTGATTAAAAAATGATGTTGTCAAATTAAAGCTGTTAACTAAAAGATGAATCTGCTACTGTTCACGCGCTAGATTTGAATAGGCTACTATTAGTTACTTCCATACGAGAGGTTACTTTTAGAGGTTTAGTTCTTTCAAGAATTAGATTAACGTTTCACAGCTTACTTTTTGTTTAGTTCTTCATGTCTTACATTTCAGTTAGAAATGATTTTTAGTAGTTTCACTGGATTACAAATATCTTCGGAGTAATAAGCTCATCAACTCTCATAAGCTGATGAGGAGCTTTTCTTTGAGTCAATAAATCATAATCTGTTAGGTACAAATAAGTTAGTTAAATTTACATATGGAATCACTTTTCTGCGAAATTAGAAAACTTGGAGTGTTCTATTTGAGCAAGCTTAGTTTCAGCTTTGAAGTTCAAAGTATATGCAGGTTTCAGAATCGAAAGATCTCGTCCAGTTTTTCTGTGCTTTGTTTTAGTTTTGCAGGTATTTGGATTCACTGGTGATAAAGTATCAAAAAATCAGTCAAGTTCGATAGTTTTGTTCGATTTTGAAGGTGTTATTTGTTTCAAGTCGGCTCAGCGCCGCGGTTCGACATCAATGGACTTTCTTCGATGATCACAAGTTAAGAACTAGTTCAATTTTCTGCAACTTTTTAGTCTAGCGGTCTGTTATAATGGTAGTATAATCTGTGTCTTTATAGTGTAGGATTTGCTTTTGCTGTGTGATTGATTTCTCTTGTATTTGAATGAGTTTTGATGATAGTTTAGTATTGTTTTTGATTCTTGGATTAATTCCTCTTGATTATGCAAATATTTCTTTACTAGTGTGTTTGGATTTGCGTCTTAGGGATAGATTGTTTGTTGTATTGTTGAGTACATATTAGAAGTGTAACATAGGTACCTTCAATAAACTCAGAATTAAGCAGATTTGTAGTTGCAATGTTAATAGGATAGATCTGCTTTAGAATTGCTAGTTGGAGTAGCTTTGATTAGATATAAAAAGTCAATTTCAGTAGCTGCATATAAGATAAATAATAGGATAGATAATAGTATAGATTTTGATTAGGAAATTTAATGTGCTAAAAGTAGTAAAACGATCCACTTATAGTTATATTTCAATTGTGTGTTAGTTTGCAAGTGTCCAACTTTAGTCCTTTGATTTGATATAGTTAGTAGCAGCTAAGATCCTAAGTGTTTTTGTGTTGTTACACTGTTAGCTTAATTATGTCAAGTTTGTTTCATTTCCAGTCCTGTCCATTATTGTTGCTATTTTGTTGGATTACTTAAGGTTGGGCTGGGCCTGTTAAGGTTGAAATAAGAGTGCTAGTGACTAGATTTGGATTGTTTAACTGGTTGGACTAATAGTAGTGAATTTTGTTTAATCAGTTTTATAATTTGTAATATTTTATATTCGGTATTTCGAATTTTAAATTTGTATTGTAAAATTGTAATTTCCATTTTATAATTTTGTGCTATTAATTGTTGTATGTGCAACGTGTTGTAGTTAGTACATATACGTAGAGATTAATATTTTTACCTTTTTGATTGCTTTTTGCCAAGTAAAAATAGTTACCAATCAAGCTTTTATAACCAAAAACAATAAAGTCAAACTTGAAATGTTATATCAATTCGATTAGATACTGAGACGAAACGATACTAAAAAGACAAATATTAAGCACTTGATAACGATTTTAGGTTTGATGATTCAAGCAAGGAAGAACAACCAAATTCAAACGTTGTCATCTAGGATGATGTCATTTTAGAGGTTGATATTGATGATTTTGATATGGGTATGGAGGTTCATTAATATGATACTGATAAAAAAGGTCTACAAGAACGATTAATCGCCGATTAATCATTACAAGGCCCTCTACCTTGTCGATTAACGAAAAGGCGATTAATGGTGGTCAACTGTGGTCAACGATGGTCAAGGGAAGTCAAACTTGCCGAAAACCTACAATTTTTGCCGAAAATACCGAAAACCCACTGTAAACATGTGTTTATCACTTATATTGTAACACCCCATTTTGATAAATGGAATGTCACGCATAATTATGGCGTGTCATCAAAGCATACAAGGATAAATGTCTAAAACATTACATGACCATAAAAAGGAAATACCGGAATCAAACATCGGTAGTCCAAAAGTAAAGCTCATCACACACAAACATAAGTACTGTAAATGAAAGGACTAAACAATGTCCATGGAAAGAGTATCAAAGCATAGATAATGCATAAAGTAAAGAAAGGCTAGAAAGCTTCCAGTCCATATGCACGTACGCTTAAAGTCTACGAGTGTCCCTGAATACCCGTTTTGGGAACATGAAAAGGAAAAACGGCTGAGCAATACGCTCAGTGCACGGATGTACAATAAAGCATGAAGAATATAAGCATATAAGCATATAACAGCGGAAGAAACTAAGTCCCGAATAACCCGGTTAAGTCTTAATAAAACTGGTTTTATAGTTTGAAAAGCCTTATGTTTATCTTGTAAAAACTGTTTAACACATTTTACCATTAGCCAATACAGGTCATGAAAATCCACCGTGCATGAATACTTTGAGGGGTGACCTCATCATGCAAATTAGAGGGGCTGCCTCTAATTTAATATACTGGTTTTGGGTAGGAGGGATCAGCTCCTTGTGAAGGATGCAAGGAACACACCACATTCACACTGAGTAATCTGTTGAAAACATGTAACTAGGATGCACCCATACGCCCCACATGATAAATATAATAATATGGCCAAAAGCTGAAGGAACGCCACGAGCAATCACTCCGCCGTGGGGAAGTCATAACACTAGTGCCTCTAGTGTTATGGTTATGGTACCTCCATAACTAGGTGAAACTGGTCATGCATGTATATGGCTTTAGGTATTCTAATTAAACATAAGCAATCAAACATATAAACTTATACTATGGGAAAACAGTTGGCTGCATACAGGGAATCTTAATAAGGAAAGAATGTCCACACTGAAAGGACGGGAATCCGTACCTTATGTCCAGTGAACGAATAAGACGAACAGAAGAGAGTCCTACTTCGGTATCACTAAAAAAATGCTACATAAATACATACGTGTATAAGTATCTGATTACTGAATACGTAACTGGTTTTATGTCATGTCTTAGCTTATTTTATACGTTCATGTCATGTTTTACTGTTTTAAGCTTTATACTGTGTTTATCTTATATTCTGTCTATTCTGATTATGTATTACTTGTAATTCATATATTATTATACTTGATGTGTAGTAATAAGTAACTTTCTAAAAATAGCAGGTTTCCTAAAATAGAAAGTTTCCAAAAATAGAAAGTTACCAAAAATAGAAAGTTTCCAGAAATAGAAAGTTTACAAAAATAGAAAGTTTCCAAAAAAATAGAAAATTTCCAAAAATAGAAAGTTTCCAAAAATAGAATTACTGCTTAAAATAGATAAGTTACTAAAAATAGAAAGTTTCCATAAATAGATTAGCTGCCTTAATTAAATAAGTTTCTAAAAATAGAAAGTTTCCATAAATAGATATAAGCTGGTTAAATAAGCTAATTATATAAGCTTAAGTGTTTTCTGATTATTATTTTAAGTCATGTAGTTATAAAGTATAGTTTATTAATTATTACATGTAAATTAAACAAACTATAGGTTAAAAGTATTTAATTAAATATATCCTATTTTTAATTAAATAAAGGTAAAATACTTAGGTTAAAACATGTATTATTAAATATTAATAATATAACCTAAGTTAATGTTAATTAATTAATTATAGTCATAGTTTTGATAATTAATTAATTATAAAGTCTAATAAATATAAATACTTAGGTTAAAATTCATGATCTAATAATTAAATTTATAACCTAAGTAATGTTAATTAAATTAATCATGTCATGTTTTATTAATTTAATTTGAACACATAACTAGTGAAATCATAAACCTTTAAAAATAATCTATGAACCGGACTAGTGACTAGAAACCATGAACCGGACCCGTAATCAACACCATACCCCTAACCAAGGTCGGGTTTCCCCTTGTTGTTGCTGCCGTGACCATCATCATCACCATACCGTGACCATATGGTCTCGGTGGTGGGTAATAAGCCAAGCCGAGACCCCTTAGGGGTTCGGTTAGGCGTCGGCTAGACCACAACACCCCTAAAACCCTTGTTTTGATTTACCCCATGATCATAGACATGTTTTAATAATTGTTTTTAATTAGTTTTTAAAAACATCATGATTTTATGTGATTCATTAAATCAAAACATAAAAGAAAAGGTTAAAAAGGTTATACCGATTACGTGAAACAAAAGAGGATGAACACACACGAATCCTTGCAAAATTTCAAGATCAAAAATCAACCCGAACACCCCTTGTGGTGTTTTGAATCCGGCGGCCAAGGGAGAGAAGGAAGAAGGAATAACTTTTTAGGGTTTTAACTATTTTTCTTGTTTTGTAAATAATAAAACATGTTTTTATCTTAACCCCCTAATTAGTTAATTTTGCATGGGCTTGGCCCATGTCTTTGTTTATGCCGCGGGTAGGGGCCCCACATGGGGTACCCCGTACTTTTCTCGAGTCTAAATATTCTAGTGTGTTCTCGTGTTTTATCGTGTTCGTGTTTTATGTGTTCTTATTAATTATTAACCGTGACTTAATATATTTATTTGTGTTCGTAATAAATATATATACGTAATTAATATTAGCTCGTAATTAATTTACGTTCATGATTTCATGATCGCATGTTCGTGACTATAATTATTATTTAAATAATTATCGTGTGTTTATACGTAATAAATACTTATCGTGTTCTAACACGTACGTAATACTTAAAATTCTTATACGTGAACGTAAACATGCTATAAAAGGAAAGTTTTAATCTTGTACGTACGATCTAAAGGGTAAAATTCATGGTAAAAGCATGCGGGTTTTACAACTCTTCCCCCCTAAAAAGAATAATTCGTACCCGAATTATAGATAAAGTAAACTGGAAAGAAGAAAATACCCGAATTCAAAATATGAAATGAGGGTAAGAAGCCCAGATAGACTCCTTTGTTTCCCAAGTGGCTTCCCGCTCGGTATGATCCCTCCAAAGGATTTTGATGAGTGGAATCGTCTTCCTTCTCATGACTCGTTCTTGTCTGTCAAGAACTCGTTCGGGTTCTTCTATGAAAGTGATATCTTCACGTATCTGTTCCAGTACCATGTGAAGGGGATGATACTGGTACCCTCTGAGTAAGGACACATGAAACACATTGTGTACATGCGAAAGCTACGGAGGTAACGCTAAACGGTAAGATACTTCACCGACTCGTTCAATGATATCAAACGGTCCAATGAAACGAGGACTGAGCTTCCCTTTAATCCCGAAGCGTCTAACACCACGTGTCGGCGAAACCTTAAGAAAGACGTGATCTCCTACGTTAAAATGTATGTCCCTACGATGCTTATCGGCGTAACTCTTCTGACGTGACCGTGCTTCTTGAAGTTTCTGATTGGCTACTGCGACCCTCTCATTAGTCATCTCTATGATCTCCGGCCCTTCAAGTGTTCGATCGCCAACCTGGTCCCAGCAGATTGGGGCGCGACACTTTCTGCCATACAACATCTTGAAAGGAGCACACTTGATACTTGCGTGCCAACTGTTGTTGTATGCAAACTCCACCAAACAGATGTAATCGTTCCAATCACCCGTCCATTCCAACGTACATGACCTCTACATGTCTTCCAATGTCTGAATCGTTCACTCCGACTGCCCGTCTGTTTGAGGATGAAAAGCCGTGCTAAGCTTAAGTTGTGTACCCCAAGCTTTCTACAGACTCTTCCAAAATCGCGAAGTGAAACGAGGATCTCTGTCCGAGACGATGCTGGATGGAGCACCGTGGAGTCTCATGATCTCTCTTCTATACGTATCGGCGAGTTTACTGACCGAATCTTCCTTGCGGATCGGTAAAAATGAGCTGATTGGGTAAGTCGATTTACGATAAACCAAATTGCATCGTGCTTCCTCTTGGTTTGCGAAAGACCAGTAACAAAATCCATGGTGATTTTGTCCCACTTCCACTCTGGGATATCTAACGGTTGAAGGAGACCGCCAGATCGCTGATGCTCAATCTTAACCTGCTGGCAGGTAAGACATTTGGAGACGTAAGTGGCAACATCCTGTTTCATACCACTCCACCAAAAGTACTGCTTGATGTCGTGGTACATCTTAGTCGAACCAGGATGTATAGAGAATGGGGAGCTATGAGCTTCAGCTAACAATGCTTCCCGGAGTTCTTGATCATCAGGAACACAAAGTCTCGTGCCCTGCCATATGATAATATCTGCATCTACTCTGAATTCCGTCTGCTTCTCCAAATTCTGAATTATCGCCCAGATTTCTCCATCATCTTTCTGAGCTTCCTTGATCTTAGAGAGTAACTCGGGTTCTACTCTAAGATTAGCCCAGTAACCGTGCTGTCCACGTACCATGATCTCTATATCTAGTCACTCCAAGTCTCTTATGATTTCCTCCTCAATCTTAATGCTGTTGATCATTCTGGACTTCCTACTAAGTGCATCTGCTACTACATTCGCCTTTCTAGGATGATGCTGCAGATTAATGTCATTATCCTTCAACAGCTCTAACCATCTCCTCTGCCTCATGTTCAATTCACGTTGAGTGAAGATATACTTCAAGCTCTTGTGGTCCGTGAAAATGTCACATGATTATCCATATAAGTAGTGCCTCCATATCTTCAATGCAAACACGACTGCAGCAAGTTCCAAGTCATACGTGTTGATCCCAAAGTCAGATCTTAAACCTTAATAGCTTGTTTAAGGGTTGTGATAGAGAGAAAGAATTCAATCTAACACTAGAGAAACTTTGCAATGCAAAGTAACTAAACAAGATGCGGAATGTAATGTTTAGCACAAGAACAAATGAGATTCAAACGTTGCACTTTAATATATCAAAGATATACGAATACCCAAAGTGGTATTAGGGTTTACAAAACCTTAAAGTAATAATAATGAAAAACGAAATGAGAAAGACACACTTTGCATGCTAACCTAGTGAGTCCTTTTATAGATGCAAGGACCCACGTACAAGATCACTACTAACAAACTATGGAAAGTATTAAGGAATAATAACTAAAACGCGTAAATATCTATTCCATGTTTATCTTGACAGCAGGGCCTTTGACTTCAGCAGGGGAACGGATCCCCCTGCCTTTGTTATTTAGCAGGGGGAACTTACTCTAGCAGGGGTATGAGTAATCAACTAGCAGGGGGAAACAAATAAGCATAGATTTATTCCCAACAATCCTCCCCTAAACTTGTGCTTTCCCCTAAAGACAAGTTTCTGAATAAATGCTAGTTGATGAGGATGCTTACAAACTTTATGGCCAAATCTGACTGTGAACCATTCTTACCAGATCATAAGCAACAGGCTTTTTGGCATCAACAATTAACTTAGCCTGTGCTAACTTCTTCAAGGTTTCCTGAGAGAAAGGATAATACCTATGATTGAGTAAACAAACACTCACACCTTCCATTACTACCTCATAAACCCCAGAATTTGTAAACAGCTTCCAATACACCAAATCCCCTTTATTCACTGCATCAAATAGAGGATCAAATAATTCATGCTCATACATTCTATGCATACACTCCCAGATTACCCAATCCTTCTCAACACCATCCATGGTAGGAGGTTTTGCAGCAAATGTCTTCTTCAATATTTTCCACAGATCTTCTAAGTCTTCACTATCCAAAATTTGAAACATGACATCTAGACTTAGAAAAGTCTGTGCTGTATTGTCAGCCCTTGTAAGCTTCCACCAAGTTCTCCCTCTGTGTTCATAAACAGCATACTCTATGATAGCAAACTTCTTTCCAAGTTCACTAGGTGAGATTTCATCATTTTCCTGTAAAATGAGCTGTTTGTCAATTTCATCATTTGATGGCCCTTGAGACTCTTTAGTGATTATGCCCACTTGCTCCATTCTCTTGAGTCTCTTTGCTGCTCTTTGTGCATTAAGTACTGACTTCTCAAGTACTTCTGGAAGACTTTCACCTGCTTGGTGTGATTCCCCTGCTGGGGACGATGCATCTGCTTGTGTAGTCTCTCCAGCTTTTCTTTTCTTTGTTGCTCTAGCTTTCTGTAGCACTTCACTTTGTCTCCTGAGATACTCAGCTTCCTCAGGAGTGTTGATTGTCATCCAATCCTCCACATCATACAACTTTAGAACTGGTCTGACTGCTCTCTTTATGGCTTCAAAGCTCATATCTGTGAAGTCACCATCCTTCCACTTTCTGTGCCTTTTAAGCAGAAGTTTGTAGTGATCAAGCTGCCCTTTCTCTGAAGTTCTATACTTCTCACTCTGAATTTGCATTGCCCTTCTTTCCAGATATTCAGTTTGATATTTGTAAACAAGGCAAGTCAACTCATACCTTTCTTCTAAAGGAGCATTTTTCAACTCCTTCTCCCATTGATCAAGAAATTCTTCAACATGAGGTACCCTCTCATCTAGTTCCCTATGCATAATCTCAACCTGCTTGAGCATATCTTTGGGCCTCATCTTCTCCATTCTTTGATCCTGCATATCTATCTCCTCTTGTTGTATCCTGAGAGCTACTTGTGCATCATGTGCCTCTTGTTCCCTTTGCTGTTCAGGAGTTAGATACTTGAATTTTCTCTTGGGCTGTTACACCATGATTCCTTTTCCTTTGTCTTTTGGATCCACTGCTGGTGCTGGTTTTGCTTTAGATGCAGGTTCTTTGATTGTTATCCCCTTCTGAGCTGGTTGCTTCCTGTTCTTCCTAACAAATGTTTGAGTTATGTTTTTAGCAGGGGATAAACTTACAGCAGTGGGATCAGCAGTAGCAGGGGAAACTTTGGAAGCAGGGGCTTCTTCTTGATTGCCCATAGTGAGCAATGTTTGAGCAATGTCTTTGGTTGCACTCCCCTTGTCACTTCCTTTATCAGCACTTTCTTTCTTTCCATGCTCCATACCAGGATATGAATAATACTCAGTAGATCCTTCTTTGGTTGGAATTTCCTCCCCTTTGGAAGCATCCTCATCTGTGGAAAGAATCAGTCTGGGCTTTCTCCTCCCCTCAAGAGTAGCAAGTCTGGTTTCCAAATGAGAGATAACCAGACCTTGCTTTTTGACATCTTGTACAAGTTGTGCATTCTGCCTTTTCAGGCTCATGCACATTTTCGTCAATTCCAAGTTTGTCAAAGGTTTCATACTGCTCTCAATCCTAGAAGGGAATTTCTCCCCTTGTTGGATATCATGGAGTGGGGGAGAGGACTTATTGATGGTGTCACTATCCTGCTCACCCCTTGAGGATGAGACAGTAGTGGCAGCCAAACCCCCAGGTTGCTCCAAACTCTTGGAGACTCTCCTCTCTGCTGCTTGTGAAGATTCACCAGGCAAGGGAGACCCGGCAAACCTGGATTTAGAACGCCTTTCTTGGTGTGGATCAGCAGGTGGTAGGTTCTTGGCAGGGGATTCAGCAGGTGGATTTATGGCTGTTTGATGTTTGGCTTCTTCCCGTCTGATTTGGTCTAGCATGATTGAAGGAAATGGAATATTTCTGCCAGAGAACAAAGGTGATGGTGCAAGTAAGGTGGTGAAAAGTTTGGTTGTGTGTTTGGTTGCTGAAAAATAGTTTCTGTGTGTAATGGGACCATGATCACTCATATTCAGCAAAACTTCTATAAACCTTGGGTACATACAAAACTTTGAGGTGCTTGAAACATTTTTCACCATGCCTTTAAAAATCATTTGAGAAAAACAATACTTCCTTCCTGTTGCAAAGCAAATCAGGGCAGAAGCTATCTCACTACCAACTTCATTAAAAGCAGTGGTTTTGGGTGACAAACATTGCATAATAGTATGAATCAAAAGTTTCCAATGAGGGGCAAACTGGCCTTTAGCAAACTTTAATTTTTGATGTTCAGAAAGTTTATACCCCAATTTTTCAAGACCTTCAAAAATTTCAGCCTCAGAAAAGTTGGTTATTCCATCCTCATCATCAAGGAGAAGATTCTCCCTAATGGAGGCAAGTGAGATTACCTTGGAATGACCATCAACTGTGCTTTGTATTATGACCTCTCCATTCACTGTTTTGGTCATGGCTTTAGACCAGAACTGTTGAATGTGTGAGGTATAAATGCGAGGATTGATGAGAAGGGCCACCTTGAAGTACGAGGACTTTAGAAAGGCCACAGCCTCAGCAAACTCGGCTGGTTCATCATGAAGCAAAGCAATTTGGTTATGATTAGGAGCAATTTTAAGAGTCATGATGAATTTGAAAAATAGTTTAAAGGTTTATAGAGATGGGAGGTAAGTGGGATTAGGTCGAAAGAGATTTGTGGACCTGCTGGTAAAGGGAATTAAGTTTATATAGGCGAATGGAAGAGCTGTGATTGGACCAAAATTTTCAAATTGCAAAAATATCAGGAATAAATCTTGATAAAAAATTAATATATTTGAAATAGAAGGAAAAGATTACCAATCAGCTAAGAAAGCGCCTTAAATATCTTTTAAAAAGAATAAAATATTCCCTAACCAAAATTTAAGCAAGCAGGCCCAACGGCTATGAACAGGGTAACGGTATTGTCGGTCAATGGTCAAACAGGGGAATGTTGTGAAGGCAGGGGAATAAAAAATAAAAGCAGGGGAAACTTTCCTAGGGGTATTAAACTAGTCATGAAGGGACTAATGCTAACTAGCTCTGCTCTAATGCACACACTTGTATACACAAGATAGATACATAGAATCTCAAGAGACCTCTATTCAGCAATGGTCCCAATACAAAAAGTTAATACATAAGCCCCCCTACACCAGGTAATCCCAAGAAATCATGCATACCCCAGTCACCATCCCAACCTTGTCCCTTACCTATGGTCAGTTAGTCTTGGCAATGTGTGCCACACATCTATATTTTGAACAGCAAGCTGCTTGAATAAAGAAATGCAAACACACACCACAGTGCCTCAAGGTTTCAGAGTTTAGACAAGCTGTGCAGCAGGTCATCATTACCCTGAACCCCCACTCACCAATGGATATGATCTAAGATCATATATGAGCATTCTAAGAATACCCTGAATCCTAAAGGTTTGACCTAACCTCCCCTGAAACATAGAGTATATACCTGATCCACCAAGGAGAGTAGTATGCACCAATATGAACCTCTGCATTGTTAGTCTAAAACCACATAAAACCACTTTTGAAAACAGAACACACCCAGCTTAAGAGAAAAATTCTCTTGGCAGGGGAATGAACCCCAAGCAGGGGAATCAGTGTTAAAAAGCAGTGGAATGAGAGAAATGGTGAAATTGACTAACAATTATACAACAACAGCAATAAAGTAACCCTGATTACATATGACACAAATAGACATCAGATTTTAAGGAGTAACCATTCCAATACCTGCAACCAGATACTGAAACCTCCCTACCTCAAAAGCTTTTGTTAAAAGATCAGAAACATTAAGTTCTGTATCAATTTTCTCAGGGACAATCAGTCCTTTTTCAAAACAATCTCTGATAAAGTGATGTCTAATTTCAATATGTTTGGTTTTGCTATGAAAAACAGGGTTCTTTATAATGCAAATAGTGCTGTTGTTGTCAATAAATATCTTGGTTTTAAGAAAGTTGTACCCATAATCAAGTAATTGATTTTGCACCCAAAGAACTTGACCACAGCATGCAGCAGCTGCTACATACTCAGCTTCAGTTGTGGATGTTGCCATGATGGTCTGCTTCTTACATTGCCAAGATATAAGCCTGCTCCCCAAAAATTGGCATCCCCCTGTTGTAGACTTCCTATCATTGTTGTCACCAGCATAATCACTATCTGAATAAGCTATCAGCTCAAATGGTGATTCCTTTGGATACCAGAGTCCTAGGGTGGGGTGACATTTGAGATACCTAAAAATCCTTTTCACAGCAAATAAGTGACACTCTGTTGGTGACACCTGGTATCTTGCACATAAGTAGACTGCAAACATGATGTCAGGTCTGGAAGCAGTGAGATACATAAGAGACCCAATCATAGACCTGTAATTCCTGACATCAATGGGCTTGCCAGGACCATCCTTGCCCCATGGATGATCCTTGTCCATGGGAGTGGACACCTTCTTCCCATCAGACATGCCAAACTTCTTTACAATCTCAGCTACATATTTGTCTTGTGAGATAAATATCCCATCTTTCCGCTGCTGAACTTGTAACCCCAAAAAGAAGTTTAGTTCTCCCATAGCACTCATTTGAAACTTATCCTGCATCAATTTTGCAAACTCTTTGCTAAGCATGGAGTTAGTTGATCCAAAAATGATGTCATCCACATAGACTTGTACTAGCAAAAGGTCACCCTTTTGTTTCTTTGTGAACAGGGTCTGATCAATCTTCCCCCTGCTGAATCCATTGTCTAGGAGATATTTGGAAAGAGTACCATACCAGGCTCTGGGAGCTTGGTGAAGGCCATACATGGCCTTTTTCACTTTGTATACTTTGTCAGGATGTTCTGGATCTTCAAACCCTGGTGGTTGCATGACATAGACTTCTTCATCAATGGTTCCATATAAGAATGCACTTTTCACATCCATCTGAAAAACAGTGAAGTCCATGAATGAGGCATAAGCAAGGAATAATCTAATAGCTTCAATCCTTGCTACTGGAGCAAACACCTCTTCATAATCAATCCCTTCTTCCTGAGTATACCCTTGTGCTACTAACCTTGCCTTGTTCCTGACAACTATTCCCCTTTCATCCTTTTTATTCCTGAGCACCCACTTGGTCCCAATAGGCCTTGCCCATTTGGGACAATCAACCAGAATCCAAACCTCTTGTATGTCAAATTGTAAGAGCTCCTCTTGCATAGCTTCAACCCAGCTTGGGTCATTTAAAGCTTGAAAAATCTTCTTTGGCTCTTCTTGTGACAAAAATGCAGTAAACAGACAACATTGCATGTTGTCATGATTGAACTTCATGGTGATGTTAGCAATGAAGCTGTGCTCCTTTGCTGTATACCTTGTATGTCTGGGAGCTTCAGGATCACCAATAATCTGTGAGATAGGATGATCTTTATTAATTCTATAGGTAGGCTGCATGATGACTTCTGTTTCATCTTCTTCCAAATCAGAATTGATGGGGCTGTTTTGATTAGGAAAGAAGTCCTCAAAGGAACTTCCAAATGTGACAGCATGACCTAAAGATGGGTGCTTGTGAGCAGAATGAAGCTCTGAATAACTAGGACCTCCACTTCTGATGATTCTGCTTCCACTGCTGGATATGATAGGACCATCATTTATGGGTGTAGATGATGAGATGAGTGGGGATTCTCTTTCTGCATCAGAAGTCTCATTAGCATCATGGTCCTTTGTGAGAGAGGAATCAATTCCTCTAGCAGGGGAATCCAGGATTCCACTGTTTTCAGCCATTCCACTACCTTCAGACATAGCAGGGGATGAGATTGGCTGTTCTTTTCCTGAAGCAGAGTTATCTTCTTGTTCATCAGCTTCACTAGGAAACAATGAGGGTACATTCATGTACCTCAGAGGTGACTTCTCAGCAGCAATTGTTTCTTGAGTACCTGAAATGTTAGTGTTATGCAAGACAACAGGTACATAATTCATGGACTTAGAAAGTACATCTATATCAAAGAACCAATCAGGACCTGTTTGAACATCTTCAGGTTTGTCTTCAAGAAAGTTCACATGAAGATTTTCTGTGATTTTGCTTGTCTTCTTGTTGAAGACCCTATATCCCTTGCTGTTTAAAGAATAACCCACAAAATATCCATCATCACCCTTTTCACTGAACTTACCAAGATTGTCAATGGTGTTTAAGATGATAACATGACACCCAAAAGGTCTGAAAAAGTCAATTAAGGGAGGTCTTCCATTAAACAGCTGATAAGGGGTCTTGTTGTGTGCCTTGACCACCAAGGCCCTGTTTTGCACATAGCAAGCAGTGGATACAACTTCAGCCTAAAAAATAACTGGAAGTTTGGAATCAGACAGCATAGTTCTTGCAGCTTCAATGAGTGTCCTATTCCTTCTTTCTGCCACTCCATTCTGTTGAGGTGTTCTAGCAATGCTAAATTGCCTCTTGATGCCTTTGTTTATGCAGAAAGAATCCAGCTTGTGATTTCTGAACTCACCACCATTGTCTGATCTTATGGTAACTACCTTCATGCTTTTTGACAGTTCAATTTGATTGATGAACCCAATGAGGACATCAGCAGTGTCACTCTTTTCAAATAGGAAGAATGTCCATGTAAATCTTGAAAAATCATCAGTAATTACTAGGCAGTACCATTTCTTCATTATACTTGCCACAGAGGTAGGACCAAAAAGATCCATATGCAATAGTTCCAATGGCTTGGTGGTGGACATACTTGTTTTTGACTTGCAAGATGCTCTGTGTTGCTTCCCTTTCAGACATGCTGCACAAGTATGTTCAGTGACAAAAGACTTGGAAGGAAGACCATGAACCAGATTATGCTTTACCAGTTTGTTCATGTTCTTGAAATTGAGATGACCAAGTCTTCTATGCCATTTCTTACATTCATCTGCTGAAGCTTTGGCAATGAAACATGTTTCATTGTCTTGGAGAGAGATGTCCTTGAGATCAATTGTGTACATGTTCTTCTGTCTTGGTGTTCTTAGAACAATTGGAGTGTCTTGTGGCAAGACAAACTCCTTTCCTAATACCAAGCATTCAGTGTCAGTAAACAAGACAAAATTCTTGTTATCAGTCATCTGTGACACACTGAAGAGATTATATTTGAGCTCCTTCACCAAATACACATTGTCAAAAGTCATCCCATTTGTGACAATAGTTCCTTTTCCTGTTATAGTTCCATGTCCATCTCCAAAAGAAACACCATCATTGTCATGCAGGGGTACAAAGTTGGACAAATAAGCTTTGTGTCCAGTCATACTTCTTGAGCATCCACTATCCCAGTATGCTCTATCATCCCTTGTCTTCTTTGTCACCTGCAAAAGGAAAAACAAATTAGTTTTTCTTGGGGACCCAAGCCATTACAGACTTGGATCTACCTCGTGTATCAATGTAAGATAGCTTATCAAAGACTAGAGATACACCATTAGATTGAGTACCCCTCTTGGGTGCCCAAACCCAACGAGCTGAGGTTTTCACAGCTTTTCCCCATCTTCCCATGTTCCTAGAATGCACACCTCTTCTAGCAGGGGATACCCCAGTTTTAGCAGGGGAATCCTTATGCTTGGCAGAGGGAACCCACCTTTTGTTTTGGCCTCTATTCATGTGTTGGTAAGGTCTTGGGCCAGATTTATATGTAGTATAAGGTGTTGGGGTAGTCACAGAAGCGTTGGGCTTTGGGTGAACTTCATTTTCCTTTCTAAGGGCTGGAGCAACATATTTCTCAGCAACTCTATTTCTCAAGGCAGGGGCAACATACTTGGCAGGGGAAAAGGATTTTGCCCCTGCATTTAGAAGAATGGCTCTAGGTTGCATATCCTTTAAGGGATTTGCAGCCACCATCTCCATTGGTGCCTTACACTCTTGATAAGTGTGTTCAAAACTGCCACATGTGAAGCAGGGCTTGGTATTGATCACAAAGTCTTTTCCTAATTGATGAGACTTTTGGTCATTCCAATTCCTTTGATTACCTCTGACATTCTTGTACATACCAGCATACTTAATGATAGGTTTAGGAGACTGTGGTCTAGCCCTGCTCTTAGAGTTTGGATAGTTACTAGAACTTCCTTCTTTTGAAAATTTAACAGGGTTGTCAATTTGCTTTAAGCCAACCTGTTCCTTTTTAATATCCCTAATGACACTAGTTTTAACTAGAGACTCTTCTGTATCAGCATTATTAGGTATATAAGCACTCAAGTCAAACTCAATGTCATCCTGTTTTTCAAAACAAGGGAGACCAGTCCATGACAAGTCTTTTCTAGGATAGGGAGCATGGATGTTAGCAGGGGGTGGGGGTATAGTAGCATTCATGTTCTTAATTCCAAACCCTGTTTTGTCCTTAGGAGATTGACCAATATCAAATGCCTTGGTTAAATCTTTTGAAGCTTTTCCAAATTTTTCAACAGTTTCCTCATCTATCTTTTGGTTAGCTTTAAAAATTTCAAGTTCAGCAGTTAAAACATTTATAGATTGATTATTCTCCTTGGCATCTCTTTCTAGAATCACAATGTGATCCCTATATTCACTTTCTCTTTGCCTATACTCTCTTATGGTGGACTCTAGTTGTTCTAAATCACGTTTGTAGTTATCAAGATCATTATCACAATTTATATAGTCAGCTTTTACCTTTCTGATTTGATCATTCAAAGATTCAGTATTTTTCCTACAAGCTTTAGTACAGTATGAGTCATCATATACCTCATTGTCAGAGCTAGAACTTGACATGGCCATAAGTGCAAAGTCTTCTTCCTTTTCCTCAGCCACCAAAGCTTGGTTTCTTTCCACACTTTCTGTCATAGCACTCCAGTCCCATCCATTAGCTCCATCTATCCCCTGCATTGCTACCATAGCTTTAGCACCAGAATCCTCATCCTTTCTATGGCTATTTCCAGACTTAGGTCCTCTGCATTCCCTGGCAAAATGACCCTTCTTGCCACAATTGTAGCATTCAACTTTTGCTTTATCAAACCCAGCCACATCAGATGGATTAATTGTGATCTTCTTCCCATACTTCTTTTGGAACCTGTTGGCTCTCATGCTTAGCAAAGCCATATTCCACTTGATATCCAATTCTTCTAGTGCTTGCTTACTGATTTGATTCAGATCTTCATGTAACACTGTAGATCCTTGTGGACCTTGAGATGCTATGAAGGCACATGCAGTATCAAGGCTGAATGTAGCTGGTCTTTCTTCATCATAGGAAGGTCCAGACCTGGTAGCAGGGGAATAAGTAGCAGGGGCTACTTCTATTCCACTGTTCTTGGAGATTCCACTGCTTTGTGATATGAATGCCATGTTAGCAGGGGAATCAGCAATTCCACTTGAGTTGGTGGGAATTGTCCCTTTTGACTTCATTTCATTGACAATAGGTTCAAAAACTTTTAAGTTATTGTATATATCATCAATATTCTTGTTGTCCAAGTCATCCTTATTTTGCCAGATTGCCTTATAGACAAACCATTCTTTCTGGAGGCTGTTCAGAAACTTGGTATTCACCTGCTCTTTTGTCACCTCGATGTCAAAGAATTCCAAGTGAGCCACCATGTCTTGAAGTCTATTGTAAATAGCTCCAATTGATTCATCACCAATTGCTTTGAAGGAAGCAAAATCATCCAGCATTTGGTTCTTCTTCTTCTTCTTTGTGGCTTCATTTCCTCCAAAGGTTGTGCCTATGGCTTCCCATAGTTCCTTAGCTGTTTTGTATTTTCTGAATCTAAGTTGATGTCTATCAGGTAGGGCCAACAGCAATGAGCTGTGAGCCCTGACATCATGCCTTCTAGCTAGTATTTCCTTATCACATAGAGCAGCAGATTTCTTCTTGTCCTTACCTTTGGAACTTTCACCTTCATCCTTGCCTTCTTCAACAGCCACCATTTTGTTGAATTGATCACCAAACTCTATGATCTCCCAGAGAACATAGTGTTCCATTTTCAGGTATTGTTGGATTCTGAATTCCCATAATTCAAAGTTTTCAGGATCCAACATGGGTAACTTGAGGTTATTGTGGTTGTTGCTATTTGTGGATGAATCTGAAGACATGTTTGCTATAAGGATTTTGTTCTTGATTTAGACAAAGTTTCTCAACAAGCTCTGATACCACTTGTTGATCCCAAAGTCAGATCTTAAACCTTAATAGCTTGTTTAAGGGTTGTGATAGAGAGAAAGAATTCAATCTAACACTAGAGAAACTTTGCAATGCAAAGTAACTAAACAAGATGCGGAATGTAATGTTTAGCACAAGAACAAATGAGATTCAAACGTTGCACTTTAATATATCAAAGATATACGAATACCCAAAGTGGTATTAGGGTTTACAAAACCTTAAAGTAATAATAATGAAAAACGAAATGAGAAAGACACACTTTGCATGCTAACCTAGTGAGTCCTTTTATAGATGCAAGGACCCACGTACAAGATCACTACTAACAAACTATGGAAAGTATTAAGGAATAATAACTGAAACGCGTAAATATCTATTCCATGTTTATCTTGACAGCAGGGCCTTTGACTTCAGCAGGGGAACGGATCCCCCTGCCTTTGTTATTTAGCAGGGGGAACTTACTCTAGCAGGGGTATGAGTAATCAACTAGCAGGGGGAAACAAATAAGCATAGATTTATTCCCAACAATACGTAGGGTAATTTTCTTCATAAGGCTTAAGCTGCCGTGAAGTGTACGCAATCACTTTCTCATGTTGCATGAGAACACAGCCAAGTCCCTTCCCCGATGCATCACTGTTGATCTGAAATCCACCCGTACCAGATGGGAGAGTAACAATAGGTGCAGATATTAGCTTCTGCTTCAGGTCTTCAAAGCTCTTCTCTCGTTCTTCGGTCCAGACGAATTTCTCCCCTTTCCGTATCAGTTTGGTCAATGGTAGTGCTAAGCGGGAAAAGTTCTCCATGAACCTACGATAATAGCCAGCTAAGCCTAAGAAACTGTGGACTACAGACGCTGATGTCGGCCTCGGCCACTTAGTAATAGCCTCAACCTTTGTTGGATCCATAGTGATTCCTTCTACTGATACAATGTGACCTAAGAATGCCACCTTGTCTAACCAGAACTCACACTTGGAGAATTTAGCATACAACTGCTTCTGGCGAAGAATCTGTAGTACTATACGAAGATGGTCTTCGTGTTCCTCTTTGGACTTTGAGAAAATCAAGATGTCATCGATGAAGACAATGACAAACTTGTCTAGAAATTCATGGAAGATTTTGTTCATCAAATCCATGAACACTGCTAGAGCATTGGTCAGGCCGAATGGCATGACTACAAATTCGTAGTGGCCATAGCGGGTACGAAAAGCTGTCTTGGCGATGTCCTGCTCCTTAACCCGTAGTTGATGATAGCCTGACCTAAGATCAGTCTTGGAGAAGTGTTTGGCCCCTTGGAGTTGGTCAAACAGATCGTCTATACGCGGTAGTGGATACCTATTCCTGATAGTAATCTTGTTGAGCTCGCGATAGTCTATGCAAAGACGCATATTGCCGTCCTTCTTCTTAACAAATAAGACCGGTGAGCCCCATGGAGAAGCGCTCGGTCGAATGAAACCTCGTTCTAGAAGTTCTTGCAGTTGATCCTTCAGCTCCTTTAACTCTATGGGAGCCATGCAATAAGGAGATTTGGAAATCGGTTCAGCTCCTAGGATAAGCTCGATATTGAATTCCACTTCTCGTGCAGGTGGTATGCCCAGAAGTTCTTCTAGAAATACATCTTGGAGTTCCGACACTATAGGCTGATCCTGAATTGATGGAGATTCAGCATCCATGTCGTGAACCGTAGCTAGATAACCCTCGCAACCATGTGACAGTAGTGCACGTGCTTGCAGGGTAGATATGATTTGTATAGACCTTCCAGGTACGAACCCGTTGTGAATGTACTCGGGTGCATTAACATCACCGAAGATGACTCGATATGAATGGCAGTCTATGGTAGCATGATGCTTGGATAGCCAATCCATGCCCAAAATCATGTCAAAGTCATTCATGTCCAGCGAAAGTGCGTCAACAGGACGAACCTTATCATCAAATTCTAGGGGAAGACTCTTGTATACACGGGGTGAGTAATACAGAGTCCCTCAAGGGCGTGGAAATACTGAGTCTATTATCTAGTGGCATGGGGAGCATCCTAATGTTCTTAGCATAAGCAGTTGAAATGACCGAGTGAGTAGCACGCGTATCAAATAGCACACACGCAGCCTGACCATACATATACAAGATTCCAGTGATGGTACCTGTAGACTTGTTGGCCTGATCTCGAGACGTCATGTAGACACGTCCAGTGGTAGGAGGCAGCTTGGTATCAGCATGTCCCGATGTGCCCTCCATCTCGCCCTTACGGCAGTCTTTCATGCGATGGCCAGGAAGACTGCACTTGGAGCATGCGTCAGTGTCACGACGACATAGCCCTGGGTGCCTACGAAGGCAAGTAGAGCAAAAAGGATGAGTATATCCTCCAGCAGGTGCTCTGGCTGGCTGAGGACCTGATAAAACATTTTACATGAGACATGATAATATGGTACAAAGGACAATGCGAATAATCGTAAGGTTGAATACCAGTGATAGCTGGACGGCTAGGCTGTGAACCTCTCTGGTTCTGGTCCCTACCGTTTCCATGGTTCCTGGTAGAAGATTTGCTAAAGTGTCAGAATTATGAGTTATAACATGAAACCATAAGAAAATGCGTAAGTATTAGGACCTGCTGCCGTTGGAGTGTCCAGCGTTGTTACGGTAATTATCATTACCGCCACGCCTATCCTTAGCAGAACGGTCGTTAGTCTGACAGTTTCCCTTGGGCTGATTAGGCTGCTGCTGAGTAGCCGGCTGAGACCGGTCCCCAGTTTTCTGCCTGGAAGATACAATTTAAAGAGATGAATAATTGACATATATAGAAAGAATAAGGATTGATCACCGCTTGAATACGAATTTTTACCTCTTCTCGGGTCTCTCAGCTTCCCCGAACTTATCTCTCTTATGCAGCATCTCCAGCTTACGTGCCACATCGGCCACTTGTGCTACTGTATTGAACGTAGCACACACCAAGTTGTTTGCGACGGATGTGCGAAGAGCCCACCTAAAGTGGTGTGCCTTCTCTTCAGGAGTACCTGTCGCTTCACCAAGGAAACCAGCTAAGCGAAGAAAGCGCTGCATGAACTCGTTGCTATTCTCCCAACTCTCTGTCAGATCCCATGGTACTCCCTCTTAAGCTTATCTTGCTCAGCCTTGGGAAAGAACTGCTCCATCACCCTATCTCTGAACTGAGCCCATGTCAAACCAGCCACCCAATTATCAACTCCCTCAGACTGCTTCAATGCTAACCGCCAATTTAACACATCGCCTTCGAACCGGTAGCATGCCAACCTCGCCTTGAAGACGGGGTCACAACCCATAGCATCGAAGATCTTCTCGATGTGTGCCAACCAGCTTTCAGCTTCACTAGGGCTATCTGTTCTCTCGAAAGCTCGAGGACGGAGCTTGTTGAATCTCTCCAGCCATATTGCCAATGTCACTGGAGGAGGAGGAGGAGGTGCTTGGTTTTGCTGCTAATTGTTGGCAGCCTGAACCTCAGCCCTGATGTCATTCCTCAATTGAGGAAGCAAAGCTTGCATTGCAGCTTGGATTGCTGCATTAAGTTGTTCCTGCTCGCGTGTGAGAACCATCTGACAGTATAACATAAAACATATGATTAAACAGATCAAAACATAAAATATATATATACATGAAAAAAATTTATTCCAACAAATCCAGAGAAAAATTTTATGCTAGAAAATTTGTATATGAATGCATGATGCAGTTTTATGAAAACTTTCGTATGCTCGAGGGTGAACGCCTATGGTCAGTTCACCCAAAATAAAAGACATGGCGAGGGGACGCCTATGGGTCGGTCCCAAATTTAAAAGTTTCGATAAAACACATGCGACTAAATAGGGCCAGTCCTGTACCAACAGTTACTTAGTCATAAACCTGTGACAATGACATATATATGTATGCATGAAAATGATGAATGCATGAAAACCGACTGTCAGTTCTAGGAAGACCATAGTGACAACCCACTATCACAGGTCATGTTTTGAGAGCCTACAGGTCGAAGCCTTGGCTCTGATACCATAACTGTAACACCCCATTTTGATAAATGGAATGTCACGCGTAATTATGGCGTGTCATCAAAGCATACAAGGATAAATGTCTAAAACATTACATGACCATAAAAAGGAAATACTGGAATCAAACATCGGTAGTCCAAAAGTAAAGCTCATCACACAGAAACATAAGTACTGTAAATGAAAGGACTAAACAATGTCCATTGAAAGAGTATCAAAGTATAGATAATGCACAAAGTAAAGAAAGGCTAGAATGCTTCCAATCCATATGCACGTACGCTTAAAGTCTACGAGCGTCCCTGAGTACCTGCCGTTTGGGAACATGAAAAGGAAAAACGGCTGAGCAATACGCTCAGTGCACGGATGTACAATAAAGCATGAAGAATATAAGAATATAAGCGTATAACAGCGGAAGAAACTAAGTCCCGAATAACCCGGTTAAGTCTTAATAAAACTGGTTTTATAGTTTGAAAAGCCTTATGTTTATCTTGTAAAAACTGTTTAACACATTTTACCATTAGCCAATATAGGTCATGAAAAACCACCGTGCATGAATACTTGGAGGGGTGACCTCATCATGCAAATTAGAGGGGCTGCCTCTAATTTAATATACTGGTTTTGGGTAGGAGGGATCAGCTCCTTGTGAAGGATGCAAGGCACACGCCACATTCACACTGAGTAATCTGCTGAAAACATGTAACTAGGATGCACCCATACGCCCCACATGATAAATATAATAATATGGCCAAAAGCTGAAGGGACGCCACGAGCAATCACTCCGCCGTGGGGAAGTCATAACACCAGTGCCTCTAGTGTTATGGTTATGGTACCTCCATAACTAGGTGAAACTGGTCATGCATGTATATGGCTTTCGGTATTCTAATTAAATATAAGCAATCAAACATATAAACTTATACAATGGGAAAACAGTTGGCTGCATACGGGGAATCCTAATAAGGAAAGAATGTTCATACTGAAAGGACGGGAATCCGTACCTTATGTCCACTGAACGAAGAAGAGGAACAGAAGAGAGTCCTACTTCGGTATCACTAATGCTACATAAATACATACGTGTATAAGTATCTGATTACTGAATACGTAACTGGTTTTATTTCATGTCTTAGCTTATTTTATACGTTCATGTCATGTTTTACTGTTTTAAGCTTTATACTGTGTTTATCTTATATTCTGTCTATTCTGATTATGTATTACTTGTATTTCATATATTATTATACTTGCTGTGTAATAATAAGTAACTTTCTAAAAATAACAGGTTTCCTAAAATAGAAAGTTTCCAAAAATAGAAAGTTACTGCTTTTATTTCATGTCTTAGCTTATTTTATACGTTCATGTCATGTTTTACTGTTTTAAGCTTTATACTGTGTTTATCTTATATTCTGTCTATTCTGATTATGTATTACTTGTATTTCATATATTATTATACTTGCTGTGTAATAATAAGCAACTTTCTAAAAATAGCAGGTTTCCTAAAATAGAAATTTCCAAAAATAGAAAGTTACCAATTATAGAAAGTTTCCAAAAATAGAAAGTTTCCAAAAATAGAAAGTTTCCAAAAAAATAGAAAGTTTCCAAAAATAGAAAGTTTCCAAAAATAGAATTACTGCTTAAAATAGATAAGTTTCTAAAAATAGAAAGTTTCCATAAATAGATTAGCTGCCTTAATTAAATAAGTTTCTAAAAATAGAAAGTTTCCATAAATAGATATAAGCTAGTTAAATAAGCTAATTATATAAGCTTAAGTGTTTTCTGATTATTATTTTAAGTCATGTAGTTATAAAGTATAGTTTATTAATTATTACATGTAAATTAAATAAACTATAGGTTAAAAGTATTTAATTAAATATATCATTTTTTTAATTAAATAAAGGTAAAATACTTAGGTTAAAACATGTATTATTAAATATTAATAATATAACCTAAGTTATGTTAATTAATTATAGTCATGGTTTTAATAATTACTTAATTATAAAGTCTAATAAATATAAATACTTAGGTTAAATTTCATGATCTAATAATTAAATTTATAACCTAAGTCATGTTAATTAAATTAATCATGTCATGTTTTATTAATTTTATTTTAACACATAACTAGTGAAATCATAAACCTTTAAAAATAATCTATGAACCGGACCCGTGACTAGAAACCATGAACCAGACCCGTAATCAACACCATACCCTGAACCAAGGTCGAGTTTCCCCTTTTTGTTGCTACCGTGACCATCATCATCACCATACCGAGACCATATGGTCTCGGTGGTGGGTAATAAGCCAAGCCGAGACCCCTTAGGGGTTCGGTTAGGCGTCGGCTAGACCGCAACACCCCTAAAACCCTTGTTTTGATTTACCCCATGATCATAGACATATTTTAATAATTGTTTTTAATTAGTTTTTAAAAACATCACGATTTTATGTGATTCATTTAATCAAAACATAAAAGAAAAGGTTAAAAAGGTTATACCGATTACGTGAAACAAAAGAGGATGAACACACACGAATCCTTGCAAAATTTCAAGATCAAAAATCAACCCGAACACCCTTGTGGTGTTGTGAATCCGGCGGCCAAGGGAGAGAAGGAAGAAGGAAGAACTTTTAAGGGTTTTAACTATTTTTCTTGTTTTGTAAATAATAAAACATGTTTTTACCTTAACCCCCTAATTAGTTAATTTTGCATAGGCTTGGCCCATGTCTTTGTTTATGCCGCGGGTAGGGGCCCCACATGGGGTAACCCGTACTTTTCTCGAGTCTAAATATTCTACTGTGTTCTCGTGTTTTATCGTGTTCGTGTTTTATGTGTTCTTATTAATTATTAACCGTTACTTAATATATTTATTTGTGTTCGTAATAAATATATATACGTAATTAATATTAGCTCGTAATTAATTTACGTTCATGATTTCATGATCGCATGTTCGTGACTATAATTATTATTTAAATAATATCGTGTGTTTATACGTAATAAATACTTATCGTGTTCTAACACGTACGTAATACTTAAAATTCTTATACGTGACGTAAACATGCTATAAAAGGAAAGTTTTAATCTTGTACGTACGATCTAAAGGGTACAATTCATGGTAAAAGCATGCGGGTTTTACATATATTAACTATTTATATGTATGATAAGTTGTATTTTAAGAAGAATATTGCCAAAATACCTAAAACTCGTTAGAAATACACAAAACTTGCCAGAAATACCAAAAACTTTCTAAAAATTCCAATTCGATTAATCATCGATTAATCCCGCCTAGGACAATTACAAGCTACAAGGTGGTCGACCGGCCGGCTAGCGATTTGTGATTTTTGCAACATTGGATAATAGTGATAACATCAATGGCAAGTCAGGGAATTTTCCTACATGGTACAGTGATGCAGATTTGGATAAAACCATGGATGTTGATTGGATTAATGATCCATAATATCTTGATGATGAGCCTGAATAGATTAGTGACATGTTTGCTGACATTCATCAAACACTAGATGAGCTTCAACAAATAACTCAAACTGATGAGTTGGATGACATTTTTTCTTTTTATCAGCAATAAATAGATGAAAAAGATGTTGAGTTAGTGATTCCAGATGAAGAAGTGAAAGCAAAGGTTGTTAAGGTGAAACGATAGGTTGTTGAGGTCAAAACAAAGGCTGATGAGGTGACGAAATAGGCAAATGATGGTGATAATGTTGCTGCATAAAAGCTGGTGGAAGACCTCAAGAGGAGAAGAGTGATGGCAGTGATGACTAACAAGAAAGAGAAGCTTAACATTTTGTTATGGCTAAGATGAGGAAGATTTTATCAATGTGATGTTAAGTTTTAATATTACTTTTAGTTATGTAATAGGTTATGGTAAGGAAGCTTAACATTAGAAAATGTATGTCAATCTTAATATTTTGTTATGGTGACTGCAAATGTATGTGAATCTTGATTTTCTCACTAACATGGTTATTGGATACAATATTAGGGTTTAATACATCACATGAATTTGCCTGTTTGTCTAAATGGTGATAAAAATTCATGCGAAACTACAAAGTTTCAAATCTATATCAAAATCTTAGGATGTTTGACATTATAGAGTCAAACATCAATAGAATCCTACCAAAATCCATGTCAAACTATCTAAATGGTGACTCTAAATGTATGTGAATCTTTAATTTATCACTATCATGGGTTTTTGGATACAACATTAAGCAATCATTCATTTACAATTTTGGTCACTAGCTCTTGCAAATCTACATCAAACTCTTTGGATGTTTGACATTCTAGAGTCAAACATCAATAGAAGCTACCAAATCCATATCAAAACTACCAAAAACAAAAGATTTTAAAAATCTTTCCATTAAACCTTAGAAAAACAAGGGTACATCAAGATATCCCACACACACAGGACAAAACAGTTGCACCTAGACACTACCCTACCATTCTGTCCTTTAATTTATTTAGAAGGTTAACCATCTCACACACACCAAGATAGGATTGGTCCTTCATAATTTGGAGATCAACTGTCTTCCCCCTATCCCTCTTTTTAGCATGCTTCAAGACTCGTGTAGTTTGGTAAGCCTCATCATTATACTCAACCCCTAGATAACTTTCATCTTCTCAATGAAATTTCTCTCTTTGTGAGAGTCTCCTCCACCTCAGAACATAGAATTATGAGTTTCTCCTCTAATTGCAGCTCATCCTCCATTTCCTTCTCCATGAACCCGATTACGCGTGCAGCCAAGTCTGTGGATTTGGAAATAGATACAGGTTGAATGTTTTCCATTATATGCTAGAAGAAAGTTTGTTTTCGAATGAGAAATTTTGTGCATAGAGTAATGTGTTATATAGACATGAAAGTTGAAACATTGTTTTATTTTGGTCCTTAAAATAAAGGGGAAGATGGTTCAGCTGCTTTCATTACTAATAAAGGTTACAAAACACGCCCCCATCAAGACATGTTAATTACAAGAAGACATTAAAAACAAGGTACACATACTAATCACTATCTTCCATGAGATCCACATAAGCTTGTTTCTGGCTAGAGCATTACTAGCTTTCTTAATCAACTTGGTCAAATTAGCCAACTTTTGCGTGTCGCTATCACACATTTCTTTCAAACAATCAACCATCTTCATTTTCATCAAAGGCTCGATCTCGTTGATCAACATTTCAATATTTCCTAGGGTATTCCTTACACACTGAACGCGTAACACATCCACATAAGCATGTTCAGCCGCAACCATTTCACCAATGTACAGACCCATACACTTGTTGAGCTCTGAATCTCCACATACTTCCTTCTATCCATTAGGCTACCCGCAACAGGGAGAAAAAATCTCGGTCACGACCGAGTCGTTGCTCGGTCGACCCATTGCTGCGATTCGGTCTATACGATCGAGGCAATTCGACCCCCAAGCGACCTAGTTATGAACGTTGGAATGTGTTGGGATGTGTTTGTAGCCGCTAGAAAGTAAATTTTTTTTCTCACAGTTCAATTAAGGGTTTTAAGGAGTTTAAAGGTTTAGGGAGTGAAAAAAGGATTAAGATTCTTGATGTTCCTACTACCATGGTATCTGGTGGTGGTTTGTAAAATGTGGGTGATGATAGGTTTGATGAAATGGATAATGAGTACATTACAAATATTACCCTTGTTTAACAACCTTTGGTCTTTATGTTAGTTAATTTAAAAATTGGAAACTACATCGAATCAACCCTAATTTATTTTAGGTAATGTTTTTTATTTAGTGTATTGTGTTTTTATGGAATAAAATGTTTTTTATTGAATAAAATGGTACTTTGATTGAATATATAAAAAAAATTGAGTTAGGTCGCACTAGGTCGCCTTGTTGGGGCAAATAGGTCGCAGTAGGTCGCAGGAGAGAGAAAGCTGAAAAATTGAGTTAGGTCGTAGCAGGTCGCTGTTGTAGGTAGCCATAAGGATTGGAGTTATTTCAGTCACTTTACTTGAGATAAATTGATTAGTTGAAAGTGTTTGTGAAAGAGTTAGGGTTACAAATAATTTAAATGTGGAATATCGATGAACAACCCTTGGTTTAAGATGCGTTTTGCGATCCATTGCGCTAATGGTTCAAAAGTCATTGTGTGATGTGTGATGCGATTGCGAGCGCAATTTGGATGCGATGCGTTAAGTTAGAAAAGGAAATGAAAAATTTAGAAATAGAATAGTCTCCAAAAAGAAGTACCAAGTAAATACAATAAGTTACAAAATAAGTTACTAGCATATTAAAATTTAGCCTATAATCCTTGTGTAAAACAAATAAGTTAAAAGTAAAGCTTGGCAAAAATACATTTAGCAAACTGTAAGATACTATATTTTCATTATTTGTTTGTTTTAGATGTTTCTTAACAACTCTTATCTTTAGAAAGCCATTAAAATATGTATGTCTTTTGTAAAAAGCTTGCATTGTGAATGCTCAAAGTACTAGATTGCCAGAATTGCTACCGTTGCTTGCATTACACAAATGCGGTAAATTGCGGTTTAATGCGAACGCAATATGGGATGGCATTGCATTAGGCACCTTGATGCGAAATTTTGAATGCAACGCATTGATCCGTGCAATTTACGCAATGATGCGAGCATTTTTAGACCAAGGGACAACCGATCGTAAGAATATATAATCTTTCAAAGGTCGTGCAAATTTAGAAGTTGAAAAGTTTTAGTATTTCAAAGGACGTGAAATTTACGTCCTTCAAATTATGTCAGAACGTGGACGCTCGGTGTTTTTTTTCGGGAAAACGGTTTCAATAACGCATTTTGCATAAACGGATGGTGGAAGAAATAGTATCAGGTGAGAAAATGCATTCGGGGACGCATTTTACATGAACAAAACGTGGGAGATGTGCCAACGCGAGAAGGGGATCAGAAATAACGAAAATACCCTCACGTGGAGGGCAGTGAGGGAATTAACTGTGGATAACGGCCAAAAGTAAGAAAAAGTCCACTGTTTTTTTTGCATGGAAATGGAAAGTATAGTGGCAATTATCCGGGAATTTTCCACTCAGTAGCATATTTTCCGCTTTAGCAAAGTTAAGGGACTAAATTTGCAATTTATCTTAAAAATTAGTAGGAGTGTCATGATTCTTGTGTTTCGGATCTATGAAATAAAAAAAGAGTGAGATTTTATCACCGGAAAAAGCTTGAGCACTCGTTTTTAAGAGAATCAGGCGTGGTGTGCAAAGAGTTTCAGAGAATCTTGTTGCATTTATTGGTATGTTTCGATCACCCGGCCATTGTTCATATTTTTCTTGTTTTTATTAAACACTAATAATTTGGGATTCATATATATGTATACATTCTAGGGTTTCATTGAAAACTAGTTTTTACTTTTTAGGTCTCCCCTAATGATTCAATATTGAAAAATTCACAGTTTTGATTATGGAAAATCCCAAACTACAAACGAAACTATGGCGAAGATTTTCAAAAGGTAAAACGGCAAATGAGCATTTTTCGACTTTAAACGAATAGTTTTCACTCACGAGCATTTTCACCGCGCGTTGCCACAGAACGATTGTATACAATCGTATTGAACGGATCAATTTCACTTTTTATACTCCGTAATAATCATCAAAGACTAATTATCATCTAGACATATACATATCAAAGAGAAAATACACCATAGTAGAAAAATACTACTTCACCTACGCATTAGGATAACCACTTTTATACATAATATATCATTCTTGCAACTTCAACTTTCATTTCAAAGGCCACTTCCAATACCTTCTCTGGACTTGCCTCTATAAAATAAAGCAAAAGTTGGTGCTGCAACCATCTCGGATCGTATATTCATCTGAAATAGCATAAGTCAAGTGGTATTATTAGAATTTGGTACCACATATGGCCTCCAAGCTGCTTTGCCACTGACTAATGAAAACTCTTTTAAATCAATCATCTTCGAATTACAAAAACGAATTCCAGCAAAGATGCATGTCTCAATTGGTAAAGCAACTTCTGCAGGACGGAAAACAAGAGAACAAATTGGTACTCATTCAATAATAATCTCATAAACGCATAGATTGAATACAGTCCCAATCCATTTTGACGTATTATTATACCAGCACATCTAGCCATCCATATACCTTTTGCTGTATGTTATTAGACGATATATTACTAATGAGCACATGCCCACAAAGCGGGCTTGCTTTTACTTAGGTTTTACAGTACAGCAACCTCTTAAAAGGAAATAAGAAAACGATTTCATGTATTAAGGGCCTTTCAAGACTCTTTTGCTTAGAGACAGAGGGTTAAGAGCCAAAATACAACAAATAAAATACCCAAAAAAACAAATACACGCGCCATGTCTTCTTATTAATCAACACTTGAGGACTACTTTTTCCTCTTGAATAACTTTCTTAAGAAAGATTTCAGTACTTCTTGTACTGCTTTGTTTGGGAGAACTTCCATTGATTTGATCAACTCCTGGTGAGTCTTGTTCTCATAATCTTCGTACACAGCCTGCATAATATCCAACAAATAGCGTAAGAGAACCATTTAGCCTTCTGGTAAATGAAAAGAAAATAGCGGTGATTATCACAAACCTCTAGGTTGAGAGTATGGTAAAGTTTCTTCACTTTTGCTACTTTGACCGGATCCTTTATCCCATAGTTTTCCTAAAGATACCAAGGTTTAGCAAATGAGTAGTCGAAATAGGATATACAAAACATACAGATTGTGGTTCATGCTTACACTTAAAATTTTCTTTTGCTCCTCGTTTGAAAGTTCTAGTGCTTTCACAACCAACCATGAACACTTGAAATTTTCAATATCTGTTCCAATCTGTTATATTAGGACAGATCGGGCATCAGTTGTGGTTTCTTAACAAAACATTACCAATAAGTTAAATCAGTGTACTAACCTTACCAACAACAATTGGATCACCAAAAGCGTCAAAATAATCGTCCTACAATAGATTCCGAGGTTTTTATACAACAATCTTTCACTTTAAAAAAATCGAGATAATACAAGAAAAACAAATCGATTTGCAGATAGTGGCAATTTACAATCACAATACCTGCACTTGACCATAGATACCCATTTCAACAAGGATGTCTTGCACTGGAACATGATCATCCAGATTCTCTCCAAGCATAAGGAGGGCACATGCAACCTTGAAGCAAAGAAAATGATAGACTTGATCATTCAGAATTATTGGAAAATAAAGACAGTGCAAGGAATAGAAAAAAGCCGAGCAAGAGCATATATAAATACACTCACTGGAAGGTAACACGAGTAATAACAAGATTTGTACTGAGTAATCCGACGGTTACTGCAAGAAAATATATATGACATGGTGTACATCAGAAGATGCAAAACATACATTTAACAGATTGAGTGGTGTGAATGAATAAGAAAACACTTGATATTATCACTTACACAGACAAAGAATACTTTGATAGATCTTTCCCTCCAACAATTGTCGTGATCGCATCAATCATTTGTCCCGAGAGTGTTTGAAAGTCTGTCTGTTCAAAAAAGGGACAAGGAGTCATTAAAAATGAAGATGAGCCTCAATATATTGTACAATAGATATGCAAAGAAGAAACCTCATTAAATAGGTCCAGTAGGTTCACATAATACGCCTTTCCACTAAAATGTTTTTTCAAAATTATTGGTATATGACTACGAAGGAGAATCGCATCATTGAGAGCCACCATGCCAACCTAAAACAAAATTTTTAGATAAGCCGCATTCACATTACCAAATACAACCAATAGAAAGAAACAAGTACTCTGCAAAAGTCACACCTCTGGTTGTCTGAACCAACAGGGATGACCTCTGCGTGTATGGGAGTCATCAATCATGTCATCAAGTACAAGCAGATATGCTTGAAGCTGCCAGCATGCATCAATATCAAGAAGGTTTTGAGGATCCAAAGGAAAATGAGTAGAATACTTTTTGTTCCGATATTGAAATTTTCTTTCTTGGGTACAAAGTGATCTGTGTATTTACGTTAATATTACCCATTCAATGCACCAACCAAGGACACACGCAAGAAAGACTTCACCATTACCCAGTTCTTCTCCTTTAAGCAATTGGTAACTTTCCACCACGGATAACCCTCGGTACATCTTTCCTGCATACATAATTTTCCGTTGTAAATATGTCAGTTAATTAGTACCCTTTTAATTTCACTCTAGGTTTAGGACAGGTCATTCCTGCGATATGATGATGCCAACAAATAAAAAAGAAAGTTTTTTTTTTTGCGATTACAGGAATGGATAAAGCGATCATTTATACCTCCAGGTACATTGTAGTCGATCATCTGCATTAAATAAACGATACACAATTAAACTTGGATATGAAGTAAGTTTATTTGTTAGAAGAATATAGGACATTTTGTTAAAGCAGATCACATACATAAATACATTGTTCATTATTCCGGTAGAAGCATGTAATTCAAATAAATAACCATCCAATTGTTAGACTGAGCTGTATGTCTTATGCAAGAGAAATAGTTCACATCAGTTCGTCGAAAAACTATTCTCGAAGCAGTTGTTTTTAGGGGTAAACATTTTCAGATATGACAAGAACCACTTATTAAGCATGTGTTTAAGAAATTAAGGTCGTAAGCGGTTTGGTAAATGGTGGCCATTTTACTATCATCAGCCATTTTATATGTAATTGTAATTTATACGAGACTAGAGGAAATACAGGCTATATAGGTGGTGCGAAGTACGCTCGTATAAGCTGATTTGCTCAGCCACAAAACATGAAAGCCCCTTAGTGGCTTAGTCTACACATTAAACAATGTAGTATTCAAGTGAGGTGGTGAAGAACAACACATCCAGAGAATCATACCTTGTCAACCCAGTGACGAGAAACATCATCAAACTCAAATGCAGGATCATGAATCAGCTCTGACTTGAGATTGTCATAAACTTGCATGAACTTGGACTTAAGATCATTTCTCATTGTTCTTGAGAGTAAAGGATCTGATGTCGGTTTATGACAATGCAACACATTCTTATGTTGCCCAACAGATGGCCGAGAAAAGGCATGACAAGATGCCCAGTTGGGTGTAAGATGGCCAACTATCTCCACTCTGCAAAATATTTTAATTAGTTAGTTCAGCTGACAGAAAATCAGTAAGCAATCAATCAGTACCTGTTAGACAATGCCATTTGCTAACAAATTCTAGCCAGCTTCGATCTGCTCTTTCTTTCACTTGTATAAAAAACTTGTATCATTAATATTTTATATAAGCGTGTCATTTGGGTTTATTGGATCTAATCAATTAATAAAACGTATCCGGCACGGACGGATCTAGCTTGAACACAGCATAGTCTATAAAAAAATAGGTTTTCCTCACACGTGACTATAAAAGATTACGAGTGGTGACTATTTAAAAGATTCAAAAAATATACGTGATATAACACACAAATCTAGAATCGTCCAAATACTCCTTAATACACAAGAAGAGAATTCTACTTAACAAAAGTGCAACAGAATGTCAACTTGTAGCTTTGTTAGTTAGTTAGTATGTAGCTTTTAGATTTAGCTTGTTAGTTAGTCAAAGTAATATATATTCCCGAATGTGTTTTAATTTTTATTTCTTAGACTTGTAATTCACACTTTTCCTTTCAATAATACACACGTATTTCACTATATGTTCTGTAATTCTCAATATGGTATCAGAGAAAGAACCATCTAATCAACCTAACTACTTTTTTCAGCGACTTAACAACTCTTTCAACAACAACTAACTTTCCCGCCAAAAAACTTTCAAACAAAACCACCATTTTCTGCCATAATCAACCATAACCACCACCGGAATCACCATCAAAACACACTACAATAAATTAGTTGATTTTTCACACTTATTATGCCACTTGTTCACACTTTAATATGCGTGAATTTGAAAAGTTCACACTTTCATTAGTGTGAACAAATTGGGTGTAACAAATAACTTCTTCACACTTTTAAGTGTGAACATTTTTAATAATTCACACTTGTATGTGTGAACTTTTTAAACATTCACACTTTTATTTGTGAACTTTTTAATATTTCACATTTTTTAATGCTTCACAATTACAAGTGTGAATATTTTATAAATAAAGTTCACATTTTTTAAAGTGCGAAAAAAAATATGAAAAAACCTTAAATTTGTTGTAGTGACACCATAATAAGTCATTTACACCACCAGATTCCACACAAACAATCAAGATTCAACAACAAATCACATCAATTATGTTACAAGTTATTACAATTTGTTACACACAAATCCATCATTAGAAGTTACTTGGACCGAAAAACTATAACACATAGAGAATGTTGGATATATGAGATGTTACTCTCACAAAAATATTGCTCACAAAATATCTTTAGACAAAATATTGAAACACTCAAACTATTTCTTTATTAAACACTTGATAAAAACTTTGATTATTTATTTGTAGGAGCCGGTACAAATTCCTATTGGTTTGCTATTGCCTTTATAGGCTTCTTGTACAACAACTATTACATATGAAAACAAAGAGACATCATTTGCATAGTAGTGTATAGTATTCAAAAATGGTAGATGATATCTTGCCGTAAATCAATCTTCATAAACTTTCACATGTTGTTGACTTGTGTGTAGGAAGCAAATCAAAACTTTTCTTCACCAATTAAAACATGTCAAAAACTTTCCAACTATTCTTTTGTCAAGCCTAATAGTTGTGCTTGTCTCCAAAAACTCTTTTCCTTTTATTTTGTGTCGGTAAACACATTAGTTTACATTCTCCCTGTAATGTGTTTTGGTTGAACTCCCAACTTTCGTCTGAGCTCCTGAAACTTTTCTCGCGGAAGTGCTTTTCTGAAAATATCTGCTAGTTGATCATTCGTTCCACAAAATTCGAGATTCACCTCTCCGTCTTCAATTGCTTCTCTGATAAAATGATGTTTCAAAGCGATATGCTTTGTGCGGCTATGATGAACTGGGTTCTTCGCGATTACGATTGCTGACATGCTGTCACAAAAAATTATTGTAGGCTTTAATTGCTTTTCTCCAATATCTTCAAAAATTCTTCGTAACCAAATTGCTTGTGATGTGGCTAGAGCTGCTGAAACGTACTCTGCCTCTGCTGATGATTGTGCTACAGTTTGTTGCTTCTTTGAGCACCAACTAAACACACCTGAACCAAGTGAAAAAATATATCCGGATGTACTTTTCATGTCATCCGTACATCCTCCCCAATCACTGTCACAAAAACCATGCAAATTTATATTTGCATTTTTTTCAAACATGATTCCAAAATCTTTTGTACGTTGCAAGTATCTTAAAATCTTTTACCGACTCCCATATGGATTTGACTAGGATTGTGCATGAACCTTGAGAGTAAAATTGCGGCAAACATGATGTCGGGCCTTGTTGCTGTGAGGTACAATAATTTCCCCACGAGACTTCTGTAAAGTGTAACATCTACTTTACTCGAACCGTCTTCTTTCATGAGCTTCTCGTTGACAACCAACGGAGTGTCCTTCGGTTTGCATTCCAACATATCGAAATTTTTTAAAATCTTCTCGACATATTTTTCTTGACAAATAAATACGCCGGCTTCATCTTGATATATTTCCACTCCGAGAAAATGATTTAAAAGTCCTAAATCACGCATCTTGTATTTTTGCATCATTTCATTCTTGAAATCTTCGATCATTTTCTTGTTGTTCCCTGTGAACACAAGATCATCGACATAGAGCGCAACAATTAAAATATCATTTGTACCTTGATTTTAACATACAAGGTTGGCTCGCTCTTGCTTTGATCAAAACCTTTTTCTTTCAAATAACCATCGATTTGGCTATACCACGCTCGCGATGCTTGCTTGAGCCCGTAAAGAGCTTTCTTCAACTTGTAAACTTTTTCTTCTTTTCCTTGAACCTCGAATCCTTGAGGTTGATTCACGTAAACTTCTTCTTTGAGTTCACCGTTTAAAAACGCTGACTTGACATCGAGTTGGTAAACTAACCAACCTTTATGGCCTGCTAGTGAAATGATTGCTCGGACCGTATCCATTCGAGCAACTGGAGAAAATGTCTCGTCGTAATCAATTCCAGGCTGTTGTGAGTAGCCCTTTGCGACTAGTCTCGCCTTGTTTCTTTGAACGGAACCGTCTGCATTGTACTTGACTTTGTAAACCCATTTGACACCAATAACATCTTTGTATGAAGGTCTGTCTGTGAGCTCCCATGTGTTGTTCTTTTCGATAACTTGAATTTCGTCCTCCATCGCTTTCTTCCATGATTCCTCTTTGACTGCTTCTTCAAAACTTTCTGGTTCTACATGACAAAAACTAGCATTGTATATTTCTGTCAACGAACGAAATTTTCGTGGTGGTGGACTTTGAGATTCTTCATCAGGTTCTTCGTCGGGTACTTCTTCATGTAATGCTTGATTTTCATCACTTTCGACATGTGCTTCATCCTGCATATTGTTAGTGGGAAAAAGTCTTTCTTCTTTTTTTTCTTCTTCCCAATTCCATGAAGAATTTTCATCAAAAATTACATCACGACTAACAATAACATTTTTTATTTTTAGGCTATACAATCTATATGCTTTTGACTTGCTACTATAGCCTACAAAAATGTACTTTTCACTTGTCTCATCTAACGTGTATCTTTTTTGCTTTGGTATTTGAGAATAACAAACGCACCCAAAAACTTTTAGATGTCTTACCGAAGGTTTTCTTCCATTCCACGCTTCAAATGGAGTCTTGTTATCGAGGGCTTTTGTTGGACTTCAGTTCAACAAGTATATTGCTGTGTAAACTGCTTCTGCCCAAAAACTTTTTGGTAAACCTTTCTCGTGCATAATTTATTTCACCGTTTCTACAACGGTCTGATTCTTTCTCTCGACTACACTATTTTGTTGAGGTGTACATCGAGTTGTGAGTTGTCTGTGCATGCCTTCATCCTCACAAAACTTGTCAAACTCTTTTGAGTTGTATTCCTTTCCTTGATCACTTCTCAAAATTTTAATAAAACTCCCCGTTTGTTTTTCGACAAAATTGTTAAACTTTTTGAAAATTCCAAAAACTTGAGATTTTTCTTTCATGAAATAAACCCATGTCTTTCTACTAAAATCATCAATAAATAGAATGAAATATAGATTATTACCATGAGATGGATTCCTCATAGGACCACACAGATCGATGTGTACTAGCTCGAGGATTTCCTTGGCTCTCCAAGCGACTCCTTTCGGAAATGGTTTCCGATGATGCTTACCGAGCGCACACCCTTCACAAACTCTTTCAGTCTCGTGAATCTGCGGCAAACCTCCAACCATATTTTTTTGGTGGAGTAAATTTAGACTTTGGAAATTAAGATGTCAAAGTCTCCTGTGCCATAACAAAGCTTCATCTGCGGTTGTGGCTTTCAACGCAGTGTGTTCTTCATATCTGAAAGTGATCAGAAAACTTCTGTTTTTTCCCATTATTATCTTATGCATCAACTCTTTGTTTCTTCCTTTATTATAAATACTGCAACC
This sequence comes from Glebionis coronaria, assembly GCA_025667525.1. Classification (NCBI taxonomy): domain Eukaryota; kingdom Viridiplantae; phylum Streptophyta; class Magnoliopsida; order Asterales; family Asteraceae; genus Glebionis; species Glebionis coronaria. Next base: position 128,692,657 of record CM046875.1, read on the forward strand.
TTTTCCTTCAAAAATAACAGAGTATCCATTCTCTACAAGTTGTCTGACACTAAGCAAATTTTGCGTAAGGTCAGGAACTAGTAAAACATCATTTATATATTTGATACCTGCTTTCGTCTTGACCGGGATCTTTCCTTTTCCCTTCACTTGTACAACTGCTCTATTTCCCATTTTTACTTGAGAATTTCCTGCAGCGTGAATATCAACCAAAATATTTTCATCGCCCGTCATATGGTTACTACAACCACTGTCAAGAAACCATGTGTCACTTCTTTGAATGTTAGCTGAGTGACAAAAGAAAACATTTCCATCTCCTTGTCTTTCTTCTGAAAAATTTGCCTATTGTTGGTTCTTTTGTAGACAAAATTTTTCTAATGACCAAATTGATTACAATTGGTGCATTTGTACTTTCCTTTGATCCAACAATCTTTTTCTTCGTGATTGTCTTTCTTGCAAATGGAACACTTGTAAGAGTTTCCATCGCCAAATGATCTTTTCTCAAAATTGCCTCGATCTCTAGATCCTCCGTAACTTTGTCCGCGTCCACGACCTCTAAAATGTCTTCCTTCGCGACCACCTCGGGATGAACTCCCTCTTTTAAAATTTGGTTGTGGTCTTTTTTCGCCTTGCATGCTAGATTGGAATGTACTCTCGATCGCCTTACCAGAGTGAAGTGTCATCCGCTGCTCATATGACTTAAGAAGACTTAGCAATTCTTGAGTACCCAAAGTTTTTAAATCTTTGGTGTTTTCAATGACTGCCATGATCGGATCAAATTTTTCAGGAATGCTGATGAGGATTTTTTCAACAACTCGTTGGTCTTCAATTTCGTCACCATAACTTTTCATTTGATTAATTAAATCGGTTAATCTAGATGAATAGTCATTTAGTGACTCATTCTCCTTCATCTTCGTATTTTCGTAATCTCGCCTCAAAGTTTGTAATTTTATTGCTCTCACTTTTACGTCTCCTTGAAATTCTTGCTTGAGCACCTCCCAAGCATCTTTGGCTTTTTTTAGGCGCATGATTTTTGGAAATATTGACGGCGTGACTCCTCGCTGGATCATACTTAAAACGGCTGCATTTCGGCTTCTTTTTTCCTTCAAATCTTTCATTTTTTCTTCGGTTAATTTTTCTGTATCATCGGGTTCTTCAAATGTGTTTTTGACATAGTCAAACACATCTAAAGAATCAAACAAAGTCTCCATTTTCACATAGCATTAATCGTAATTTTCGCCATCAAAAATTGGAACGACAACATGGCTTAAATCGAAACCTTGTCGTCGTGCCATTTATAAAAATGGTAAGAACTCGTTTAATCCAAATGGATTCGAACAAGCTCTGATACCAATTTATGTTGGATATATGAGATGTTACTCTCACAAAAATATTGCTCACAAAATATCTTTAGACAAAATATTGAAACACTCAAAAAATTTCTTTACTAAACACTTGATAAAAACTTTGATTATTAATTTGTAGGACCTGGTGCAAATTCCTACTAGTTTTTTTTTGCCTTTATAGGCTTCTTGTACAACAACTATTACATATGAAAACAAAGAGACATCATTTGCATAGTAGTGTATAGTATTCAAAAATGGTAGATGATATCTTGCCATAAATCAATCTTCATAAACTTTCACATGTTGTTGGCTTGTGTGTAGGAAGCAAATCAAAACTTTTCTTCACCAATTAAACATGCCAAAAACTTTCCTAACTATTATTTTGTCAAGACTAATAGTTGTGCTTGTCTCCAAAAACTCTTTTCCTTTTATTTTGTGTCGGTAAACACATTAGTTTACAGAGAAGATCACTGCTGATTACCTTAAATGCTAAGAATAAGCTAATAGAGAGGATGAAGAACCAAACTTATCAGATCTGAGGGCTTGTTGGGAAAGGGCAAATGACATGGTCATTTTTTGGATTCTCAACACAGTCTCAAATTAGATAGGTAATAATCTCACATTCATCGATTCAACTCATGCTTTATGAAGTGAACTACAAGAACATTAATCACAATTAGATGATCATGACATGGTCATTTCTTGGATTCTCAACACAGCCTCAAATTAAATAGGTAATAATCTTACATTCAGGATTCAACTCATGCTTTGTGAAGTGAACTACAAGAACATTACTTACAATTAGATGATCTTAGAATCTTTGAAAATCATTGTGAGAGGGTGAAAACGGTTTTTTGGTAAAGAATTTCCTCGATAAATTTATTACTCCAAAAAACATTTAAGTACAAGAGATGTAGGTGAAATTTACACCCCACCTGTTACATAGGTAAAAAACTTCTTATCAAGAAGGAACACATAAAACAACTACAAAGTAAGAGCATAAGGAATACTAAAATTTCTTATGTCTATGGATTTTGATTCCAAGATCATCAGCAATAGAATGGACACAGACCAAAGTATCCTGATCATCATACATATCATCATCATATAGGTCGAAGTCATCATAAGCATTCTTTTAAGAATCTTTCCATTGTTACCACATACTATTTCTCCCATATCCCATATCAGATTTTTTAGCAGCCATAAATTGTGTTATTTCTTTATTTACAGGTTCAACTACATCCTCGTCATCAAGCTCACTTGAAAGATCACCCTTTTCATAGGAGCTGGACTCCCTTGGTCATCAACAAGAGTAACTTGACCTTTCATAAAATTCTTTTCAATCTTATAAATTCTCTCAATAATTAAGGTAGACCTAACATCCGGATGATAAGTACCATTGTTAGACATAAATTGAGCAGATTTACTAGGAATTCTATAGACATCATTCGCATGTAATAATAAGGGTATTCAAGTACTTAAGGGGTTCTATGAATTATGGTTTATCATATGTGGGATATCCTTCGGTGTTAGAAGGTTTTTAGACGCTATATGGATAAATCATGTTGAAGATTCATCTTCTACTAGCGGATAAGTGTTCTTACTTTAGGAGATGTCATTTCATGGGCTTCTAGGAAGCAAACATGCACCACTAGTTCTATTATGGAATTTTAATTTATAGCATTGGCTGTTGTTGGTAAATAAGAAGAATGTCTAAGAAACTTGATACATGAGATTTTGATATGGCTTAAACTAATAGCACCAATTTTTGTTCATTGCGATACTACTGCCACAATGACAATAGCTTATATTCATATATACAATGCCAAGTCTAAGCACTTGGGTGTTAGACATAGTATGTTTATGAAGCTAATCATGAATAGTGTGATATCTATTGAGTTAATTTGGTCACACCATAATCTATTGATGAATGGGTTAACTAGAGACTTGGTGATTAAGTCGATGATATTGATAGGATTAAAGTCCATCTGGATCTACTACCTATGGGATACCTAATTCCCTTGTAATACAACATTCGAAGCTGAATTTAATGTGGAAAGCTTATAGTTAGAGATTAGAATACATGTGTTTATCATCCCGAGGTATGTGTTCAGACCAGCAAGTGATGGTTAGGTTGAAGAATATCTAAGCGATATCACTAAATTGTTTTTTCAATCCCTAAATTGTTTCTTATCAATCAAACCTTTAATATCACGAATCTATATCATTAACATCCTTGTTAATTATTTAATGATATAATCATTGGATTGATAGGGATTATTCATTTTAGGTTTTTTTTCTTGATTTCGTTCAGGATTGTTGTGTTGCCGCTGCAGGCGCATTCTACTCCTATCATTTGATCGTTACTAATTCTTGTTCGTGGTGTAATCTATGATCTTTGGTTCATGGTGTCTCAAATGTGCTTCACATGTTGCGTCTAATCTTTGGTTCGCGACCACTGATCTTTTGGTTCTCGTCTGATCTATGTTAAATCTAGGGTTTGTGTAGATCTATTTCTTACAAGACGTATCGTGTGGTTTTTCTAGGTGTACATGTGGTAAGGATGCATGCAAGGTTTTTGAGGTTGTTTATGGTTCGACCAACACTAGTGATACTATCTTTGAGGAGACTATAAAGCATACACCAAGTTCTACTATGTAACTAAGGTTGGTAAGTCATAATCTAATCTATTTATTGGGGAATCAAATAAGCAAGGTGTTAACTTTCGTACTTTGGTAACACATCTAGTTAATGGGGTGAGGTGACGGTCCCGCTTCATACAACACGTGAAAGGTTTGCTAATTTGGTATATGGTTTTTCTTAGGAAAATGGGGAGCATATAATGTTATAGCAAATTATGTTAAGAATACTTGGAGTAAAATAGGATTAGTTAAATCAATGATAACTTGTTGAATGGTTTTTCTATTCCAAATTAGCTCTATGGATGTTATGGTAACTATGCTTGAAAGTGGTCCCATTTTTATTCTTAATAGTTATATTATACTTAATAAATGGGATCTGAATATGAATATGCTGAAAGAACTTGTAGAAAAGATTATAATCTCGGTGAAACTTCATGGTGTTCCTATGACGACATATAGTGAAGATGGTCTTAGTACAATTGCTACAATACTTGGTACTCCTGTGATGTTGGATTCCTATACGGTTGACGTGTGTCTTAAATCATGGGGTACATCGAGTTATGCTAGAGCAATGATTGAGCTTTGTGCGGATGTAGAGTTGAAAGATTCTATTGTGGTGGTTATGCCTAAACTAAAAGGATAGGGTTATTATTTAAGCACTATTCATGTTAAATATGAATGAAAACCCATAGATGCTCCAGCTGTTAGATTTTTGGTCATGTGCTTGACGAGTGTTCTAAGGCTATAAGATACACTGGTGCAATAAATGCGGGCAAGTCGAATCATATAAATATAGGTGTCCAGGTTGGTCTAAGGGTGAACTTTAAACGGATGGTCCGAAGGTTACTCAAGAATATCGAATGGTTGGCAAGAGGAATAGTACTTCAAGTGGTAGGAAAAAGAAAGCTGCTTCAGGGTCCAGTACAAAGGTCACTCCAAGTCAAAAGGCCAATAACTTAAATTCTTTTACTCCCCTTACTTTGTGGGGAATGATGACGATTTGGGTACGAATGGTGGGACCTCTAATTTTTTAGAGCATATATGTTTAAGGATGGTACTCCTCGTTCGGATGCTAGTAGCACCCCGATTATTGAGTAAAATGACAAGATTGAAAAGAAGATTGCTAAAGGGAAATTTACTCGTGTGGATGATCAAGGGAACCCGGTTCCTAAAAAAGTGGTAATATTTTAGGTGAACTAAATGAGGAGGATGTAGTTGAACCTGTGGATAATGATAGGGAAAAACTTTTGGTTTCTTAAACGTCATATATGGTATATGGGACTAATAGTCTGTGGGAACAATGGATTGATTCTTACAAGAATGTTGTCGATGATTATGAACCACATGATGATCATATGTATGATGATTCAGATATTTCGAGCGACGTCCAGACTATTGCTGATCTTGCATTCAGAGTCCGTAGAAGCAAGAAATATTAGTTTTCTTTAAATTCTATGTGACTTTGTAGTAATTTTATGTGTTTTTCTTCCTACGAGGAAGTTGTTTGTCTATGTAACGGGCGGAAATGTATGATTTACCTACATCCTTTATATTAAACTGTGTTTTGGAGTACTAAAATTTACTGAGGAAACAAATTACCCAAAAAAATCTTCTTAATGGTTGTTTTGAAAAATTATAATGCATGTACAAGTCTAAAAGGACCACATATATGACCATGAAGTTTTGCCACTTCAGGAAGCTTAGAATTGGCTTCCTATATGTTCATTAAGGGATAAGGACACTTGGCTTGTAATAGTGTCAAGTACGAACAACAGAGTAATGTATAAAGTTATGTGTATGGTATCTTTAGTTATTCAAAAGAGTTGAAGAGTTCAATCGTTACGACACCCCGATTCTCGAATATTTGGAATGTAGTATTATACTAGGATAAAAATTCAATCGCTTTATTTATGCATTTGTTTGTTTCATTTGGTTTTTTATACTTGTATATATTAATACATATATTAGTAAAGCAAGGATTATATTAAAATGGCGGGAGGGAGGATTTGTTGGTGATTTTAGTGTCATCAACTATTTTAGATAATTGGGATTTATTAGAGACCGATGCGATTTCATATTTGATTCAAATGTGATCAAGGAAGTATGGAGTGCACACTAGTTGACGTAATTTGTTTTCGACCACAATTAAGATGCATGGGTAAAAAAGGCAAATGCCGTTGCTAACTGGCATGTAACTGCAAGTAATTGTCTTACAGTTTTCTATTTTAATAGAAAATATCGGTATCATTCTAACATAAGAAAATCATATAATTCCACTTTGTTCATGCTTAGTTATCTTTTTCCTAGACTATATGGATTATTCTTGAATTATCCCAATAAGGATTTCGTGATACCCAGGCTGATAAATTATCAAAATACTCTATTCGAAAAATAAACTCATATGATTTTAGAAGATATACAAGATTATCATCACACCCGTAACCTAAATTGTAGGATATTGTAAATCTAGCTTATGTTCTAGAGAGAGAAAGAGATAGAAACTTGGTGGATTTCACACACTTCTAGAGAGAGAAAAGAAAGAACTATGTGTAAAATTATAATGAAACCACACCCTCTCCATCTAAGGAGAGGGTTTATATACCAAGCCCATAAGATAGGTGATAGGTGTGTAAACACCCATCCTTTTACCACTTAATTCGGGCTAAAACGAGACCAAAACACGTATTTAATATCATTTGTTTGGAATTATGCGTGGTTTTTGTGTTTTCAGAGCCAACCGGATAAATATTGAAGAAAACATGGGATTGCACGGGTTTTACTGAAGAAAAAGACTCAAGATAAAGTCTATTGTCCAAGAGATGCAAAAGATTTGAAGTCGCTGGGCCTATTCGAAGATTTATCGAAGAAAAGGACCAAAGATGGAAGATTTATATAAGTCGAAGAAACTCAAGTCTATTAAACGAAGAAATTAAAAGACGAGTTGAATTTAATCGACAACAAATCCCGAATCAGAATCGAAAACGGAAACTTTTCTGAAAAGACGAAAAGACACGAAGAACGGGAGAAAGCCCACTCACCAACCAAAGGAAACACCTATAAATAGGCCATCCCACACACATTTTAGAGCTAGCTAGTTTTTCTTTCTTCCTCCCTTTTCTTTCTCCTGGTTCGTATAACACCATCACCACTAGGGTGATTGGTGATTTTTATCTTTAGTTCTTTAATCTTGTAATTTTAATCTTTGTTTCATCTTGTCAAAACATCAATCATTCAATACCAAGTTCTTGTTTAATCTTTCATTTCATCTTGTTCATCATCATCTTTATCTTCAAGTTCTTAAGTTTTTATTTTCTTGATTTGATCTTCAAAAGTTGTTTGGATTTGTGTTTTTATTAGTGGGATTTGTTGCTTATATTGTCTAAATGATTTGTGTTTAATTTGGTAAAACCTTTTTAAGTGTTTGATTTGATTTTGATTAATTTTGTGTTCCGTGTTCTTCGCTTTAACTGCTACTGTATCTGGGTTTCCATACTTCCGAACCAAGCAAAAAGTTCCGAATGAAGCATTCATTCGGAATCTTCTGAACCAAACATTAAGTTCCGGATCAGTATCTTCCGAGTCAGTTATTTCCGAATCAAACTGTTCCGAACCAAGCCCTTCATTCGGAAGTTTAAAACTTCCGAACCAGTGACTTCCGGACGAAGAAAAAGTTCCGAATCAGCTCAGACTTCCGAATCAAGGAGAAGTTCCGAATCAATCTGAAGGTTCCGAATCAGCAACTTCCGATCCAGCAAGTTCCGAATGAACATTCATTCGGAAAGTTCCGAATCAGCCATTAAGTTCCGGATGAGTGAATAGTGTTTTCCGAATCAGATAGTTCCGAATCAAGGTCTAAACTTCCGAATCAGTTATTTTTGAATTTAGTTACTGTTTTACTGTTGTTTATTTACTGTTTCTTTACTCATTTTTCACAATTTACATTTTAACTTTAATTTTAATTTGAACTTTAAATTTGCAACCAAGTTTTTGTTAATCTTAATTAAAGTAATTGCCTTTGACTTAAACTTTCATTTCCACTTCTTATTAGAATAGAAAACCAAACCCCATTATTTAGTAACCAAGAACAATTATTCCACTTAAGACCTAGATCAATTCGAGAGGATATCGAGACATAAAATTGAACCATTGAAAAAGCAATGTATCAAATGGCGCCGCTGCCGGCTCTTCTCGTTAAGATCAAAAGTTTTTTGTAGAACTTGGATTTTGGGATCCGTTCCCCGTGAACGTTACTTTTTCATAAAATTTTCAAAAACACTAAAAAAATATAAAATTTTCAAAAATCCTAAAAATTAAAAAACAATAAAAACCAAAAATATTTTTGCTTTGTTTTTCCTTGTTCGTTCTTTTGCAGGTGTATGCGCACTCGATCCACGTCCTATCAAGAGCCGAGCCTCTCGATAACTTAGACATGGCTGGTGTACAAAACAACAATAACATACCACCTCCGAACAACAATAATAACAACAACAATCCACCTTTCAACAACATGAATAACAACAACCATGAGCACCTTCCGGATAATCGCCCAATGATTGAACTGCTGCAAGCTCATGTTGATGGCAACACGGATCCAATTGTTATACCACCAATTGCCGCCAACAATTTCGAGCTCAAGTCAGGCTTTATCCAGATGGTCTCCGCTCAGCCATTCTTGGGACGCACCATTGATGACCCACATGACCATATCAAGAGATTTCTACAACTCACCAACACGGTCAAGTTCAATGGGGTTCCACAGGAGGTTATAAGGTTACAACTTTTTCCCTTTTCTTTAGAGGGACAAGCCCGGCATTGGCTTGCTAAGGAACCGCCACAGAGTATTCTCTCGTGGACGGATTTGGAAACAAAGTTCATCAATTACTTTTTTCCACCCTCTCGTACTACCGCTTTGCGGAATGAGATTATAAACTTTGAACAAAAGTACGATGAGTCATTCAGTGAATCTTGGGATCGTTTTAAAGATCTTTTAAGAAAATGCCCACAACATGGTTTTACCAAAGTTCATCAAATAAATACTTTTTACAATGGTTTAAGCATGAGTGACCAAGATTCACTGAATAGTGCCTCAGGGGGTAATTTATTGGCTAAGACTTCCAATGCTGCTTGGGATATCATTGAGAACAAGTCTCGTGTGCAAACCAAGAGCGTTAGGACCAATGTTGCTAGTGCTAGCACTAATGACAGCGACAAGCGACTTGACAAAATCACCACGCTTCTTGAATCGCTTGTCACCCACACCGTCAGCAACAACAACAGCAACAACGCTAAGAACGCACAAGTCAACGCTGTCAGCCAACCTTGTGAGATATGCGGTGGTCCCCATTCTTACACAACTTGTACCGCCACCCAAGATTACCCTGCTGAGAATGTGAATGCGGCATATGGCACCTATCAACAACTTGCTTATCAAGCTAGACCTCAAGGTGACCGTAACTTGCTTAGCTACCGCAGCAACAACTATCTTTCACCACCTGGCTTTCCTCCAACCAACCCAAACCAACAACAAAACCTTAACCGCCCTACTCAACAACAACAACAACCTCGACAACCATACGTCCCACCTCACAAGCAGCAACAACCACCTTAACGTAACAATCAAGTATACCAACAACCTGCTTACCAACCACCTGCATACAATGCTCCTTCCAACCAAACCACCACTGCTTTACACCAAGAGGTCGCAACCTATATGAGGACCAATGATGTGATAGTGGGAAATCTCCAAGAAGAAGTGCGCAATTTGAAGGCAGATTTGGTCAAGCAAGGAAATGATTTGCGAGCTGATATGAGAAACACGTTGGATAGCCAGACTAATGATCTGAGGAACATGATGGCTAGTTTTTTCCAAAGTAGTCAACCCTCTTCTTCGGGTACTCTTCCGAGTAACACCGTTGCGAACCCAAGAGGGGAGATGAAAGCAATCACTACTAGAAGTGGTAAAGGTACCAAGGAACCCGAGCTTCCTATACCTCCACCGGTGGTTGTGACTAAGGAGAACGAGTCGCCTGCTCCTATTCCTCCTCCTTCCCCAATTTCTCCACCCCTTCTTTCTACCCCTCCTCCACCCGTGGTTGTGAGTGATCCTATACTTCCAAAGCCTTCATCTTCTTCCAATATACCTTATCCTTCTAGGTTGAGGAAAGAGAAGCAAAAGAGCAAGGATGATATTCAGGTTTCTAACTTTCTTAAAATGTTTAAACAACTGAATTTCAATATCTCCTTCGCTGAGGCTCTCGCTCACATGCCCAAATACGCCAAAATGTTTAAAGACCTTCTGAGCGACAAGGAAAAGCTCCTCGACATTGCCAACACCCAACTTAATGAGAACTGCTCTGCAGTGCTCTTAAGGAAATTACCAACCAAGCTTGGTGATCCGGGTCGTTTTCTTATCCCTTGCAATTTCCCGGGAGTAGAGAATTGCATGGCCCTAGCCGATTTAGGTGCCAGTATAAATCTCATGCCTCTAAGTGTTTGGAAGCAATTATCTCTCCCAGAGCTTGTCCCCACTAAAATGACTTTGGAATTGGCCAACCGTACGGTTGCTTATCCAGTGGGGATAGCCGAAGATGTTATTGTAGGAGTCGACAAATTCACCTTTCCTGCTGATTTTGTTGTCGTCGACTACGAGATGGACCCCCGTGTGCCACTTATTGTTGGTCGTCCATTCTTGAGGACCGGTCGCACTCTTATTGATGTTGAAGCCGGAGAGCTTATCATGAGAGTGGGTGACGACAAAGTAGTCTTCAACATGGGAAAGTTGTCTAAACAGCCTTATTCATATGAGAGCGTTAATTGTATTGACGTTCTTGATGAGGCTTGTGAAGAACACTTTAATGATGCTTGCAAAAGTATTCCTACCTCTCTTCCCACTGTTGAGACCGTGTCCTCTATTGATTCATCGTTGTCTCTATTTGGAGATAGTGATTTATTCTGGAACAATCTTGAAGCTACCATGGGAGATGCGAATTTAGCTACTAATGATTCTCCCACCGAGGGGGATGAAGACATGAGTTTCTTTGACAATCTTCTCACTGAAGACAATCCTTCACCTCCATCTCCCACGGTTATTGCTATCGATGCCACGACTTTGAAAACGCCTCCCGTCGAAAATCCTCCGGATTTGGAACTTAAGGAGTTGCCGCCTCATCTCGAGTACGTGTTCCTGGACGACAACAAGAAATCGCCCGTCATTATTGCGAAGGATTTGAAAGATGAAGAGAAGACTCGTCTAGTTGCTGTGTTGAAGGAGCATAAGAAGGCTATTGCTTGGAAAATCTCGGATATTCGTGGAATTGATCCTCACTTCTGCACGCACAAAATTCTCATGGAGGACGACTTCAAGCCCACTATTCAAAGCCAACGAAGGGTGAATCCAAAAATACATGAAGTAATCAAAACAGAGGTTATCAAACTTCTTGATGCGGGTATGATTTACCCTATTTCGGATTCACCGTGGGTTAGTCCAATCTATTGTGTGCCCAAGAAGGGCGGGATAACCGTTGTTCCCAATGAACACAACGAGTTGATTCCCACTCGTCTCGTTACTGGGTGGAGAGTTTGTATAGACTATCGCAAACTCAATGATGCCACGAGAAAGGATCATTTCCCTCTACCTTTCATGGACCAAATGCTTGAACGATTAGCCGGTAATGAATATTACTGCTTTCTTGATGGTTTCTCGGGTTATTTCCAAATACCCATCGATCCCCAAGATCAAGAGAAGACTACATTCACTTGTCCCTACGGCACTTTCGCTTACAAAAGAATGCCTTTTGGCTTATGTAATGCGCCCGGGACTTTCCAACGGTGTATGTTAGCTATCTTCCATGACATGGTTGAACAAACCATGGAAGTCTTCATGGATGATTTCTCGGTCTTCGGGGATTCTTTCTCTGCTTGCCTTGCCAATTTAGAACGTATGCTAAAGAGGTGCGAAGACACTCGCCTTGTTCTAAATTGGGAAAAATGCCATTTTATGGTAAAAGAAGGCGTCGTGCTTGGACATAAGATTTCGAAAGCCGGTCTTGAAGTAGACCGTGCTAAAGTTGATGTTATAGCAAAGTTGCCTCCACCTTCCACTGTGAAGGGTGTGAGAAGTTTCTTGGGTCATGCGGGCTTCTACCGTCGATTTATCAAAGACTTTTCTCAAATTGCTCGCCCGATGACCCACCTCTTGGAAAAAGATACTCCTTTTATCTTCTCCAAAGAGTGCCTTGATGCCTTCAACTCGCTTAAGGATAAGCTAACTAAGGCACCCGTCTTGGTTACCCCTAATTGGGAGCTGCCTTTTGAGTTGATGTGCGATGCTAGTGATTTTGCTATTGGAGCGGTTCTTGGACAAAGAGTGAACAAACACTTCCAACCGATCCATTACGCTAGCAAGACAATGACTGGGGCACAATTGCATTATACGACAACCGAGAAAGAGCTTTTAGCCGTTGTCTATGCTTTTGAAAAATTCCGCCCCTATCTTGTCCTTTCCACCACCATTGTGTACACCGATCATTCCGCGTTGAAGTACTTGTTGACAAAGCAAGATTCCAAACCAAGACTTCTTCGCTGGGTTTTGCTGCTCCAGGAATTTCAAATCGACATCCGCGATAAAAAAGGAGCAGAAAACTTAGCCGCGGACCATCTTAGTAGACTTGAGGATCCATACCAAGGGGATCATCCGACCAAAGAAATCAATGATTCTTTTCCCTTGGAGACCTTAATGTCTATAAACTCGAAGCCGAATGAAACCCCGTGGTTTGCGGACTTTGCAAACTACTTGGCGGGTGGAATTCTCAAGGAAGGGTTGACGTCCCAGCAAAAGAAGAAGTTCTTTACCGACATCAAGACTTACTTTTGGGACGACCCTTACCTATTCAAACAATGTGCTGATTTGATAATTCGCCGATGTGTTGATGGACCGGCAGCGTCGGACATCCTTGATGCTTGCCACAAAGGACCCACCCGTGGTCACTTTGGTCCCAACTACACCGCAAAGAAAGTGTTTGATTCGGGATTTTATTGGCCCTCCATATATCGTGATGCTCACAATATGGTTAAGCGATGTGATGTTTGCCAAAAGCAAGGCAAAATCACACATAAAGACGAGATGCCTCAGAATTTCATTCAAGAGTGTGAAATTTTTGATGTTTGGGGTATCGACTTTATGGGGCCATTCCCGTCGTCTAAAGGAAACAAATACATCCTTGTAGCCGTTGACTACGTTTCAAAGTGGGTTGAAGCCAAAGCTTTGCCTACTAATGACGCAAGGGTGGTTTGTAACTTTTTGAAAGCTCTATTCGCTAGATTCGGTGTGCCTCGCGCCATCATTAGTGATCGTGGGACTCATTTCTGCAATGACCAATTTGCTCGAGTCATGGCTAAGTACGGTGTAAATCATCGTCTTTCCACAGCCTACCACCCACAAACTAATGGCCAGGCTGAAATATCCAACCGAGGGCTGAAACGAATTCTTGAAAGGACCGTGGGAGAGCATCGTGCCTCTTGGGCTGATAAATTGGATGATGCTTTGTGGGCTTTCCGTACTGCTTACAAGACCCTGATCGGCTGTACGCCTTATCGTCTTGTGTACGGGAAAGCGTGCCACCTCCCCATTGAGTTGGAGCACAAGGCTTATTGGGCCTTGAAGTGGGCCAATTTTGATATTAACAAAGCCGGTGACCTACGCAAGATCCAACTCAATGAGCTGAATGAACTTCGGAATGAGGCTTATGAAAATTCTTTGATCTATAAGGAAAGAACTAAGCTCATTCACGACTCCAAGATCAAAAACCGAGAGTTCCATGTTGGAGACAAAGTCTTACTTTTTAACTCTCGGTTGAAAATCTTTTCGGGAAAGCTCAAATCTCGTTGGTCCGGCCCATTCACCATTGCCCAAATTTTTCCATTTGGTACTCTCGAGCTCGCTCAACCTAATGGACCAAATTTTAAGGTGAATGGCCAACGAGTGAAGTTGTACTTTGGTGAGGACACCTCTCAAGAGGTGATTCCATCCCTCACCACGTTCCCCATGAACTAACTTTGGGTCGAGTCAGGCTCGTGACTCGGTTATCAAAAACAAGCGCTCCTCGGGAGGCAGCCCGAGTATCTATCCTTGCATGTTTTAATCCCCTAAGTGTAGGGGGGGACTTCTATATGTGCTTGCCTTTGTGTGGTGATGTGATTACTGGGATAAGTGCACTCTTGGAATCTTTGAAGAACCGTGCTCCCGTGTTTATCCGAAATCCGGTTCTATCTCTCAACTATCGTGATTCAATTTTCTTCATTTTCACATTTGAAATTGATCACTTTAGTCGTCTCTTCCTTAACTTGAGTTAACCAACGTGCACAATGTCATAAGTGTAGGGGAGACTTCTCCCACATGCTTAAACATTGAGGACAATGTTTATCTTAAGTGTAGGGGGGACTTCTATCGAAGTTTTAAGTGGACTTTTCCATGAAAATGCCTTCAATTAACCGGAAAATCCTATTTTTCAACATTTTTCAAATCTTTTATTAACTTTGGCCATTTAGTCGTAATTTTTAAAGTCAAAAATATTAATAAAGTGGTGTAGCTAGTTTAGGAATCTTTGACATATTAGGCCCGTTGCGTTTATTTTGACTCAACCCGAATAGACTTATCCAAGTTTATTCTAGCTAGTATCCTTAACCATATAGACCTTAATTGGTTTATTAGGCTAAGTGTCCACGAGTCTCATTACTTGAGATTTTAAATTGTGGAGGACGAGAAATGATAGAGTCAATTATAAGTCGGTATTCTTGCGCAAGCTCACTTGGTGTAATTATTTGCCTATTCTCCCATCACTTGCTAATAATTTATCTGCAATAAGTAAGGTCTTACGATTTGAAAAGTTACTTAGCTTCTAGCCCAAGATCGTTTAAAAGTTGCTCGGTAATGATAAGAGTTCATAGCCAAGGCATAACTTATGAAGCGGGGCGCGAAGATTGGCGAGTCCGAAAAGGCCCTAACAAGGCATGAGGATTCAATTTTATTGCTGAAGATCCAAAGTGATGTGAAAAGCATTATTCCTAAAGTCAATATGAAGGATCAAGACTCACGACGAAAAGCAATCAACTCCCATAAAGATCATGGAGAAGTCTATCCGAAAAGACCCTAACAAGGTATGAGGATAAATAGATCCAAGTCCGAAAAGGAGGCGGATCGTTGTATCTCAAAATCCCAATTAGAGATTGAAGAAATAATCATGAAGTCGTGGTCAACAAAGTTGGAGAACCCCTCAAAAGTCTCCAAGTGAAGAAACTCTATTATGATGAGAAGACCATTATCTCAAGAACGTCTCTCGAAGATATGAAGTATGAAGTACATGCCAAATATCGGCCCGAGAAAGGTCTCAAATCGTGAACCAAGTTATGCCAAGATATGAACTTTTTGATATCCCGAGAAGCAGTTTTAAGAGATTTTGTCCTTTAGCTAACTATTGATCAAATCGTCCTACTTTGCTTTCAGCCCTAATAAACTATCGAAATAAGTCCAAAAATGCATCTTCATGATCATTCTAAGACAAAAATAAAATATAAGAGATACACCTAGGAATAAGGGAGTTTAAGCATTTAATTAAGCCATGTGTGTAAGTGTTTGAATTGCTAACTTATAATAACAATGATCTCGTTTTTAAGCTTAGTTTGGGGAACGTGAAACTTGAGGGTGATAAATCTTCGCAGCACCAAAGCCCTAATGTAAGTCATCGATTTCTCTACAAGTTATTTCCATGTAGCTATTTTCACGTGAAAATGGTTTTCTATCCCTTTGTTATCTTTGAAGTTTTATTTCTTTAATTTTTGTTTAGTAGAATTTTAAATAAGGCCAAGGTTGATTAATTATGAGAAAAGTGTAAGCTTGCTTTATCACTAAGCATTGCATGAGGGCATGGCAATGGTTAAGTGTAGGGGATTTGATAGGTGTGTAAACACCCATCCTTTTACCACTTAATTCGGGCTAAAACGAGACCAAAACACGTATTTAATATCATTTGTTTGGAATTATGCGTGGTTTTTGTGTTTATTGTGTTTTCAGAGCCAACCGGATAAATATTGAAGAAAACATGGGATTGCACGGGTTTTACTGAAGAAAAAGACTCAAGATAAAGTCTATTGTCCAAGAGATGCAAAAGATTTGAAGTCGCTGGGCCTATTCGAAGATTTATCGAAGAAAAGGACCAAAGATGGAAGATTTATATAAGTCGAAGAAACTCAAGTCTATTAAACGAAGAAATTAAAAGACGAGTTGAATTTAATCGACAACAAATCCCGAATCAGAATCGAAAACGGAAACTTTTCTGAAAAGACGAAAAGACACGAAGAACGGGAGAAAGCCCACTCACCAACCAAAGGAAACACCTATAAATAGGCCATCCCACACACATTTTAGAGCTAGCTAGTTTTTCTTTCTTCCTCCCTTTTCTTTCTCCTGGTTCGTATAACACCATCACCACTAGGGTGATTGGTGATTTTTATCTTTAGTTCTTTAATCTTGTAATTTTAATCTTTGTTTCATCTTGTCAAAACATCAATCATTCAATACCAAGTTCTTGTTTAATCTTTCATTTCATCTTGTTCATCATCATCTTTATCTTCAAGTTCTTAAGTTTTTATTTTCTTGATTTGATCTTCAAAAGTTGTTTGGATTTGTGTTTTTATTAGTGGGATTTGTTGCTTATATTGTCTAAATGATTTGTGTTTAATTTGGTAAAACCTTTTTAAGTGTTTGATTTGATTTTGATTAATTTTGTGTTCCGTGTTCTTCGCTTTAACTGCTACTGTATCTGGGTTTCCATACTTCCGAACCAAGCAAAAAGTTCCGAATGAAGCATTCATTCGGAATCTTCTGAACCAAACATTAAGTTCCGGATCAGTATCTTCCGAGTCAGTTATTTCCGAATCAAACTGTTCCGAACCAAGCCCTTCATTCGGAAGTTTAAAACTTCCGAACCAGTGACTTCCGGACGAAGCAAAAGTTCCGAATCAGCTCAGACTTCCGAATCAAGGAGAAGTTCCGAATCAATCTGAAGGTTCCGAATCAGCAACTTCCGATCCAGCAAGTTCCGAATCAGCCATTAAGTTCCGGATGAGTGAATAGTGTTTTCCGAATCAGATAGTTCCGAATCAAGGTCTAAACTTCCGAATCAGTTATTTTTGAATTTAGTTACTGTTTTACTGTTGTTTATTTACTGTTTCTTTACTCATTTTTCACAATTTACATTTTAACTTTAATTTTAATTTGAACTTTAAATTTGCAACCAAGTTTTTGTTAATCTTAATTAAAGTAATTGCCTTTGACTTAAACTTTCATTTCCACTTCTTATTAGAATAGAAAACCAAACCCCATTATTTAGTAACCAAGAACAATTATTCCACTTAAGACCTAGATCAATTCGAGAGGATATCGAGACATAAAATTGAACCATTGAAAAAGCAATGTATCAATAGGTTTGGTCTTACAATGTTGGGCCGTCCATACATAACATGGACCGGGCCTTTCTTTGTTAAATAATATAAAGATATCTAGACTACGAGCTACTACTTAATATATTGTCGGAGTGACCGAATCTTCCTAAATACGTATAAACGTATTTCCAACAATCTCCCCCTAAGGGAGGTCACTCCAAACAAGGGCGTCACCCAAGTTACAATAATAAAATAAACCTAGCATACTATGCTCGTCTTGAGATCGTAGTCTTCGTCTTTCTTTTCTTTTTCTTTTCTGGTGAACATGCTGATGTGATCTTTGATATCAATCTTTAGCATTAATCTCTTGCCTTGATCTTGTGCATCCATCACTTGTGATTTTTGCCTCCTCGTGACCGCATGTCCCACATACTTATACCTTCGTAATTCTTGAAAGCTTCAGAGTTCGATACAGCGGAAGACTTAACTTTTAGGCTTTCTAGAATTAGATGAAGTATTAAGTGCATAAAGTATAAGCATGCGGGGACGACTTCTTCTTGGATTCCGTAACGCCACCGTCTTCAAATTCCGCAACATAAGTAGACAAGAACGAAATATCTTTGAACATTTCATTCTATTTCGGTAGCATTTTACCTCCAGTCGGTGAAGACCGTTGGACGATATTAAATATCGTACTTGTCGCAGGTAGATTTAATTAAAAATCTCCTTGACAAGATTTCGCGGGTAAACCCGTTCTCTTTACTCGACCGTCCAAAGCTGACTACGAACGTAAGGGTGAATCATTTGGATAAAATTATCCGTATGATTGAATCCGTTAATTCCGATTCCTGGAACAAGTTTGATTCATTAAAGAATCGCACCATCTTTGCTTTCCAGTTGTCACGAGCTTGATTCATATTGAATCTTGCAAGTTACCTACCAAGTGCTGTTTGAGGTTGACACTAGAAGGATTTCCACTCATCACTGTGAACACTATAGAGTGTCCCTCTGAGTGTTCTGGCAAGATCACTAATATATTGCGTAGAGGCCTGGAACGTGTTTAAGTTCAGTTAAGAATTAAACCACTATTGCTTTCCAGTTATCACAAGTTTGATTCATAAAGAATCGCACAAGTCACCTACCATGAGCTTGTTGACGTTCGCTCAAGAAGAATTTCCATCTTCATTGTAAATACTTCCGTATTACTTGGATGTTTAGGGAAGATCACGAAGATTTTACGTAGGACTCTAAAGATCTTTCTTACTTTTCACAGTGTGTGAAAAAGCAAGGAAATATGGAAGTGTATCCTAATGAGATATTTGATGATCTCAAATGGCTCTAGACTCGATCCTGCACTTTGGATTTTAGTGATCGGAGGCTGGAGAGGAGTGCCACCATTTCAATACCAATTTATTCGGAGTGAATAAATCAATAGATAATGCGTTGTCTCCGTGTGATTAAAACAAATACCTTTTGAGAGATATCTGAGTTAGCTGGGATGGGTTGTGCATTGCATCACAGGGTCCATGATGTCTATCTTCAATATCGAGCATCATTAAAATGATCTCAATAGCATATGTGTTGACCCGGTTTCTGCCTAAGTTGTAAGGAGGGCTTCTTTCTTTACACCCTTTATCTTTACAATTCTTTTTCATTCTTCAACCCCTTTAATGCTTACCAATACGTCATAACTAGCACCTTGTTGTGATTGTTCTAGTTCTAACTTAAGTACTTGGTCGGCATTTAATAAGTGTGTAAACACTTATCCTTTTGCCACTAAAATCAAGTAAAAACAAGACCTAATCATGTGTTTTATATCGTAAATGTCGAAATTACGCGTGGTTTTGTGTTCTTGTGTTTAAATAGGTAAAAATGATCAAAAGAAGAGAAAACACGGGATTTCACGGTCAAATGTCGAAGAAAAGTCAAGAAAGAGTCAAGGACAAAGTCAAAAGACCGAAAGTGTGCCAAGATCACGAAAACCGGCTAAGTCCACTTAACATTGAAGAAATGATCAAGAAAGTTGGAATCAAGCTCGTTTTAGTGTCATTAATTATTTTTGATGTTATTTGAGCCAAGTGGGTCCCACATCGGATAAATGGGCTCAAAAGCCCATTTAAAGAAAAGAGTTGTTTAAACTTGTCACCAAAAGTCCAAGTTTTAGCCCAAGATTAAACGGATTAAAAGTGATTGGGCCAATAAGCCCAACAATTGGGACGGATCAAAAAGGGGGTAATTGTTTTTGCTGGTCAACTCTCCAATCCAGTCAACTCCACAAGAAACATAGGGAGTAAATGATTATTTACTTTGGTCAAACTCACCTCACATCTTAAACAATCCCACACACCCACGTGTATTCCACCCCACCACACTTAATGAATAAATAACTTTTATTTACCCACATCCTCATTTTCACTCGTTACAAACGAGGTTCTCTCACCCACCTTTCTTCTCCAAATAAAAAACGCAACCATCTCCTTCCAAACCCTAATTTTCGGATCAGTAAAAAAAATCATGAGTAAAAATTAGGGCTTTTAATCCAAACGTGTGATTCACACGTGTTTGGATTAATTCCCCATAAAAATCGCACCAAACACTCATCAGTGGTCCTCATCCTTGATCCTACATGGCCATATCCTTGGATGTGATTGGCTCATCCACCTCACCAAAACCCTTTTCACCAATCAAATCATGCCACTTCACCAGGGAAGAAACACAACTAGCACATCAAAGTGACAGCATGGCAATCCATGGCTACAAGGGCAGTTTTCAACCGTAGGATCAAGAAGTTTGAAGAAAGAGAAGAAGAATGATGGGATCAACGATTGGGATTGATTGCTTACAAACGAAGCCAAGATTAGGGTTTCTGGGGGTTCTCCTATAAAAACCCCCCTCTATCATGTAATTTAAATGCCTTTTTTTTTAATTTTCAGTAAAATAGATTGATAGGTTTTAAATCTTGTAATTTCTTTTTCCAGTATTTGTAATTTCTTATTTAATTAATGAGAAATTAAATTTCGTTTTAATTCTCGTCTCAATTTATCTTACTGTTAAAAGTTTCGAATCATTTTCTTTAATCAATTTTATTACTGTTATTGTTGGCTATTATTATTATTATAAAAAAAAAATAAAAAAATAATAAAGGAAAGTAAAAATTGATTTCCCCCACTGGGAAATCATTAAAGTAGTACTGTTCGGCTTTGTTGATTCATCTGGTTCGAGAAGATGTTCATGAAAAGAAGGTGGTGTTTCGTTTGTTACGGGTCACAGGGGGTACAGCGCCCTTCCTACTTCTCAAAGGACTCCTCCAATTGGCTTGAATCTTCTTTTAATTTTATGTTTATTTAAGTTTTATGATCATCGCTTAATCTGAGATAGTTTGGATTTGCTTAGTAGTTTATCTGTCAGTTTGTTTGTAGATGTAACTTGGTGGATTATTTTAGATTTGTTATTTGTTTATTGGATCAGTAGTTGGATTTGCTTTATATTTAGTTTGTTATAGATTTAAACTACTTATTTCAGATTACTTAGAATTTAGTTTATTTGATTAGAGCTTAAACGGTTTAGCTTATTTGGACTTGTGATTGATAAGCTTTCATTTAGTTTGAGTTGATTGGATCTGCTTACTTGTCTCGGGTTAGATATAGCTTTTGTTAACTGCTTATTTGGTTTTCAGCCTTATTAGTTTCAGCTTATTTTTTTTCATTTAAGTGCTGCTTATTGTAACTGGTTATATTATTTAGCTTGTTTGGTTTGCGTGTTGATTGGATATGCTCGTATTTTCTGCTTATTGATAGAGTTCATTGGATTTGTTTAATTAGACGTGTAGATTTACTTTGCTTATTTATTATTTAGCCTATTCAGTTTTAATCAACTTATTTGATTTTGCTTAACTAGTTTCTGCTTAATTCGTTTAATGCTTAATTGGTTTAATTGCTTGTCAACTGCTTTTGAGCTTATTTGTCTTGGTTGTGTGGCTTATTTGATGCGTTTTATTGCTTATTTATGTTGCATTTAAACACTCAGACACAATTGGTCTGAGTGAGTTTAAACTCCAAAAAAATTCCAAAAAATATTAGCAATTTTGTCTCTGCCTAGAATCGAACACTGGACCTCCTGTCCAGGCGCCAAACACCTCGACCAGTGTGCTAGAACCCTTTCTTGTGTTTATTATTGCATTAGATTATTAATATAGGAGTAAAATTAGTTGCAGTTTTATTAAATAGAGTTTAATTAAGTTTTAATTAGTTTAAATTTTATTTAAAAGTTTTCTTCTTTTTATTTCCTAATTCAGTTTTTTTTATAAAATATAAAAAAGATAAAAAAAATATTTTAATTTTATTGCTTTTATAAATTTACATTAGTTCTATATTTCTTTTATAATTTTGGATAGTTTTTTATATAGAATTAAAAGTAGTTTTCAATTCTCATTTTAAATTTTAGATATAAAATTAGATTTCAATTTATTAAGTTTTGTTTAAAAATAGATTTTAATTAAAAGTTTTTAGGTTTTATAAATTAGTTAAGCTTTATTTTCAAATTAATAGATTTTAAATAGTCAATTCAAATAGATTTCTCTTAATTAAATAGTTTTAACCTAGTTTAAAAATACCCTAAAATAGATTTTACCAAAAACAAGTTAAGTCAAAACGTTAAACCGGAAATTAAATTCGAGTCGAATCGAGGAAAAACGAATATTAATTGCATTAAAAAGGACTAAAAACCTTAGTTTCAAATTGGCGCCGCTGCCGCTTCGCTCGTACGATTGACGATTCTTTCGTGAAGACGTTTGGATTTTGGGATCCGTTCATTTTTGAACGTTAATTTTCTTGCAAAAAAAATCAAAAATCTAAAAAAAATCAAAAACTTAAAAATACAAAAAAAAAAATTAAATTAAAAAAATCACAAAAGCAATCTCTTTCCTAAGAATTGCAACAAAAAAATTAAAAAAATACAAAAGTAATACTTTTTCCTAAAAGTATTACACCAAAAATATTACGTATTAGTGTTAATTTTTATTTCGATTTCTTTCGATTTTTCTTGTGAATATATATTTTTCTAAAAAATACAAAAAGATTTTTCCTTTTACTATAATATATTACGTAGCACAATAAAATTACCTATTCTTCAAATAAGCCTTAGTTGGGATTTCATCACCTAACTATTGTATTCGAATCCATAACAAGAAAAAAGGGCAAAATAGATAAATACTAGTAAGACGTTTGAACTCGACATATACAAACTATAAGGTGGGTATAAGGCGACGAGCTATAAAAGGCCGTCTAAGGAAAAAGGTTTTTAAGTGCTTTGTGCCACCTCGTTTCCCCGCTTGCTTGTGCGTATATTGAGAGGGACGACCAATTATTGGTTTGCCAACTCAAGTAGTATTTACGTATATATTTTTGTAGATTTTTCATATTGCTCCTCGAGAGGGAAAATCCTTTTCCTCTCAAAGTCGACCGAGGTCACCTACCTCATTCCAAAGTTTTAATTGTATGCGCACTCGCGCGCATACATACATACCGATTGGTGTACCAAATACTTCTAATTCTTCTAAAAAGAAGAAGAAGAAAAACAAAAAGACCGTCATTAAAGCCGATCCCGAGAATCGAGCTTTCGACAATACGATGGCAAAGGATATTTGACCAATGATTGAGATTCTTCAATCTCACGTTGAAGGAAACGATGACGCGATTGTGGTGCCAAATATTGGAGCTAATCATTTCGAACTTAAATCGGGTTTTATTCAAATGGTTTCCGCTACACCATTTTTAGGCCGTACTAATGATGACCCACACGCTCATATCAAACGTTTCATCCAATTAGCTAATACCGTCAAATACAATGGGGTGCCACAAGAGGCCGTTCGCCTCCAACTTTTTCCTTTTTCCCTCGAGGGACAAGCCCGGATTTGGCTTGATAAGGAACCACCCCAAAGTATTACCACATGGATCGACTTAGAGACCAAGTTCATTAACTACTTTTTCCCACCATCACGGACCACGTCCTTAAGGAATGAAATAATTAACTTTGAGCAACAATATGGGGAAACGTTTAGTGAGTCTTGGGATCGTTTTAAAGATCTTTTGAGAAAATGTCCACAACACAGTTTTACTAAAGTTCATCAAATCAACACGTTTTATAATGGTTTAACTCTAAACGACCAAGACTCACTTAATAGTGTCGCGGGGGGCAATATTCTTGTGCAAACCATGAATGAGGCTTGGGCCATTATTGAGAACAAGGCAAAAGTGCAAACCAAAAGTGTTAGGGCTAATATGGCAAGTGCTAGTACGAGTAATAATGAGGTGAATGATCAAATTAAGGAGCTTACTTCAATTGTGAAAAACCTTGCTCTAAGAACCGACGCCCTCACTACACATGTGCATGCCGTGAAAGAAAAAAGTGAAACGTGTGAGACTTGTGGTGGACCACATTCATACTTTAATTGTGACAAGGTTTACAATGATCAACAAGAAGTTTATGCTTATAATAACAATGAAATTGATCGGATTCAATTCAAACCAAATGTTGATGTTAACCATTTGTCTTACAAGTCTAATAACTATTTGGCTCCCCCGGGTTTTGTAGCACCACAAAGACCACCCCCACCCGCCCAAAATAGGAACCAAGGTCCTCAACGGGGTAATTTTCAAGGAAATACTAATCAACGGGGTTTTAATCAAAATCAAGGGAATTTTTAAGGGCAAAACCAAGGGTTAAATAATCAAGGATATAATAACCAAAGTTTTCAAAATCAAGGATTTAATCAAGGTTCTAATCAATATCAAAACCAAGGTTTTCCTAATCAAGGTTATAATCAAATGAACATGCATAATCCTCAAATGGACTTGGTTTTACAAAAATTATCCGACCATGAACGAATGATGAGAGAGATGCAAGAATCGACCGATAAGAAATTTTTGACTATGATTCAAACCTTTCGTCCCCAAGGTACCCTTCCCTCGAACACCGTGACCAATACTAGGGCTAATGTTAATGCTATCACTACTAGGAGCGGTAAGACCACCGTTGAACCTTCCCCACCTAACCAAGAACCCGAGATACCTTCTTCTTCGACACAACCTCCTTCTTCTTCCACTTGTGACATACCTCCCGTTATGCATTCGTCTACACCTTATGTTCCACCGATACCCAAATTTTCTACCACACCTTCGGTTCCAAAACCAGTTCCTTCACCTTCTATTTATACTCGTCCTCCTCCTCCAAAGGATGTGAGTGAGCAATCCACTCCAAAGCCTTCATCTCAACCCAATATACCTTATCCCTCACGGTTGCGGAAAGAGAAATTGAAGAATAAGGATGATATTCAAGTTTCGAACTTCCTAAAAATGTTCAAACAATTGAATTTTAATATCACCTTTGCCGAGGCGCTCGCTCACATGCCTAAGTACACTAAGATGTTTAAGGATCTTTTAAGTGATAAGGAAAAGTTGCTTGATATTGCCAATACCCAATTGAATGAGAATTGTTCCGTGGTTCTTTTGAGAAAATTACCGGTTAAGTTAGGAGATCCCGGTCGATTCCTTATTCCTTGTAATTTTTCGGGTGTTGAGAATTGTATGGCCTTGGCGGATCTCGGAGCGAGTATCAATCTTATGCCATTTTCCGTGTGGAAACAATTATCTTTACCCGAGCTAGTCCCCACTCGTATGACATTGGAATTAGCTAACCGTACGGTTGCTTATCCGGTGGGGATAGCCGAGGATGTTTTTGTAGGAGTCGACAAATTCACTTTTCCCGCCGATTTCGTCGTAGTCGACTATGAAATGGATCCCCGTGTTCCCTTAATTGTGGGACGACCCTTCTTGAGAACCGGACGTACATTAATTGATGTAGCCGCGGGTGAACTTATCATGAGGTTCGGGGATGACAAAATCGTCTTTAACATGGGTAAACTTTCCAAACTTCCCGATGAGCCCGAATCAGTGAATTTCATCGATGTGCTCGACGAAGCATGCGAAGAACATTTTCACGAGGCTTGTAAGAGCGGGATTTCTCCTTTACCTCATGTTGAGACCGTAGCTTCTATTTCTCCTTCATTGACTCCATTTGGAGAAAGTGACTTAGATGATTTTGAAGCTAGCTTGGGTCCTCTCGAGATTAACTATGATAATTCTCCCACCAATTGGGATGAAGACATTCGTACTATTGAGAGACTTCTCAATGAGGACAATATTTCTCCACCTACTCCTAAAGAAGTTACAAACGATGATCCTACTTTGACCAAGCCTTCCATTGACAATCCGCCGGATTTAGAGCTTAAGGATTTGCCGTCTCATCTAGAGTACGTTTTCTTAGAGGAAGATAATAAGTTGCCCGTCATTATTGCTAAGGACTTAAAAGAAGATGAAAAATCCCGACTTATCGATGTGCTTAAGAATCATAAGAAAGCAATTGCTTGGAAAATCTCCGACATTCGCGAAATTGATCCTAATTTTTGTACTCATAAAATTCTCATGGAAGATGACTTTAAACCCGCAATCCAAAATCAAAGAAGGGTTAATCCAAAAATTCATGAAGTCATTAAGAAAGAAGTTATCAAACTTCTAGATGCCGGAATGATTTACCCTATCTCGGATTCACCATGGGTTAGTCCCGTCCATTGTGTGCCTAAGAAAGGCGGAATCACCGTTGTTCCCAACGAAAACAACGAGTTGATTCCTACTCGACTCGTAACAGGTTGGCGAGTTTGCATCGACTATCGTAAACTCAATGATGCCACTCGTAAGGATCATTTCCCTCTTCCTTTCATGGATCAAATGCTCGAGCGTTTAGCGGGTAATGATTTCTATTGTTTCTTAGATGGCTTTTCCGGATATTTTCAAATCCCTATCGATCCAAAAGATCAAGAGAAAACCACATTCACTTGTCCCTATGGAACATTTGCTTACAAAAGAATGCCTTTTGGCTTATGAAATGCTCCCGGGACTTTCCAAAGGTGTATGATGGCGATATTTCATGACATGGTTGAAGAAACTATGGAAGTCTTTATGGACGATTTCTCGGTCTATGGTGATTCTTTCTCTTCTTGCCTTGCTAATTTAGAACGTATGCTCCAACGGTGTGAAGACACTCGTCTCGTTCTTAATTGGGAAAAATGCCATTTCATGGTAAAAGAAGGCATCGTCCTCGGTCATAAAATTTCCAAAGCCGGTATCGAAGTCGACCGTGCTAAAGTTGACGTCATTGCTAAGTTACCTCCGCCTACCACCGTCAAAGGAGTTAGAAGTTTTTAGGCCATGCGAGATTTTATCGACGTTTCATCCAAGATTTCTCGAAAATAGCTCGTCCAATGACTCATCTCTTAGAAAAGGATGCTACTTTCATCTTCTCTCAAGAATGTCTCGACTCTTTCGAACTTCTTAAAGGTAAATTAACTAAGGCACCGGTCTTAGTCTCTCCAAATTGGGAGTTACCTTTCGAGCTCATGTGCGATGCTAGTGATTTCGCGGTAGGAGCGGTTTTAGGTCAACGAGTTAACAAACATTTCCAACCCATTCATTATGCTAGTAAGACAATGACGGGGGCTCAGTTGCATTATACCACTACCGAAAAAGAGCTTTTAGCTGTAGTGTATGCTTTTGAGAAATTCCGCCCCTATCTTGTGCTTTCCACCACCATCGTTTACACCGATCATTCCGCTTTGAAATACTTGTTCACCAAGCAAGATGCTAAACCGAGACTCCTTCGTTGGGTTTTGCTCCTACAAGAATTTAAAGTCGAAATTCGTGATAAAAAAGGAGCAGAAAACCTAGCCGCGGATCATCTTAGTAGACTTGAGGATCTGTATCAAGGGGAATCTCCAAATCAAGAGATTAATGAATCCTTTCCCCTTGAGACCTTAATGTCTATTAATTCCAATCTTGATGATACCCCATGGTTTGCCGACATTGCAAACTATTTGGCGGGTGGTGTTCTTATCGAAGGGTTCACGTCCCAACAAAAGAAAAAATTCTTCAAGGACGTTAAAACGTACTATTGGGACGACCCTTATCTTTTCAAGCAATGTGTGGACTTAATCATTCGTAGATGTGTCGATGGGCCGGCGGCTTTACAAATCCTTGAAGCTTGCCATAAAGGACCTACCGGTGGTCACTTTGGTCCTAATTACACCGCTAAAAAAGTTTTCGACTCCGGATTCTATTGGCCCTCCATTTATCATGATGCACATGAAATGGTTAAACATTGTGATGCTTGCCAAAGGCAAGGCAAGATCACACATAAAGATGAAATGCCTCAAAATTTCATCCAAGAATGTGAAATCTTTGACGTATGGGGCATCGACTTTATGGGACAGTTTCCATCATCGAAGGGAAACAAGTACATCCTCGTAGCCGTTGACTACGTATCAAAACGGGTTGAAGCAAAGGCTTTACCTACTAACGATGCGAGGGTAGTTGTTAACTTCTTGAAACAATTGTTTGCTCGATTCGGTGTGCCTCGTGCTATTATTAGTGATCGCGGGACTCATTTTTGCAATGATCAATTTGCACGAGTCATGGCTAAGTATGGTGTCAATCACCGACTTTCCACCGCGTATCATCCTCAAACTAATGGACAAGCCGAGGTTTCTAACCGTGGTCTTAAGAAAATCTTAGAGCGAACCGTGGGAGAGCATCGTGCCTCATGGGCCGATAAATTAGATGATGCTTTGTGGGCTTTCCGTACCGCTTATAAGACACCTATAGGTTGTACTCCTTATCGCCTTGTGTACGGAAAGGCGTGCCACCTCCCCATTGAGTTGGAGCATAAGGCTTATTGGGCCTTGAAATGGGCTAATTTTGACATAAACAAAGCCGGTGATCATAGGAAAATCCAACTCAATGAACTTAATGAGCTTAGGAATGAGGCTTATGAAAATTCATTAATCTACAAAGAGAAGACTAAGCTCATTCATGATTCCAAGATTAAAAACCGAGAGTTCCATGTTGGTGATCAAGTTTTATTATTTAACTCTCGGTTGAAAATCTTTTCGGGTAAACTTAAGAGCCGTTGGTCCGGTCCATTCACCGTGGCCCAAGTCTTCCCTTATGGCACCATTGAGTTATCCCAACCAAATGGGCCCAACTTTAAGGTGAATGGCCAACGGGTTAAGTTGTACTATGGAGAGGACATCTCTCACGAGATGATTCCATCCCTCTCCATATTTCCCTTGAATTAATTCGGGAAATCGAGTCGAGCTAGAGACTCGTGATAAATAAATCAAGCATCGTATAACTAGGTTAGATTTTTACCTTTACCATCCTTTCCACCCTTTTTCACCTTCATCCATGTCCACCAATAAGTGTAGGGGGGGGGGGAGCCAAGTAGGTTGTTTGTGTGTGGTGATTGTGTGCAGGGACATGTGCTTTGATGATCCACTTTTGGTACTTTTGACGCGACCCGTGATCCCGTGTTCCCGTGTACCCGGTTCTATCAAAACTATTGTGATTCATACTTGTATATAAATAAAATGAATAAATGTAATCACTTTAGTTGTCCCTTCCTTAGCTCGATTTTAAACAAAGTACTCAATGTCCTAAGTGTAGGGGAGTTTATTCTCCCACATGCTTAAACATTGAGGACAATGTTTATATTAAGTGTAGGGGGGATTTCTATCGAAATTTTAGTGGGCTTTTCCATGAATTTGACCCCATTTAACCGGAAAATTTAAAATTTTTTTCAACATTTTTCAAAATTTTGATCTATTTTGGCCTAGTAGTATTTTTATTTATTTTCTTTCCTTTTATTATCACATTGCAATAATTTCCATTTCAAGAATAAAATAATTAAATAAATAATTAAATAAAATGGTTTTAACGAGTTTAGATATCTTTGATATATTAGGCCCGTCGTGAATATTTTGACTCAACCCGAGTTTACTTATCTAAGTTTACTCTAGCTAACCATATGGACCTTAATTGGTTTATTAGGCTAAGCATCCACGAGTCTCATTCCTTGAGATTTTAAATTGTGGAGAACGAGAGATGATAGAGTTAATTATAAGTTCGGTATTCTTTCATTAACTTATGTGAGTTAGTTATGAGCTTTTTCTCCCATCGCTTGTTAATAAATATATTTGCAATAAATAAGGTTGTACGATTTAAAAGGTTACTTAGCTTCTAGCACAAGATCGTTTAAAAGTTGCTCGGTATTAATTAGAGTTCATAGCCAAGGCATAACTTATTGAAACGGGACGCGAAGATTGGCTTATCCAAAAAGGCCCTAACAAGGCATGAGGATACCCGAGTCCAAAAAGGCCCTCACAAGGCATGAGGATTCACTTTTTGCTAAAGATCCTTAAGATGATGTGAAGATCATTAATCCAAATCAATATGAAGGATCAAGACACACGACGAGAAGCAATTACTACCCTAAAGATCATGGAGAAGTCTATCCAAAAAGACCCTAACAAGGTATGAGGTTAAATAGATCCAAGTCCGAAAATGAGGCGGATCGTTGTATATCAAAATCCTAAATAAAGAAGAGGATAAATGAAGAAGTCGTGGTCAACGTTTGAAGCATCTTTCACTCCTTATGAAGATGTATACCAAAATGAAGAGAAGACCATAATTTCAAGATCGTCTCTCAAGATTTGAAGTTTGAAGTACAAGCCAAATATCGGTCCGAGAAAGGTCTCAAATCGTGAAACAAGTTATGCCAAGATATGAACTTTTTGAGGTTTCGAGAAGCAGTTTTAAAAGATTTTGTCCTTTAGCTAACTATTGATTAAATCGTCCCACTTTATTTTCGGCCTTAATAAATTATCGAAATAAGTCAAAAATGCATCCTCGTGATCATTCAAGACAAAAATAAAACACAAGAGATACACCGTAGGAATAAGGGGGTTTAAGTGATTAACTAAACCACATGAGCAAGTGTTTGTTGTGCTAACTTGTAATAACAATGATCTCGTTTTTGAGCTTGGTATGGGGAACGTGAAACTTGAGGGTGATTAATATTCATGACACCAAAGCCCTAATCTAAGTCTTAGATTTCTTTACGAGTTTCTTCCATCGAATAATTTCCAAGTTAGATAATTGTTATAACTTTTGTCTCCTTTTAAGTTCTTATCTTTTCGTCAAAGTAGTAGTAGTAATAATAGTAATTAAGGCCATGATGGGTTAATAATGAGAAAAATGTAACTATATGCTTTAAAACTATGCATTGCATGGGGTCATTGCAATGGTCAAGTGTAGGGGATTTAATAAGTGTGTAAACACTTATCCTTTTGCCACTAAAATCAAGTAAAAACAAGACCTAATCATGTGTTTTATATCGTAAATGTCGGAACTACGCGTGGTTTTGTGTTCTTGTGTTTAAATAGGTACAAATGATCAAAAGAAGAGAAAACACGTGATTTCACGGTCAAATGTCGATGAAAAGTCAAGAAAGAGTCAAGGACAAAGTCAAAAGACCGTAAGTGTGCCAAGATCACGAAAACCGGCTAAGTCCACTTAACATTGAAGAAATGATCAAGAAAGTTGGAATCGAGCTCGTTTTAGTGTAATTAATTATTTTCGAAGTTATTTGAGCCAAGTGGGTCCCACATCGGATAAATGGGCTCAAAAGCCCATTTAAAGAAAATAGTTGTTTAAACTTGTCACCAAAAGTCCAAGTTTTAGCCCAAGATTAAACGGATTAAAAGTGATTGGGCCAATAAGCCCAACAATTGGGACGGATCAAAAAGGGGGTAATTGTTTTTGCTGGTCAACTCTCCAATCCAGTCAACTCCACAAGAAACATAGGGAGTAAATGATTATTTACTTTGCTTACTTTGGTCAAACTCACCTCACATCTTAAACAATCCCACACACCCACGTGTAATCCACCCCACCACACTTAATGAATAAATAACTTTTATTTACCCACATCCTCATTTTCACTCGTTACAAACGAGGTTCTCTCACCCACCTTTCTTCTCCAAATAAAAAACGCAACCATCTCCTTCCAAACCCTAATTTTCGGATCAGTAAAAAAAATCATGAGTAAAAATTAGGGCTTTTAATCCAAACGTGTGATTCACACGTGTTTGGATTAATTCCCCATAAAAATCTCACCAAACACTCATCAGTGGTCCTCATCCTTGATCCTACATGGCCATATCCTTGGATGTGATTGGCTCATCCACCTCACCAAAACCCTTTTCACCAATCAAATCATGCCACTTCACCAGGGAAGAAACACAACTAGCACATCAAAGTGACAGCATGGCAATCCGTGGCTACAAGGGCAGTTTTCAACCGTAGGATCAAGAAGTTTGAAGAAAGAGAAGAAGAATGATGGGATCAATGATTGAGATTGATTGCTTACAAACAAAGCTAAGATAGGGTTTCTGGGGGTTCTCCTATAAAAACCCCCCTCTATCATGTAATTTAAATGCCTTTTTTTTACTTTTCAGTAAAATAGATTGATAGGTTTTAAATCTTGTAATTTCTTTTTCCAGTATTTGTAAGTTCTTATTTAATTAATGAAAAATTAAATTTCGTTTTAATTCTCGTCTCAATTTATCTTACTGTTAAAAGTTTCGAATCATTTTCTTTAATCAATTTTATTACTGTTATTGTTGGCTATTATTATTATAAAAAAAAATAAAAAAATAAAGGAAAGTAAAAATTGATTTCCCCCACTGGGAAATCATTAAAGTGGTGCTGTTCGGCTTTGTTGATTCATCTGGTTCGAGAAGATGTTCATGAAAAGAAGGTGGTGTTTCGTTTGTTACGGGTCATAGGGGGTACAACGCCCTTCCTACTTCTCAAAGGACTCCTCCAATTGGTTTGAATCTTCTTTTAATTTTATGTTTATTTAAGTTTTATGATCATCTGCTTAATCTGAGATAGTTTGGATTTGCTTAGTAGTTTATCTGTCAGTTTGTTTGTTGATGTAACTTTGTGGATTATTTTAGATTTATTATTTGTTTATTGGATCAGTAGTTGGATTTGCTTTATATTTAGTTTGTTATAGATTTAAACTACTTATTTCAGATTACTTAGAATTTAGTTTATTTGATTAGAGCTTAAACGGTTTAGCTTATTTGGACTTGTGATTGATAAGCTTTCATTTAGTTTGAGTTGATTGGATCTGCTTACTTGTCTCGGGTTAGATATAGCTTTTGTTAACTGCTTATTTGGTTTTCAGCCTTATTAGTTTCAGTTTATTTTTTTTCGTTTAAGTGCTGCTTATTGTAACTGCTTATATTATTTAGCTTTTTTGGTTTGCGTGTTGATTGGATATGCTCGTATTTTCTGCGTATTGATAGAGTTCATTGGATTTGTTTAATTAGACGTGTAGATTTACTTTGCTTATTTATTATTTAGCTTATTCAGTTTTAATCAACTTATTTGATTTTGCTTAACTAGTTTCTGCTTAATTCGTTTAATGCTTAATTGGTTTAATTGCTTGTCAACTGCTTTTGAGCTTATTTGTCTTGGTTGTGTGGCTTATTTGATGCGTTTTATTGCTTATTTCTGCTGCATTTAAACACTCAGACACAATTGGTCTGAGTGAGTTTAAACTCCAAAAAAATTCCAAAAAATATTAGCAATTTTGTCTCTGCCTAGAATCGAACACTGGACCTCCTGTCCAGGCGCCAAACACCTCAACCAGTGTGCTAGAACCCTTTCTTGTGTTTATTATTGCATTAGATTATTAATATAGGAGTAAAATTAGTTGCAATTTTATTAATTAGAGTTTAATTAAGTTTTAATTAGTTTAAATTTTATTTAAAAGTTTTCTTCTTTTTATTTCCTAATTCAGTTTTTTTTATAAAATATAAAAAGGATAATAAAAAATATTTTAATTTTATTGCTTTTATAAATTTACATTAGTTTAATATTTCTTTTATAATTTTAAATAGTTTTTTTATATAGAATTAAAAGTAGTTTTCAATTCTCATTTTAAATTTTAGATTTAAAATTAGATTTCAATTTATTAAGTTTTGTTTAAAAATAGATTTTAATTAAAAGTTTTTAGGTTTTATAAATTAGTTAAGCTTTATTTTCAAATTAATAGATTTTAAATAGTCAATTCAAATAGATTTCTCTTAATTAAATAGTTTTAACCTAGTTTAAAAATACCCTAAAATAGATTTTACCAAAAACAAGTTAAGTCAAAGCGTTAAACCGGAAATCAAATTCGAGTCGAATCGAGGAAAAACGAACATTAATTGCATTAAAAAGGACTAAAAACCTTAGTTTCAGCATTCAGCTACGTTCACAATCTTTCTCCATCTTTCCTAAGGACTACTATTTCTAGCTATGGTATGTCCTTGGGAAGATTCCTCCGGTTCTAGAAGAATCATTGGACTTAACCTATCTTACCATCCTTATGTCACCACAATCTTCATCGTCGTGAAATAAATGAGTTTAGGGTAAGTATATGTCACCATAAAATCCATTTTGATATAGCAAATCCACTTTGCTCCCCCTTAACATATTCCACGATATTCGAAAATATTTTGCACATGTCGGGATGCGCCATCACGTTAAGTCAAACCATTCGTGATAATTTCCCATATTAAATCACATTTTCTCCCCCATATTAAAAATATTAACCCAATCGATGTTATTAATATCAATTGATTTAATGAAGTTTTAACAAAGGTTTTGGGAAGAAAAATGCAAGTCCTTTTAATCTTCATGAGACCAATTTGTGAGAAATAATACCGATTTGTAACAGGATCACATATTTACCATATTAGAATAAATCGACAAGGTTGGACCTGACTGATGAGAACATCATATGATAAGTTCACATGGTTCTTGTCGGTAAATGTTGGTCGCCTCATCACGTATGAAGTCATCTCTTGACACCACATCTACGATTGGTATTTTTGTCTTGACACCAGTTTGTGAACTTGTTACTTTCGGCATCAAAGATTCCGAATGCTTGACAATTGCTCCCCCTCAGTTGTTGACCCATGTTCTATTGAAAGAGCTGTAGTCGCCGTTTGAGTAGTCGCATCGTCGAGTATGTAGATACCAATTGTAGATAGCTATGGTTGTAGAGATGATAGCTTCATAAAAACAAGACTTCTCTTGTTTGAACAAATAAATGCACTGAAGCGTACATAAATTTGTGTTAGACCAAGTTATGAAGTAAACTTGATCCCTTACAAGGTTTTAAAGTAAACCTTGCCCGAGAAAATTAATTCCCGTTGTTAAGCCAAAGATTTCATAAGAAATACTTGACTTTAATATGAAAACCGGGTTTGCAGTCTGAAATAACTACAAGCCATTTAGGCATGTTTTATGAAATATTTACAACTTTTGTACGAACTCTATTTATGGCGCCGTGTCAATATTAATCGACATTTCTACGACCGTAAATATTATCGTACCAAAAGACATGCCTTTGAAAAATAAAGTAAAAATATTTTTTGATTTTTCTAGAATTTTTCAATTTTTATGGTTTTTATATGGTTTTATATTTTTGTATTTTGCTTTTGTAGATATAAATATAAACAATATATACAGATGATCACCAAGGATACAGAGAAAAGTTTACCACCACTATTCTTTTGCTTCATCTGCCAGTTCCTTTAGAGTCTCAGGCGAGAAAGTTCTCAATCCTAGCTTGTCGGCCAAAAATTCCATTCGAGCGCGATCTAAATCCTTCGTGAAAATATCCGCCAATTGATACTCAGATCGGACAAAGTAAAGCTCTATCACTCCAATTTCCACTTGCTCCTTGATGAAGTGGTAGCGAATGTCAATAGGCTTCGACCGTGAGAATTGAACATTGTTGCAGCATTAGGCAATTGCACTTTTGTTGTCGCAGTACATCGGAATTTTGTTGAAACCTAGACCATAGTCGGTTAATTGCAATCTCATCCAAAGAATTTGAGCACAGCAACCGGACATAGCTATGTATTCTGCTTCCGTACTTGAAATTGTAGCGCTTTTCTGCCTTTTTGATGCCCAACTGATTAGTCGATCTCCTAGTAAATGCAAAGTTCCACTCGTGCTACGCCTTGTATCTTAACAACCCGCGTGATCCGCATCTGCATATGCCATTAGTGCAATCGAAGAGTCCTTCGAATACCAAAGTCCCCGATTAATGGTTCCTTTAAGATATCGAAAGATCTGTTTCACAGTAGCCAAGTGTAACTCAGTAGGCCGAGTTTGATACCGAGCACACATACATATAGCAAACTGAAGATCATGTCGACTAGCTGTGATATACTGAAGGGTACCGATCATTCCACGATAAAGTGTCGGATCGACGGAAACTCCATGTGGATCTGCATCAAGCTTAGTTCGTTCTACCATTGGAGTATCCACGGGGTCGCAAGATTCCATCTTATATTTCTTAAGCGATTCAAGGGCATACTTGGATTGATTGATAAAGATGCCTCTGGGACTCTGAGATATCTGAAGACCTAAGAAGAATGATACCTTGCCCATCATTGACATCTTAAACTTGGAAGACATGAGTGTCCCAAACTCATCCGATAAGGCCTGGGTCGAGGCAGCAAATATAATATCATCAACATATATTTGTACCATAATCATATCTTTACCTCGTTTCTGAATAAATAACATGGGATCCACCTTGACTTTAGTGAAGCCTTGCGTAATGAGGAATTGTGACAATAGATCATACCATGCGTGTGGATCTTACTTCAACCCATAAAGAGCCTTCTTAAGCTTGTACACATGATTAGGATATTGGGATTCACAAAACCATCCGGCTGTTGAACATAGACCTCTTCCTTGATTTCACCATTCAGAAATGCTGTCTTCACATCCATCTGATAGACGATCATATTCATGTGGGCTGCATAAGAAAGGAATAGTCTAATAGCTTCCAAACGGGCAACAAGTGCAAAGGATTCCATAAAGTCGATGCCCAATAATTGCTTGTATCCACGAGCTACTAGTCGAGCTTTGTTCTTCAATATTCCGCCTAACTCGTCGAGTTTCACCTTGTAAACCCATTTCAAAGTGAGTAACTGTACTTGATCCGTGCATGGGACAAGTTCCCATACTTCAAGACGTATAAATTCATTAAGTTCTTCTTGCATAGCTTCTATCCAACAGGATTGAGTAAAAGCTTCTTTCCATGTCTTAGGTTCAACTTCAGTGAGAAAAGCATCAAAATGACAAAACATTGCATTTTCTTGTAACTAACTTCGGGTGGATACAGACGATTAGGGTCACCAATAATAGAATCTATAGGATGATCCTTTGTCCACTTGCTTTCATGTTCACGAATCCGTGGATTGGAGTAGACCGTAGTAGGAGCTTCCTCTGAGGTGGACGACCCAACTTGATTATTGTCGAGAATTGGTACACCAAAGAATGGAAGTTCACGCATTTGAGCGAATTCCAAATAGTGATCATCATCATCCTCTTCATCGTCAATAGGCATGACATGGGTAGTTGAAACATGTGTTGGTTGAGAATTACTCGTTGAAGGTATATCTTGACCAATTGTAGGTGCAAATGTGTCTGATTGTGCTTCGGTTGCTGGAGCGACAACTTCGGTTACCGGAGCTATTACCTCAGGTTCTGGAGCAACAATACTTGGAGGAGTAGAGAATTCATCAAAGAACGGTTGAAACAACATATCCCATTTATTCCTAGAAGGTGGTGTAAATGATGATGAAGTAGGGTTGTTTGGGACAAGACCAGAACTAATGTTACTGGGTCCCATTTCATGAAGTGCGGGTTCAGAGCTGCTTTGCTCAGAAGCCATTGCTGTCAGCTCATCAAAATCAACATTCATAGTTTCGAGGATCTTGCGAGAGTTACGGTTGTAGATTCGGTATGCCTTCTTTGCGGGTGCGTAACCAATGAAAATACCAATACAAGCCTTTGGTTGAAGTTTTCCCAAATTGTCACCATCATTATTTGGATAGCAAAGAGAACCAAATACATGAAGATATGATAAATCTGGTACTTTTCCATGTAGAAGCTCATAAGGTGTTTTACCATGACGTTTTCGAATTAGTAATCGGTTTTGGGTGAAAACTGCTGTAGATATTGCTTCTGCCCATAAAAACAATGGAGCCTTTGCGTAAATTAACATCGTTCGAGAAGCTTCCATAAGTGTGCGATTTCGCCTTTCAACGACACCGTTTTGTGGTGGAGTGCGAGCAACAGATGTTTCATGAGAAATGCCAACTTCTTCATAATAATCACGCAATATTTGATTCACAAATTCAGTTCCATTATCTGTACGAATGTGTCAGACAGTAGTGTTGAGACGCACTTGAATCATCTTGAGAAATCCGATGATGAATTTAGGTGCCTCATTTTTTGTTGTAAGAAATTTCACCCATGTAAACTGAGAGTAATCATCGACAATGACGAGGATGTACTTTTTACCACTAAGACTTTCAACACGCATTGACCCACAAAGATCCATATGCAACAGATAAAGTTTCTCTTGGTTGGTGTCTTCAGTCTTGGGTTTGTATGATTTCTTAGTGCTTTTCCCCATTGTACACGCGGAACACAAATGATCCTTGTGAAATGTAAGTTTATGAAGACCACGAACAAGTTCGTTTTTCGCCAAATGATTAATAGCGTCAAAGTTAAGATGAGATAACCGTCGATGCCATAACCATGACTTAGTCTTTGATGCTTTGGAGAGAAGACATACGAGAGAAGCGACCATCATGTCTTGTAGAGACAAAGTGTACAAATTATTCCCTCGAGTACCTTTCAATAAATCAACCCCTTCCAAATTACGAATGAAGCAGGTATGCTCTCAGAAAGCAACTTCTAGGTTTGCATCACAAAATTGTCCCACAGAAAATAAGTTGTGACCGAGACCTTCCACATAATACACCCTTGAAATTATAACATTCCCAATATGATATTCACCGTAACCCATTATCTTTGCAATATGCTCATTTCCAAATCGAACCGTACCAAGAAACTTGCTGACGAAATTTCTGAGCTGAGAGCGATCTCCGGTCATATGTTTAGAGCAACCAGAGTCCAAATACCAGAGAACAATTTGGACCACCTGTTTTCAACAACAACAGTAGACAATGCATTGGAAACTATTGGTTCCAGAGTGTTAGCAGATACAGAGATAAAATTATCAGAATTGCTAACATTTGTGTGACCCTTAGATTTCCTGCGTTTTCTAATGTGAGTTTTATCACTAACAGGTTTTATTGTTCTAATTTTATGAGGTTTTGGAGTATTAGCGGGCACTATAGTGGGAGTAGACCTATTTAAAGGGCACTTGGTTCCTACTGTAATATTGATGTTCCTAGTTAAAGGACACGCTTGTGTTTTGGTAGCCTTGGTACTCCTAGTTAAAGGGCACACTCTCTTTGCTTTAGTGGGAGTGATCCTAGTTAAAGGGCACGTATTTCCTACTATAGTGAAAGTTCTACCAGTGGGGCGCCACATCCAACCAACTTGGGTTAACACTTTCCGAGTCGGTTTCCATTCTAATCCATTTTTCTGGGCATTCATCTCATTCACATGGTCAATATGGCAAGAATAATGACGACTAGAAAACATACATTCATTGCAATTCCAACATTTCAAATTAGAATTCATAGTAGGCTTAGAACGCTGCACAATCGCAAAGCCTTTAGGTTTAGCTACATGATTCTTTTTATTCAAAACAGAAATAACATTCCTAGGGTGGGCTTCTACTTTCTTCTTCACTTGACTACTAGATGGGGGAAAGATCCTATCATTCTTCTTGTTTATTTTAAGCTTAGATCTTTGAGCATTAGTACTTGTGCTTACTCCTATAGAAGGAAGCACGGGAATATTAGAAGTTGTTTTAGATTTTGCCTTATCTTTAGTGACCAATGTTTGAGATGGTTTATTCCTAGGGCCCTTGTTAAGTGGTGTGACGACGATAAGGTTCCTTTTGATTGCACTAGAGGATGATGCTGAGACAGTGGCTGCGTTATTCACAACATTCTTTCCTTTTAGAGTATGAAGTGTTTCCTTTAACTCAGCCAAAGCCAGATTTTTATCACAAATTTGTTCCCTCAAATCAGATATTTCCACCGACTTTCGATTCAATCGTTCAATCAATGATTGATTCTGTGCAGTGGTATTAGCACATGCGGGCTTTACTGAATCGAAGATTTGTGTATTTTTCTATTTTAAGTTATCAACTTTGGACAAAATCTTGGAAACTCGATTATCTAGATCAAGTTTAAAATTCTCAGCGACCTCAAGTACGTTCACACGGTTAAGCTCCTTAGATTTCTCTATGTTTTTCGGCAACGAGTTAGCAACCTTGTCACTTGGCTGACGGTGTTTTGATTGTAAGTTCAATCGAAAATTCTATTGAAAATTGCATCATCGATATTAACACCTTCGAATGACGTTTCAAAGATTTCTTGAATAAATTGTTGCTTGCATTCAAGCGAAATACAATGTGTTTGAATCTCATCAAAACGTTTTGAAAGCGAAGAATACGAATCTTGAAACTTTAAAAATTCAGCGTCAGATTTGTGACAAGTACTATCGACCACATTATCCATAGAATCAACATTATGCACAATAGAATCATTATCA
This sequence comes from Glebionis coronaria, assembly GCA_025667525.1. Classification (NCBI taxonomy): domain Eukaryota; kingdom Viridiplantae; phylum Streptophyta; class Magnoliopsida; order Asterales; family Asteraceae; genus Glebionis; species Glebionis coronaria. The sequence continues at coordinate 128,732,587 of CM046875.1, forward strand.
ACACTTTTATTCACACAGACGGAAACAATATCTTGAGACATCACTTGCTTCAGAAGCTGATCATTTTGGCGTGAAACTCGTTCTATTTCAAGTAAAATGTTTTCGTAAGCATCATCCATTTCATTGAAAACACGTCTAACTTCTTCTATTTCCAAAAGCAAATCTTGATCAATATTAATAAGACAAGCTTTCACATTGTTTACAAATGGAACAATTTCGTCTCGGAATGCAGCTCTAGTGTGCTCAAAATTCCATTCACCTTCCGTTATGGCCGTAGCCGTCGTACGTTCCGTAATGACTTTGTCAAAATCGGCAAAGTGTTGGTGCACTGCATTTAAGCTATCTGACACCTTACTTACCGGTGGAATTAACTTAGTTAAATACTTTTTGAAAAGTGTAGGAGACGTACTAGGAAGGTTTTCCGTTGACAAACTTTGAGGCACAAAAACTGTTAATTGAGCTAATTCCTTTTGTAAATGAATACGGGTCTTTTTAGAAAATTGATCTTTATTATGTTGAACATAATCAAGCTTATGGAATTTTGAAAGCATTTTAGAATGAGTTTCTTCCGTAAGTCATTGTGTCTCCTCAGTACTACGAACCCAAGGTGCTTATTTCGATTTGCCAATTATGGTCACATCATATAGACAAGGAATATAGTCCTTAGCTTGTTTTGCATAACCGGGATTAGGTGGTAAATCTTGAAGACGCTTAAGTTTGAGTTCTTTGAACGAGTTAGTTAAAAGATGAACCTTTTCTGTGGAAGCGTATTGTTTTTAAAGATGTTGTTCCTTGAATTTAAGAAGTTTGGTAGCATTAATTTCTGATTCAAACTTTTTAGACTCGAGAGTTTCGAAATCCATTTTAAGAAGAAGTGCGATTTTCAAAAATCCTTCATTTTTGCTTGCCTCATTTGATCCTGTTAGCCACCATTCATTGAATAACGTCTTGTTAAGTAATTCTTTCTCTTGTTTCCAGTCTTGCTGCTGTTACGTGTGAGGGGTTTAGGCCTACGATCTAATCGTTCCCTAATCTTCTTGTGACCATTTAATTTAAAGGAGATTGGATGCATTTGATTTGATATCTTAATCAGTCTTTATTTAATTCGACGTGGTCTTTAGGTCAGATCTGGCGGCATTTTAGGGTTTTTTTGTGTCGTTTCATATTTAGGGTTTCTTTGTTTTTTGGTATTATTTTAATGGAGGTTGGCTAGGGCTGGGTTGTTCTGGGGTAAACCCTAGATATTAGGGTTTGGTTTGCTTTTTGCTATTGTTTTTGGGAGAGATAGAATCCACTGATCCGATTGATATTGCTTTGGTGACGAAGAATTTTAATAAGTTTATTGATGACTTGACATCAATGGATACTGCTGGGAATGGTTTACATGGAGCTAAGGAGGGCGATATGAATGTATCCCCTGATGTTAGCACTAAGCCATATTTGGATGTTGTTGATACGAGCCCTAAGTCCTTTGCGGGTTTGGGGGTTGCTGCTACTGCTAGTCCTAAAGTGAGGTTTAGGAAGCTTTTTAACGAAGAAAGGGTGGAGAACACTGACTTTGTCCTCCCAATTGAAAACGTATTGGCCGCCCAAGATAGGTTTTCGATTTCTTTGGTCGTTTTTTTTGTTGGAAAGACTGTAGCTTTTCCCCTTGTGAAAAATTATGTGCTTAATACATGGGGAAAATTTGGTTTACAGAAAGTGGTAAGAGACGATGATGGAGTTTTCTTTTTTAAGTTTGCTTCGTTAACTGGTTTAGAACAGGTGCTAGAAAAGGACCTTGGATGATAAGGAATCAGCCCCTTATCCTCACTAAGTGGTCGCCTAATCTTATATTATCGAGGTATGCGATAAAGAAAGTGCAGTTTGGGTAAAAATCCATAAAGTGCCTACAGTTGCCTATAATGATGATGGACTGAGTTTAATTGGTTCGCAAATCGGGTCTCCATTTATGCTGGATGCGTTTACTAGCGCTATGTGTGCTGATTCATGGGGAAGAATGGGCTACGCGCGTGCGCTAATTGAGATTTCGGCTGATAAACCGCTTAAGCATGAGATTGTTATGGCAGTTCCGAACATTGAAGGGGAGGGTCATACTAGTGTTCCCATGCGCCTTTAATATGAATGGAAGCCTACTTTGTGTAATGAGTGTCATGTCTTTGGACACACCACTGAACAATGCCCTAAGAAGCCGGCTGTGTCACTGATCGGGGTAAGGAGACAATGGAGGATCAAAGTGATGGGTTTGTCACTGTTGCTCATAAAAGGAAGAAGAAGAAAACTGGCCAAGCAATGAACAAGCAGGTTGAGGGTATTAAACTTCAGAAGCCAGCATTGAATCTTAAATATCGTCCAGGTGCCAAAACTGTTAAGACTAATGACAAAATTTTAGAGCGTGGTGAAGGATCCAAGAAAAAATGACTCTTCTGAGGTAAACCAGCAACCTAGTAAGAGCTCTGAATTTTCTATTCCTTTGGAAAACACGTTTCATATGCTTTCGGATGAGGATGAGATGGGATATAATCTGGAGGCTCGTGTGAATGAAGAAAGTGATGATGAGACGATGGATGAACACTTGGAGATGGAGGCGTGTCCCAAACCTACGGAAGGAGCAAGCACTCCTAATGAGCAGGTTATCCATGTTTAGTATCTCTTCGTGGAATATTAGGGGCTTGAATCTTTCCCCTAAACAAAAAGAGGTTCGGCAGGTGATTTTGGAGAATAAGCTTTCGGTATGTGCTATTTTGGAGTCTCATGCTAGTGATTCTAAATTGGAAAGGCTATGTAATTCTGTGTATCGGCATTGGGACTGGACGTCCAATAGTCGTTGCTATAATAAGGGTACTCATATTATTGTGGGATGGATTCGTAATGTTGTGGATTTGTCGGTCATAACTCAAACTGCCCAAGCTATTCATACCAGACTGTGGCTTAAGGATGATCATAAGGAGCTTTTATGTTCTTTCATTTATGCACATAATGCGTATACTCATAGACGGGAGTTGTGGAATGAACTTGGAATGCATACTGCTTATGTTCGTCAAAGGCCTTGGTGTCTTCTTGGCGACTTTAACGCTGCGTTATCTCTGGATGATATGGCTTCGGGTTATTCTACCATTGATATTTCTATGCTTGAGTTTCGAGACTGCGTTGGAATCATGGGTGTGCGGGATGTTCAAAGTACCGGGCTAAAGTATACTTGGTCTCATAAAACTAAAGATGGAAGGGGTATCTGTAAGAAAATAGACCGTATTATGGCGAATGGCGAGTTTCTTGATCTGTTTCTGGGAAGCCATGCCATTTTTCAACCTTATAGGATATCGGATCATGCTCCGGCTGTCCTTTGTATGCCTACTGTGGTAAAGGTCAAAAAACAACCATATAAATTTCATAATTTTCTTGTTTTGCATGACAGCTTCAAGACTATAGTTTTTGAAGGGTGGAACTCGTCGGTTTCTGGTTTCCATATGTTCAAGCTTGTACATAAGCTGAAAGCATTAAAGAAACCTGTGAGGAAGCTTCTATATGATCATGTCAATCTGCACCAGAATGTTACCAAACTTTGACTGGAATTAGATACTGTTCAACAAGATTTAGACAGGGATCCTTTTAATCCGGTCTTACGTGAGGAGGAAGCTATGTATGTTCAAGCATTTAATAAATCATGTCTGTTGGAGGATAGATTTCTTCGACAAAAAGCTAAAATTGATTGGTTGCGTGACAGGGATGCTAACTCCGCATATTTCCATAAGGCTGTAAAAAGTCGTATTCGTAGAAATCGGATTGATGTTGTTTCCAATGCTGATGGCGATTTGTTTGCTAATGATCAAGTGGCTATTGCTTTTGTTAATCATTATGACCATTTTCTTGGTGAACCGGTAATAACTCGATTTTACTCAGGTTAAAAAGATTTATGTTCGTTGATGTGGTCTAATCGAATTGATCTAGGTTTTCTATGTGACTCAGTTTTATTTTGGTGGAAACAAATATTTTTGGTTGGTTTTAAATTTAAATGTGCAAGACTTAAAAGTAAATGTCGTTGAAATAAAGGGCAAGTATTAAAAGTGCGTGAAGATAAATCTAAATCTAATTAAACGAAAGTGTGCAATATTTAAAAACGCGACGGAAAGTAAATTAATTAAAATGACTTAAATTTAAAATGTGACGAGAATTAGACAAGTATTAAAAACATAAACTAAAAATTAAACAAGACAAAACGTAAAAGTTAACCCAGATCGAAATATATTCCGATCAACCTACCATCGGAATGAACACACCACCTATCGGAATGATGAAGAAACCCAGATCGGAATATGTCACTTCTTCAGATCGGAATAACCTAACAACCTCAGATCGCAATGTAGCCCAGATCGAAATGTATGCTATCGGAATACCAAGATGTAACCTATCGGAATGTACCTATCGGAATGAGGCTACGGAAAATTGGGCAGCACTTCGACTTAACAAGCCTCAAGAGCCGTCGGAAAGAGCGATCGCAATATGCGATCGCAATCCCCGGATCGGAATGAGGAAAAGTTCCACCTATCGCAATCCCGGATCGGAATGCAAAACCCTTTGTCCCAACACTGTCACTATCGGAATGTGGAGTTGCAACCGTCGCAATGTGGAAAACCCTAGCTTTCCGATGGAGTACCAAATTCGTAATAAGCACAATTCTAAATAAGCTACTTCTAATAAGCCGTGACCAAGAACTTGAATGAAATGGAATCAAAACATGACAATAAGCTAAAAAGTTAAAAGCTTTTAAAATTTAAAAGACGACACTTAAATGAAATCAAAACTTAAAAATCAAAACTTTAAAGAAAACTTCCAAAATACTAAAACAAAGTACCAAATAAGCACACAAGGTTGTCAATCTCGTGGCTTAGTTCGTACGAGGGATTAAAAAGAACGAAACTTTAATCAAAATAAGCAAATGAATTAAGCAAACTTGCTTAATCCGAAATTCAAGCCGAAACAAAAAGAGAGAAAGGTAGAATGAGTTTGATAAAAAGAACTTGATCAAATGATAAAGAAAGATTAAAGACACGAATTTAAAGAACACAAATTAAAAACTTACTTGGAATTAAAAGGTAATTAAGGTGCAAAACATGTAATTAAAAGTGCAAGTAATTAAAGGTGCATTAAAAGTAAATGTGGAAGAATGGTTTGTCAAGCCACCAACAAGAACTAAATGAATGAATAAGAGGGGTTTATATAGGTGATTAGGGAGTGGTTAGGGGAAGCTTCCTCCCTCCTTCCTTTCTTGTTAATTGCACCATCAAGTCCTTCCATCTTAATCTTTTTGTTAATCTTGGAATGTGATGACTTTTGGCTCGGGATTTCTTTGGACTCGTCTTTTAATTCTTCGATAAATAAGACTTGAGTTCCTCGGCTTTAAGTAAACTTCCGTCTTTTGACTTTATCTTCGATAAATCTTCAGAATTGGTCTTGGACTTCCGTTCTTTATCCTCTCTTGACTCCTTGACATCGTCTTTCATCCTTTTCTTCAATAAAAGTCCGTAAATGCCCGTGAATTCCCGTGTTTTCTCCACTTTTCACCTTTTCGTCCTAAAACATAACAAAAACACAAACCACGCATAATTCCGACACAAAAGGCATAAAATACACGTTTTGGTCCGGTTTTTATTTTAATTAAGTGGTAGAAAAGATGGGTGTTTACACACCTATCAAATCCCCTACACTTGACCATTGCAATGTCCTCATGCAATGCATTAGTTACAAAGCATGTTTACACTTTTCATCATAATCAATCCATATTGGCCTTTATTAAAGAGATAGAAAATTATAAAAATGCAAAGCAAAGAAATTAAAAGCATACCTTGGGTTTTGAAAATGTCATGAATAATCATCATCCTCAACTTTTCACTTTCTCCAAACCAAGCTTAAAAACGAGATCATTGTTATTATAAGTTAGTAGACTAACACGAACTCATGTGGGCCAATTATTCACTTAGACTCCCTTATTCCTATGGGTATCTCTTATATTTTATTATTTGTCTTGAATGATCACGAAGATGCATTGTTCGACTTATTTCGATAATTATTAAATCTGAAAATAAAGTGCACGATTTAATCAATAGTTAGCTAAAGGACCAAATCTTTTAAAACTGCTTCTCGGGATATCAGAAAGTTCATATCTTGGCATAACTTGGTTCGCAATTTGAGACCTTTCTCGGGCCGATATTTGGCAGCGACTTCATACTTCAAATCTTGAGAGACGTTCATGAAATAATGGTCTTCTCTTCATAATTGGAATTTCTTCACTTGGAATTTTTGAGAGATTCTTCATATATGGACCACGACTTCTTCATTTTTCTCCAATCTTTATTTTGGATTTTGATATACAACGATCCGCCTCCTTTTAGGACTTGGATCTATTTATCCTCATACCTTGTTAGGGTCTTTTCGGATAGATTTCTCCATGACTTTTGGGGAGTTCTTGCTTTTCGTCGTGTGTCTCGATCCTTCATATTGATTTTTGATAAATGATTCTTCACATCACTTTTGGATCTTTAGCAACAAAATATAGCCCTCATGCCTTGTTAGGGCCTTTTCGGACTCGCCAATCTTCGCGCCCCGCTTCATAAGTTATGCCTTGGCTATGAACTCTCGTCATTACCGAGCAACTTTTAAACGATCTGGGGCTAGAAGCTAAGTAACTTTTCAAATCGTACAACCTTATTTATTAGCAGATAAATTTATTTGCAAGCGATGGGAGAATAGGCTTATAATTAACTCACATAAATTCATGAAAGAATACCGAACTTATAATTGGCTCTATCATCTCTCGTTCTCCACAGTTTAAAATCTCAAGTAATGAGACTCGTGGATACTTAGCCTATTAAATCAAAGTTTTGGGTTTTCAAGTCGCCTATAGGATCTTGCAAATTCTTGGACTTTTTCAAGCTTAGAAATCGCATTTTAAAGTTCCCTTGATAAACGACTCTCTAGGATCAATTATAGGAACTTGCGAAAAGTTCTTGTTCTTAACCCGTGAGAGTTAAGACTTTCGCGTTTTATAGCTCCCTATATAAAAGCCTAGCAAAACTTGACTTAAACATGTTAAGGATACTAGCTAGAGTAAACTCGAATTGAGTCAAAAGATTCACAACGTTTGAAAATTAAAGCCACTTATTAAACATTTATTCTAATGAGGAAAGAAAATAACTATACAAAGGGAAAAACTAATAGGCCAAAATAGATCAAAAATTTTGAAAAATGTCGAAAAATTGATTTTCCGGTTAAAATGAGGACAAAAACAAGGAAAAGGCCACTTAACTTCGATAGAAGTCCCCCCTACACTTACGATAAACATTGTCCTCAATGTTTAAGCATGTGGGAGTAAGCTCCTCTACACTTAGGACATTGTGCACGTTGTTTAACTCTTGCTAAGGAAAAGACAACTAAAGGGATTCCTATTTTAATATTGAGAAAATATAAAATAGTGAATCGAAAAGAGTTTAGGATAGAACCGGGAAGAAGTAGAACACGGAAGCACGGGTGGTCAAGAATCATCAAGAGTGGATCATTGAAGCTCGAATCCCTGATTAAGAAGTGAGGAGAGGAAATAGCAATCCAAAGGGTCCCCCCTACACTTATGGTAAAGAAAGCGAAAAGATAGATGCATGGGTTGCCTCCCAAGAAGCGCTTGGTTTTTGTTAACCGAGTCGTGAGCCTGACTCGACCTTGATCATCAACGGAAGTAGCATGAAACATATCCACCAGGATCAAAGACATAGTTTTCATCCATCAATAAGCAAGAACTTAAGGTGAACAAGGCAAGCCAAAAGAGAAGTGGCAAGGTTCCCTTAAGCAGTGATGGAGCACGGTGGAAGCAAGTAGGAAGAGGTGTAAGCATGTCTTCAATGGTTCCAAAGATTTTTCCTTTTATTTCATCAGGTGGATACTGAGATGGCTTAAAGACTTCAATACCGGGATCGAACACCTTTTCCTTCAGGGGAAAATAGCACTCAGGCTCAGCCGAGTGTGAAGAAGATCCGCAAAGAAGCACAACCTCGTCCTCAGAAGTGGGACAAAGAGGTGTCAAATCATAAGTGCAACGGATTTCGGTGTCGACCGGTTTCTTCTCCTTTGACAAAATGCTCTTCAAATCCAAAGTAGGATCAAGACGATAATCTTCAAAGTCATAAGGAGGAGCATCACTCTCATGAGGGAAGTATGTGTTAAGAAATTCAGAAAAATCTTCCTCAAATGAATAATCGTCCAAAGTAGGATCGAGTGATGGCGGAGGATCTTCATCATGTGAAGAATCGCTCGAGAGAGTATCAGCCTCATCAAAATCATCGAAAGTAGGCAGCTCGGGATACTCAGAAGTACAATCAAAATCATCCGAATCTGAGCTAGAATCATCATCATCATAAGCATCAAAGACCGGTGATGAATCATAAATGGGGGAAGCGTCCAAAGTAGGGAGAGAATCATCCACATCATCATGAAAAAGTGGATTATCGATGCAAGAGTCGAATAGAGGATTTTCGTAGACGGTAAAGTCATCTAGCACATTAATCATATTCACTGATTCTCGGCCTCCAAAAGTTAAACTAGTAAGCTTCCCCATTTTGAAAACTTTTGCATCATCCCCGACTCGTAAGATTAACTCACCTTCGGCCACATCTACTAAAGCACGTCCGGTTCTCAAGAATGGCCGACCAAGTATTAAAGGAATACGAGGGTCCATTTCATAATCAACTACGACAAAATCGACCGGGAAAGTAAATGTGCCAACTTTAATGAACACGTCTTCGGCTATACCAACAGGGTAAGCGAGAGTGCGATTTGCAAGTTCAAGAGTCATCTTTGTTGGAGTGAGGTCGGGCAATGATAGTGTTTTCCAAACACTGAGTGGCATTAAATTAATACTAGCCCCGAGATCAGCAAGGGCAGTAAATTCTTCAGTTTTGTTGAACACGCAAGGCAACACAAAACGACCTGGATCTCCAAGTTTTTCCGGAAGTTCTTTAAGAATAACTGCAGAGCAGTTTTCATTTAAGCGTGTGTTGGCGAGTTCAATCAGCTTCTCCTTCTTGTTAAGCAATTCCTTAAATGCTTTAACAAATTTGGGCATGTGGACAAGTGCTTCAAGAAAGCTAATGTTGAAGTTCATTTGAGAAATCATCTTGATATAGCTAGTCACTTGAGCGTCCTCCTTGTTTAGCATTTTGTTCTTGCCCAAGCGAGAAGGATAAGGGATATTGGGTTTGGGTGGTGAAGGTGCAGGTGTAGGTAAAGGTTGAGATGTTGAAGGATCATTGGTGGGAACTTCATCACGTCGAGGCGGAGACGGGAATGGTGCACTAATACTAGGTGTAGGAGGAGTAGGGATACATGGGGGTGGAGGAGGTGTAGATGATGGGGGTGGGATTGGTGGTCCTACAATGGTGACTGCACTACGAGTAGTAATAGCACTCACATTGGCTCGCGGATTGGTGACGGTGTTTGAAGGTAGAGAACTTGAAGAAGAAGGTTGAGCAGGGGGCAAGAAACTAGCAAGCATATTCTTCAAATCATTGGTTTGATTGCTGAAGGAGGATTGAATATCATTTCGAAGCTCGGATCTTATCTCATTTCCTTGCTTTGTGATATCCCCTTTAAGATTGATAATTTGGCTCTGCAGATTCTTGATTTGCTCACCTTGGGTTCTCATGATAGCCTCAACATCGGGATTAATGGGTGGGTTTTGTTGGGTGGGTGGGTGATAAGGATTAGAAGCTCTTGGTGGGATTTGGTTGCTTCTAGTGTAGTTGTTGGCGGGGTTTTGGTTTTGAGGAGAAAAACCGGGTGAAAGGTAATTGTTGGAACGGTAGCTCAGCAGATTTCTATCCCCTTGTTGTCTAGCTTGGTAATTTTCCGGTGAATAATTACCGTAAGCTGCATACACATTTTCCGGATTTCCTTGTGTCGAAGGACAATCGGTGTATGAGTGAGGACCGCCACATGTTTCACAAGGATTAGCAACCGCTTTAACTTGTTGTTGTTGTTGGTTTGAAGCGAGAAGCGTAATACTTTTGCTCATTTCTGTCATCATGCGGGTGAGTTCGGTCATCTCAGGGTTTGCTGAGGTGGAGGAAACATTGACTCTCGTGTTGTTTCTAGAAGAAGCAGAGGAATCCCAGTTCTTATGGTGAGTAGTCATGTTCTCAATTAACTCTCTACACTCCTCGGGTCTCCTTTTCATGAATGTGCCACCGGCGGCTGCATTGATCGTATCACGATCTCGAAAAGTCAATCCGTTGTAGAAAGTATCGATCAAGGTGACCGGAAGCATGTTGTGGTTTGGACAACGGTCGATCAAGACATTATATCTCTCCCATGCATCAAAAAGAGATTCATCGGGATCTTGCATGAAACCGCTGATCTGATTGCGAAGGCTTGTGACCATGGATGGTGGAAAGTAGCGCGACAAAAAGCGTTGAGTCATGTCATCCCAAGTGTGAATAGAATTCTTCGGGAGACGATCAAACCATTTCTCGGCATGATGTAATAAAGTGTGTGGAAAGAGTTGTAGGCGAAGCTCATCCATAGTGGCACCGGCCAACTTCATGCTCTGGGTGATTGTAATGAACTTGTCGAGGTGTTTGTTGGCATCATCATCAGGCAATCCTCGAAATGGGTTTGTTTGCACTTGCTGAATCATGTGGTGCTTCAACGAAAACTCAGGAGCGTTGATTTGCATCGGCGCAATCGGTCCTCCTCGTCCAAACATTGTTGGTTGACAAAGTTCCTCCATGGTCCGAAGATCGGGCTGTGGAAGAGCATTGTTGTTATTAATATTATTGTTGAGGTGCGGTAGTTGATTATTGTTGTTAACACCTGACATATCTAAATCTTCTTGAGGCTCGGGCTCTTGATAATTAGAAGATCTAGTACGCATACACCTGAAAATGCAAGAGAAAACAAAACCAAACACAAAGACAATATATATACACAATAAAGATAAAATCTTTTTGGATTTTTGAAATTTTTAATTTTTATGGTGTTTATGAATTTTTTTAATTTTTATGATTTTTTGAAATTTTTATGCAGGAAAAATAACGTTCACAAGTGAACGGGTCCCAAAAAGCAACGTGTCTCTCACAAAAAACTGTTGATCTTTACGAAAAGAGCCGGCAGCGGCGCCATTTAATAACTCGATTTTACTCAGGTTAAAAAGATTTATGTTCGTTGATGTGGTCTAATCGAATTGATCTAGGTTTTCTATGTGACTCAGTTTTATTTTGGTGGAAACAAATATTTTTGGTTGGTTTTAAATTTAAATGTGCAAGACTTAAAAGTAAATGTCGTTGAAATAAAGGGCAAGTATTAAAAGTGCGTGAAGATAAATCTAAATCTAATTAAACGAAAGTGTGCAATATTTAAAAACGCGACGGAAAGTAAATTAATTAAAATGACTTAAATTTAAAATGTGACGAGAATTAGACAAGTATTAAAAACATAAACTAAAAATTAAACAAGACAAAACGTAAAAGTTAACCCAGATCGGAATATATTCCGATCAACCTACCATCGGAATGAACACACCACCTATCGGAATGATGAAGAAACCCAGATCGGAATATGTCACTTCTTCAGATCGGAATAACCTAACAACCTCAGATCGCAATGTAGCCCAGATCGAAATGTATGCTATCGGAATACCAAGATGTAACCTATCGGAATGTACCTATCGGAATGAGGCTACGGAAAATTGGCCAGCACTTCGACTTAACAAGCCTCAAGAGCCGTCGGAAAGAGCGATCGCAATATGCGATCGCAATCCCCGGATCGGAATGAGGAAAAGTTCCACCTATCGCAATCCCGGATCGGAATGCAAAACCCTTTGTCCCAACACTGTCACTATCGGAATGTGGAGTTGCAACCGTCGCAATGTGGAAAACCCTAGCTTTCCGATGGAGTACCAAATTCGTAATAAGCACAATTCTAAATAAGCTACTTCTAATAAGCCGTGACCAAGAACTTGAATGAAATGGAATCAAAACATGACAATAAGCTAAAAAGTTAAAAGCTTTTAAAATTTAAAAGACGACACTTAAATGAAATCAAAACTTAAAAATCAAAACTTTAAAGAAAACTTCCAAAATACTAAAACAAAGTACCAAATAAGCACACAAGGTTGTCAATCTCGTGGCTTAGTTCGTACGAGGGATTAAAAAGAACGAAACTTTAATCAAAATAAGCAAATGAATTAAGCAAACTTGCTTAATCCGAAATTCAAGCCGAAACAAAAAGAGAGAAAGGTAGAATGAGTTTGATAAAAAGAACTTGATCAAATGATAAAGAAAGATTAAAGACACGAATTTAAAGAACACAAATTAAAAACTTACTTGGAATTAAAAGGTAATTAAGGTGCAAAACATGTAATTAAAAGTGCAAGTAATTAAAGGTGCATTAAAAGTAAATGTGGAAGAATGGTTTGTCAAGCCACCAACAAGAACTAAATGAATGAATAAGAGGGGTTTATATAGGTGATTAGGGAGTGGTTAGGGGAAGCTTCCTCCCTCCTTCCTTTCTTGTTAATTGCACCATCAAGTCCTTCCATCTTAATCTTTTTGTTAATCTTGGAATGTGATGACTTTTGGCTCGGGATTTCTTTGGACTCGTCTTTTAATTCTTCGATAAATAAGACTTGAGTTCCTCGGCTTTAAGTAAACTTCCGTCTTTTGACTTTATCTTCGATAAATCTTCAGAATTGGTCTTGGACTTCCGTTCTTTATCCTCTCTTGACTCCTTGACATCGTCTTTCATCCTTTTCTTCAATAAAAGTCCGTAAATGCCCGTGAATTCCCGTGTTTTCTCCACTTTTCACCTTTTCGTCCTAAAACATAACAAAAACACAAACCACGCATAATTCCGACACAAAAGGCATAAAATACACGTTTTGGTCCGGTTTTTATTTTAATTAAGTGGTAGAAAAGATGGGTGTTTACACACCTATCAACCGGGTATTGTGTCTAATCTTAATCAACAGGAACTTTTTCATACCCGGCTGACTGAGGGGGAAGCATTGGAGATGGTTAAGGATATTACTGACGAGGAGATTAAAGGTGCTATCTTCTCGATGGGTAATGATAAGGCTCCAGATCCTGATGGGTACACTGCGGCTTTCTTTAAGGAGGCTTGGGATATTGTTGGTCCGGATGTTAGTCTTGCGGTTCGGGAATTCTTTGTTAATGGGAAATTGCTTCGGGAAGTTAACCATACTATACTTGCCCTCATTCCGAAGGTAAGTGATCCTAAGCGCGTGAATGACTTTCGACCTATCTCGTGTTGCAATGTTATCTTCAAGGTAATCACGAAAATTATTGCTAACCGAATGAAGGAGAGCCTTAAGTCATTGATTAGTCCTAACCAATCTACATTTATTCTGGAGCGTAGCATATCGGACAATATTCTTCTTACTTAGGAATTGATGCATAACTACCACTTGGATCGTGGCCCTTCAAGATGTGCGTTTAAGGTAGATATTCAAAAAGCCTATGACACGGTGGATTGGAGCTTCCTTAGTACAATTCTGTCCGGTTTTGGGTTTCACGCCCGTCTTATTAAGTGGATTATGGAGTGTGTGTCTACTGCTTCCTACTCTATTAGTATATATGGTTCTCTCCATGGTTTCTTTCATGGTAAACGTGGGCTTCGTCAGGGGGATTCTCTATCCCCATACTTGTTTACGCTTGTCATGGAAGTTTTGACATTAATGATCAGACGGAAGGTTCGGGATTCAGATTCTTTTGCTTATCATCCTTATTGTTCGCAATTGGAGTTGGTAAATCTATGTTTTGCGGATGATCTGTTTATATTCACCCATGGAGATGTGGCATCGGTTAATGTGATTATTGAAGCATTGGATGAATTTAAATTGGCTTCGGGCCTTGTTCCTAGCTTGCCGAAAAGTACTGCATACTTCTGTAATGTATTGAACCATGTTAAGCTGTCTATTCTTCAAGTTTTACCATTTGAGGATGGAAGGCTGCCGGTCAAATATTTGGGTGTCCCATTGATTTCATCTCGACTGATTTATCGTGAATGCAAGGAGCTTGTTCAGAAAGTGGAGAACAAAATTGATGACTGTAAGAACAAAGCTCTGTCTAAAGCGGGTCGTCTTCAACTTATTAGATCTGTTCTTAACTCCCTTCATGTGTTCTGGGCGTCGGTGTTCATTCTACCGACCCGAGTAATGCATGATATTGAACAACTCTTGTGTAGATTCTTATGGTGTCAAGGTAAGTCGAGCATGGGTAAAGCTAAGGTGGCGTGGGAAGCTGTTTGCCTCCCAAAAACTAAAGGTGGTCTTGGTATTAGAAGATTGGAGCCTTTCAATCAAGCTCTAATGGTTACTCATGTGTGGAAGATTATTACGTGCAAGGAGTCTTTATGGGTGAAGTGGATTCAAGCGTATAAGATTCGAGGTAGGAGTTTTTGGGAAGTTCCTATTTGGGGCAATATCACTTGGTGTTGGCGTAAAATCTGCAACTTCGTCCAATCCTTCGTCATTTTGTTTGGCATAAGCTTGGAGATGGTACCAAGAAACGTGCATGGCAAGATTCTTGGTGTCTACATAGTCCGCTGGCCAACATTATATCGAGTAGGGACATCTACCGTGAGGGGTTTAATCAAAATACAACGGTTAATGAACTGATGGTTGTTGATCATCTCTCGTGGCCTACAACTTGGTTAAACAAATACCCTATGCTTGGTGAAATTACTGATCCACGTTTGAATGTTGGTTCTAATGATTCCATTGTTTGGCGAGATACTCATGGCACAGTTAAGGAGTTTTCCACTCAATCTGTTTGGGCAGTTCTAAGGCCTCGTGGTGAGAAGGTCGTGTGGTATCATGTGGTTTGGTTTGCGGGCTGTATTCCTCGACATGCCTTTCTGCTTTGGCTTGTCATTAAGCGTCGGTTGAAGACTCAGGATAGATTAATGTCTTGGGATCATGTTGAGGCTGCTTTGTTAAGGTGCCCATTGTGTGAGCTTCATCCAGATTGTCACGAACACTTATTTTTTTAATGCAGCTTCTCATCTAAGGTTTGGGATGGAGTGAAGGCCATGGCTGGTCTTGTGAATTCAGGACATATGATTGATGATATTATTAATGGAATTATCCCGTTTGCTTTGAAGAAGTCTTCTCGTAGTGTTGTGGCGAAGTTAGTATTGGCTGCGACAGTCTACTCCATTTGGCAAGAACGTAAAAATCGTTTGTTTCGAAAGGAGAAGAGATCTACAGATAAAGTTATTGAGGCTGTGTTGAATGTTATTCGGCTCAAGCTAATGTCTTGTCGTTGGAAGCACACTAGGAGTGTTGATAGTCTCGCCCAACAATGTGTTGGGTCAATTCAGTGCCTGATTTGTCCCTTGCACAGGATTTGGATGTAAAGTATCCTAAGTAGTGTTAGTCACTGAACTTACGTATGTTATAAGTTCAGTGTGTCATTCTTTAGAGTTCTTTAGAGTCTACGAGATAGACTCGTCATTAGCTGAGGCGGATCTCAGTAAGTGTGCAAAGAATCAAGGATGATGGAGTTAGTAAGTGATGACATAATAGCTTACTAACTCCTCAAGACTATTACTTATTACAAGACCTGAAGATGTTAAGAAGACCTGAAGAAGTGTCTTATGTATTAGTGGGCACATGTCTTATTAGCAATGGAGACAAAGGTTCAAGAGGAAGGCTTACTTTGTCAAAGGTGCAAAAGATGAAGACAACAAAGTACAAGGTGGTTACTTGTACTTTAGTAAAGCTTCTCAAGGAAGCTTCACACTCCCACTATATATATGTGGTCTTTGTAATAGAATAGTCAAGGATTCCCACCCACAGAAACAAACATGTAATACCTTAGTGGTTTAGGGTTTCATCCTCCGATTGTTGCATAAGCTTAGCTAGCTATGAACATGGGAGTTTAGTTTGTCATTCATCGCCCGGTTGTTGTTCCGCAAACAACCGGGCAAGTCATGTATATTTGTTGATTCATTATTAATAATATATACATACGATGAAAAGTACAAGCTTGTGTTATTAGTTAGTCAATTGGTTATTTGTGTACATTGTTCTTCATTGTTCTTCACAGATTCATTATGTGCACAAGATTCGTGGACCAACAATTGGTATCAGAGCGGGTTGGATTTTCTCTATCCAGATCCGTTCGTATGGCTGCTAATAACATAATTTTTAGCATTGTCAATTTTATCAGTGTGTTCAAAAACTGCACCTGCAGTAGTAGTTTTTCGAGAGGGAAATGAACACTGATATTGACTTTATGCTAAAATATTATCCACAACAACCTTATCCTGATACACCCACCACCACTGACACTCAAATATTCACCAACCACCCTCACCGTCACTTTTATCCAGATCCAACATCATTCTTAACTCTCCACTAAACATATTCTCCCACCGTATCCCATTTATCAACCTTAACAAAAAATCTACTGATACAAAACATCACAACAATCAACCGACAAATCCACCGCCAACAATAACAAAAGATTTATCTCACCGAATCATTCACACTAAATCTTGGTTCTATCTAAAAACCCACATCTCAAGAAAACCACAACACTCCGAAACCATCAAAATTATATCCAAACCAAAATCAACAACAGAAAATTAGATCGAATGTTGTCCTCCTGGTGGCCACGGGAATGGATCCAAATTTGATGTTCATTTGTTGATATAATAAAAACAGGGGTTGATTTGTTTCGGGGATATCCAGATATTGGATTGATGAAATTAATTATTTTTGATGTGGGTTGCGTGTTTCATAGATCTGAAGAACTGATGTTGGGTTTAGTTAGGATTGCTGGGGTTTTTACTCGATTCTCTTTGCGGGTCGGATTGATGAGTAGTTGCTGTTGATGGTGAATCAAAGCAAAGTGAGATGTCATGTTGATGTTAAAGTGGGTAACGAAAAGATGTGATTTTCAATAACTCGAATGGAGATAAAGGGTAATATATCGAAAACGATATATGATAAGTTTGTTTTATCAGTATTGATGTCACTGCGTCAATCCCATGCCAGCAACACCGAAGCTGCTAGTTAGTGAACCGCTGGAAGACTCACAAGAAACCTGCTGGATTAGGTGATAAAATTCAGTCAAAGACTGATACGTGGGCAACTGATGAAACATCAGCCCATGAATGAGAAGTGTCGGGTATACTTTGAAAAGCTGCTAAGATATAGGAGTGTTGGAGCTGGTGCTAAAACCAGTAGGTTATTGAGAAATGGATCAGCTTAAAAAAAAGCTGACGAAGGGTGTGGTTGTTAAGCTTTTAAGTAAAGCTGATAAAAAAAAAAGAAAAACGAGAGAAGCAGTTGCTGAAACGATGGACAACTATATTTGGTCAATAACGCCTGACCTACGACCCTTGGTTTGCAATCTGTTTGTTCCAGGTGTTTGATATCAGTGGGTAAAGTCTGAGACACCAGGTCATTGTAGCCAAAGCTGTAAACCAGTCACAGAGGTCGTTTGTCTGAACCTCCCCCCAAGTCAGCGGACCTGTCAACAGAGGTCTCTGAACCCGGTCGCTGTACATTTAAACTCTGACATATACATACCAGCAACCCCTGTCACTAAAGCTGTGACCCCCAGGTCAACGAACCCAGCCAACAACCCATCAGAACAGCTGAAGTTGCACCTCAGGTCATTGGAACCCTGTCAACTGACCCCCATCCGCGAACTCCCATCAGTAAGCTGACCCCCCAGAGGTTTCTGAACCCCCAGCTGAATGAACCCCCTGGTCAGCGAATCTGGTCAACAGTACCTGTCAACAGATGTCCCTGAACCCCCAGGTCGCTGAACCCCCAGGTGAACACCAAGGTCGCTACCTTTTTGTAGCTGTGAACTTTCCAGCAACACTAAAACCCTGTCCCCAACTTCTCTCTCTGTCCCCAACTTCTCTCTTTGGACCCCTGTCCCCAAGTCCATAAATCCCCTGTCTCTGAACCCACAGCTAAATATCCTACAGTCATTTCTCATAATCACAGCTGAAACTCTTCGCTGATATAAATCCCTGTCAATAGCGAACCCCTGTCAAAAGATGCTGCTAAAGCTGCATATTTTGAGGGGGAGAGAACCACGGACATACACACCGCTGTGATATTGATGCCGCTGTGATTCACATGCAACTGTGATATACCCACGCAAACCATACACAAAACACACAACCCAAAATCCACAAAAAAAAATCAGCTTAACAGGTATTCGTTGGCAAGATGACCAGCTGATCAACATGCTATCTTCAGAGCCTTCAGCTGTTGAAGGACTTGGTCACTCAGGATTTTTTTTCTCACACCAAGATAAAGAAAGAAGATATGTTCACAGCCCCCCTCCCCACCCTAGCAGTTGTCACCCTCCCCTACCTCGCTGTAACCACAGCCACAGAGTTTTTGAGAGACCAGGCTGTGTTACAGGGTTTGATGAAACATTTATTATACAGGGGTTTGATAACATCAGGTGGTTGATAGGAGATGAAATTCAGGGGGAGTTGTATTTCAGGCGAGATGAAGACCATCATGCTATGATTGTGTACTAGTATGTAGCCGGTCAAAAGTTGCTTGGTTCCCTAGCAAATTTTGAGGGGGAGAGAAATGAGGACAGAGGTAAACTTATGTTTATGTGAAGAAACATCAAGTTTACTCAAGCTACATACATACTATCATACACAACACATAACCTTCAGGGACTCAGAATGTTTACATTTGGCTGATTGAGCAAAGTCACTGAAGATGGGTTGCTGAACAAGTTGCATTGTCTGATCTTTTATGGTTGTTGCGTCAACCATTGACCACACTTCTCTGATTGAAGGTAAATGAACTCGTGATCTACATTGATATAATATGCTACTTTAATATATGATAGGGTGAAGCATACGGTCTTTATGGCAAAGCATATAATGTACTTCACTGATGACCTAAGGTGAAGTTACCTTTATGAGTTCTATATAAGCATCAGGGAATTGGTTCAAGTGTTTCTCAAAGTACAAGATCAGACATTGCAGTTCAGTAACAACTACAACAGGTACAAGACGATACAAGTTAGCGGATGACTTGAATTAGTAAAGCAAGTTATTCTTGGTATTCATTGTTGTAATATAGCAGGTAAGAAGAAGCCGTTATGCTCACTTACTGATATTTAACTTAGGCTACTTTTCTATCCAAATAGGGGGAGATTGTTGGGTCAATTCAGTGCCTGATTTGTCCCTTGCACAGGATTTAGATGTAAAGTATCCTAAGTAGTGTTAGTCACTGAACTTACGTATGTTATAAGTTCAGTGTGTCATTCTTTAGAGTTCTTTAGAGTCTACGAGATAGACTCATCATTAGCTGAGGCGGATCTCAGTAAGTGTGCAAAGAATCAAGGATGATGGAGTTAGTAAGTGATGACATAATAGCTTACTAACTCCTCAAGACTATTACTTATTACAAGACCTGGAAGACCTGAAGAAGTGTCTTATGTATTAGTGGGCACATGTCTTATTAGCAATGAAGACAAAGGTTCAAGAGGAAGGCTTACTTTGTCAAAGGTGCAAAAGATGAAGACAACAAAGTACAAGGTGGTTACTTGTACTTTAGTAAAGCTTCTCAAGGAAGCTTCACACTCCCACTATATATATGTGGTCTTTGTAATAGAATAGTCAAGGATTCCCACCCACAGAAACAAACATGTAATACCTTAGTGGTTTAGGGTTTCATCCTCCCATTGTTGCATAAGCTTAGCTAGCTATGAACATGGGAGTTTAGTTTGTCATTCATCGCCCGGTTGTTGTTCTGCAAACAACCGGGCAAGTCATGTATATTTGTTGATTCATTATTAATAATATATACATACGATGAAAAGTACAAGCTTGTGTTATTAGTTAGTCAATTGGTTATTTGTGTACATTGTTCTTCATTGTTCTTCACAGATTCATTATGTGCACAAGATTCATGGACCAACACAATGGAGAGTATCAGATTCTATGCTTTTCTCCTTATGAGTTGTTGCGTTGTGTGTCTTTGTACCCTTAGGTGGTTTTTCCCCATAGGTGTTCTAGGGTATGTATTGTTGATCTATGGCATGTCATAAGATCTTGGTAGTTCGAGCTCTTGCTTGAGGTTAATACGGTACTTCAGCCGTATTCCATTGTACTTAATGTTTTGGGTTTAATATATTTTACCAGGGAATTTTGTCCCCTTACCCAAAAAAAAAATCCATTTTAAGTTTCTGAAAATCATTTACAACCGACTCTTTTGCTTTTAATTCATTGGAAAGGGTAGCTTTTAATGATTCTATTTCGTTTAAGTGTTCAATCTTTTCAAAATGAAATTGGTCAAATTCAGAATAAGTTATTTTATATGCTTGAGGGACCATTTCAATAGTTTTGACCTTTTCCTTATACAGCACAAGCTCAGCGGTTAGGTTGGCTAATACAATGTTTTTCATTGGGTTCAGAATTAATCTCGGTATCTCCTCGAATTGATCACGGTTCTAAGTGGAATGATTGTTCTTGGTTACAAATAAGGTGTTTGGTTTCGTTTATCTAAATTTTAAACTAAATGCAAGTAATTAAAATTGTCGTTGAGAAAAATAGAAGTCTTAAAATTAAACTACAAATAAGAGCGTGTAACTTTGGAAATTAAAACTTGACAATTCAAAAACTTAAAAACAAGTTTGAAATAAACTAAGTAAAAGAGCAGGAAAAACTAGATTTGAAAAATTGAACAAAAACAAAACATAGATCTGAGTCCGATCGTAACGCGATCGTACTCAAACAATAGTCCAGATCGCAACGCGATCGTATCCAACATAACACGATGGATCGTGTTCACCAGATCGCACTCAATGCGATAATAACCAAGGAATGGATCGTACTCACCAGTACGATGGGAGAAGGGCGATCGTACTAACAGATCGCAACCACGATCGCAGCTAGTGATCGTGGTCTTGATCGTGGTTCCGGATCGTAACAACTGATCGCACTCAATGCGATCGAAGCAGGGACAAGAGACCCGATCACACCCCAGATCAAAGTAAGTGATCGTGGGCGTGGATCGTACCAGGGAAGGGACAAACTGATCGTACTCTAAGCGATCGTAGCAAGTAAAACCTACTGAGATGGCAAAGGCGTCCAAAAGGAAATAAACTTAAGCCAATAAGCAGTAACCAATAAGCATTTTTAAACTTCTCAAAGAGTAAATAAGCACAAATTCGTTAACTTTTTAAATCTAAAACATTCAAACTTCCATAAAACGTATTTAAGAACAATAAATCCTTTAGAAAAACTAAAAGAGTATATAAGCTAAACAATCAAACAAGCCAATAAGCATGAAGAGCTTACGGCTTATACGTTCAAGAGCTTATGTAGAACAAGAAAGATTACCTTTTAATCACCAAACACCAAATTCAACACGAAATGAGAACCATTCGGATCAAACATGGACTTTAGGGTTAAGAACAAAGTAAAATAAAGAAAGGTAGAAAGAGATTAAAGAACAAAAAGCTTAACTTGAATTAGATTAATGAAATCCCAAAAATACAAAAGCTTAAAACTTGAAATGTAAAAATGGAGAAAAGAAAAATCTTAGTGAGAGAAAGTTGAGAACTTTCTCTCTCTAAAACTAGAGAAATAAAAAAAATGAAAAACTAAGACTCCCTCAAGTTGTGAAGTGTAGGCCTATTTATAGGCGTATGCTTTGTGGGCTTGTGAATGGGCTTTGTTCATGGGCTTCTCTTCTTCTTTCTTCTTTAGTCTTTACGTTTCTTTAATTAAACGTTTCCGACTTTGGATTTTGAGAAGTGTCGGTGAATGATTCCAACTCGTCCTATAATCATTTGTTTAATAGACTCGAGTTCTTCGACATATATGAATCTTCCATCTTTGGCTCTATTCTTCGATAAATCTTCAAATAGGCACAATGACTTCAAATCTTTTGCATCTCTTGGACAATAGACTTCGTCTTAAGTCTTTTTCTTCGATAAAACCCGTGCAATCCCATGTTTTCTTCAATATTAATCCGGTTGACTCTGAAAACACAATAAACACAAAAACCACGCATAATTCCTAAACAAATGATATTAAATTCATGTTTTGGTCTTGTTTTAGCCAGAAATAAGTGGTAAAAGGATGGGTGTTTTCACTCCTATCAAATCCCCTACACTTAACCATTGCCATGCCCTCATGCAATGCTTAGTGATAAAGCAAATTTACACTTTTCTCATAATCAATCAAGCTTGGCCTTATTAAAATATTACTAAACAAAAATTAAAGTACCAAGAGAAATTAAAAACTTTAAAGCAAATAAAAGGATAGAAAACCATAGCTATATGGAAATAACTTGCAGAGAGATCAAGGACTTACATTAGGGCTTTGGTGCTGCGAAGATTTATCACCCTCAAGTTTCACGTTCCCCAAACTAAGCTTAAAAACGAGATCATTGTTATTATAAGTTAGTAGATCAAACACTTACACACATGGCTTAATTATATGCTTAAACTCCCTTATTCCTAGGTGTATCTCTTATATTTTATTTTTGTCTTAGAATGATCATGAAGATGCATTTTTGGACTTATTTCAATAGTTTATTAGGCTGAAAGCAAAGTAGGACGATTTGATCAATAGTTAGCTAAAGGAAAAAATCTCTTAAAACTGCTTCTCGGGATATCAAAAAGTTCATATCTTGGCATAACTCGGTTTACGATTTGAGACCTTTCTCGGGCCGATATTTGGCATGTACTTCATACTTCATATCTTCGAGAGACGTTCTTGAGATAATGGTCTTCTCTTCGTTAATAGAGTTTCTTTATTTGGAGACTTTTGAGGGGTACTCCAACTTTGTTGACCACGACTTCATGATTATTTCTTCAATCTCTAATTGGGATTTTGAGATACAACGATCCGCCTCCTTTTCGAACTTGGATCTATTTATCCT
This sequence comes from Glebionis coronaria, assembly GCA_025667525.1. Taxonomy (NCBI): domain Eukaryota; kingdom Viridiplantae; phylum Streptophyta; class Magnoliopsida; order Asterales; family Asteraceae; genus Glebionis; species Glebionis coronaria. The sequence continues at coordinate 128,755,538 of CM046875.1, forward strand.
CATACCTTGTTAGGGTCTTTTCGGATAGACTTCTCCATGATCTTTATGGGAGTTGATTGCTTTTCGTCGTGAGTCTTGATCCTTCATATTGATTTTGGGAATAATGCTTTTCACATCACTTTGGATCTTCAGCAATAAAATGGAATCCCCATGCCTTGTTAGGGCCTTTTCGGACTCGCCAATCTTCGCGCCCCGCTTCATAAGTTATGCCTTGGCTATGAACTCTTATCATTACTGAGCAACTTTTAAACGATCTTAGGCTAGAAGCTAAGTAACTTTTCAAATCGTACGACCTTACTTATTGCAGATAAATTATTAGCAAGTTATGGGAGAATAGGCAAATAATTACACCAAGTGAGCTTGCGCAAGAATACCGACTTATAATTGACTCTATCATTTCTCGTTCTCCACAATTTAAAATCTCAAGTAATGAGACTCGTGGATGCTTAGCCTAATAAACCAATTAAGGTCTACATGGTTAAGGATACTAGCTAGAATAAACTTGGATAAGTCTATTCGGGTTGAGTCAAAATAATCGCAACGGGCCTAATATGTCAAAGACTTCAAAACTAGCTACACCACTTATTATTATTTTTGACTTTATTGCGGGATATATACATATGAAAGCAAAGATAAAAATTTAAAAAATTACGACTAAATGGCCAAAGTTAATTAAAAATTTGAAAAATGTTGAAAAAGATGATTTTCCGGTTAAATGAAGGCATTTTCATGGAAAAGTCCACTTAAAACTTCGATAGAAGTCCCCCCTACACTTAAGATAAATATTGTCCTCAATGTTTAAGCATGTGGGAAAAGTCTCCCCTACACTTATGACATTGTGTACGTTGGTTAACTCAAGTTAAGGAAGAGACGACTAACGTGATCAATTTCAAATGTGAGTATGAAGAAAATTGAATCACGATAGGTGAGAGATAGAACCGGATTGCGGATAACACGGGAGCACGGTTCTTCAAAGGTTCCAAAAGTGCATTTATCGCTGTAATCACATCACCACACAAACAAAAAGCACCTATAGAGGCCCCCCTACACTTAGGAGGTTAAAACAGAAAAAGATAGATACTCGGGTTGCCTCCCGAGGAGCGCTTGTTTTTGATAACCGAGTCACGAGCCTGACTCGAACCAAAATTAGTTCATGGGAAACATGGTGAGGGATGGAATCATCTCAGGAGAGATGTCCTCACCAAAGTACAACTTCACTCGTTGGCCATTCACCTTAAAATTAGGTCCATTAGGTTGAGCGAGCTCGAGAGTACCATATGGAAAAATTTGGGCAATGGTGAATGGGCCGGACCAATGAGATTTCAGCTTGCCCGAAAAGATTTTCAACCGAGAGTTAAAGAGCAAAACTTTGTCTCCAACTTGGAACTCTCGGTTTTTAATCTTGGAGTCGTGAATGAGCTTAGTCTTTTCCTTATAGATCAAAGAAGTTTCATAAGCCTCATTACGTAGTTCATTCAATTCATTGAGTTGGATCTTGCGTAGGTCACCGGCTTTATTGATATCAAAATTAGCCCATTTCAAGGCCCAGTAAGCCTTGTGCTCTAACTCAATGGGGATGTGGCATGCTTTCCCGTACATGAGACGACATGGTGTACAACCAATCGGAGTCTTGTATGCGGTACGAAAAGTCCACAAAGCATCATCAAGTTTATCAGCCCATGAGGCACGATGCTCTCCCACGGTTCTTTCAAGAATTCGCTTTAATCCTCGGTTAGAGATTTCAACCTGGCCATTAGTTTGTGGGTGGTAGGCGGTGGAAAGACGATGATTGACACCATACTTAGCCATGACTCTTGCGAATTGGTCATTGCAAAAATGAGTCCCGCGATCACTAATAATGGCACGAGGCACACCGAATCTAGCGAACAACGATTTCAAAAAGTTACAAACCACCCTTGCGTCATTAGTGGGTAAAGCTTTGGCTTCAACCCATTTGGAGACGTAGTCAACGGCTACAAGGATGTATTTGTTTCCTTTAGATGAAGGGAATGGCCCCATAAAGTCGATACCCCAAACATCAAAGATTTCACACTCTTGAATGAAATTCTGAGGCATCTCGTCTTTATGTGTGATCTTGCCTTGTTTTTGGCAAGCATCACATCGTTTAACCATCTCGTGAGCATCACGATAGATGGTGGGCCAATAAAATCCCGAGTCAAACACTTTTTTGGCGGTGTAGTTGGGACCAAAGTGACCACCGGTGGGTCCTTCGTGGCAAGCGTCAAGGATTTCTAAAGCTGTCGGTCCATCAACACATCGACGAATAATCAAATCAGCACATTGTTTGAATAGATACGGGTCATCCCAAAAGTAAGTCTTAATGTCTTTGAAGAACTTCTTCTTTTGCTGGGATGTTAACCCGTCAACGAGAATTCCACCCGCCAAGTAGTTTGCAATGTCACAAACCACGGGGTTTCATCAGAAGTCGAGTTGATAGACATTAAGGTCTCCAGGGGAAAAGAGTCATTGATCTCTTTGTTCGGTGATCCCCTTGGTAAGGATCCTCAAGTCTACTGAGATGATCCGCGGCTAGGTTTTCAGCTCCTTTTTTATCGCGAATTTCGATTTTAAATTCTTGGAGTAGCAAAACCCATCGAAGAAGTCTTGGTTTGGAATCTTGTTTAGTTAACAAGTACTTCAACGCGGAATGATCGGTATAAACGATGGTGGTAGAAAGGACAAGATAGGGGCGGAACTTTTCAAAAGCATAGACAACAGCTAAAAGCTCTTTTTCAGTTGTCGTGTAATGCAATTGAGCCCCCGCCATTGTCTTGCTAGCGTAGTGGATTGGTTGGAAGTGTTTGTTCACTCTTTGGCCCAAAACCGCACCAATAGCAAAGTCGCTAGCATCACACATCAACTCAAAGGGAAGCTCCCAATTAGGGGTAACCAAGACGGGTGCCTTAGTTAGCTTATCCTTAAGCAAGTTGAAGGTTCGATACACTCGTTGGAAAAGATAAAAGGAGTATCTTTTTCCAAGAGGTGGGTCATCGGACGAGCGATTTTAGAAAAATCTTTGATGAAACGACGGTAGAAGCCCGCATGAGCAAGGAAACTTCTCACACCCTTCACGGTTGAAGGTGGAGGCAACTTAGAAATAACATCGACTTTAGCACGGTCTACTTCAAGACCGGCTTTGGAGATCTTGTGTCCTAGCACGATGCCCTCTTTTACCATGAAATGGCATTTTTCCCAATTAAGAACAAGGCGAGTGTCTTCACACCGCTTAAGCATACGTTCTAAATTGGCAAGGCAAACAGAGAAAGAATCGCCATAAACCGAGAAATCATCCATGAATACTTCCATAGTTTCTTCAACCATGTCATGGAAGATAGCCATCATACACCTTTGGAACGTCCCAGGAGCATTACATAAACCAAAAGGCATACGTTTGTAAGCAAATGTTCCATAGGGACAAGTGAATGTGGTCTTTTCTTGGTCTTTGGGATCGATGGGAATTTGAAAATAGCCGGAGAAACCGTCTAAGAAGTAGTAATAGTCATTACCAGCTAGACGCTCGAGCATTTGATCCATGAAAGGAAGAGGAAAGTGATCTTTTCTCGCGGCATCATTGAATTTGCGATGGTCGATACAAACTCTCCACCCAGTAACGAGACGAGTGGGAATCAACTCGTTGTGTTCATTGGGAACAACGGTTATTCCGCCCTTCTTGGGCACACAATGGACGGGACTTACCCACGGCGAATCCGAAATAGGGTAAATCAAGCCAGCATCAAGAAGTTTGATAACCTCTTGTTTGATGACGTTATGAATGCGAGGATTAACCCTTCTTTGGCTCTGGATTGCGGGTTTGAAGTCATCTTCCATGAGAATCTTGTGAGTACAAAAGTTCGGATCAATTCCACGGATATCGGAAATTTTCCAAGCAATTGCCTTCTTATGATCTTTAAGCACGGCGATGAGGCGAGATTTCTCTTCTTCTTTCAAGTCCTTCGCGATGATGATGGGCGACTTCTTTTATCTTCAAGGAACACGTACTCGAGATGGGGCGGCAACTCCTTAAGTTCTAAATCCGGAGGATTTTCGATGGGAGGCGTATTCAAAGTCGGAGCATCGATAGCAATAACCGTGGGAGATGGTGGAGAAATATTGTCTTCTTTGAGAAGGTTTTCAATGAGGCGAAGATCTTCATCCCAATCGGTGGGAGAATCGTCATGTTCTAAGTTCACATCTCCCATGGTGGCTTCCAAATCTTTCCAAAGGAAATCACTTTCTCCAAATAGAGATAGTGATGAATCAATAGAGGAAACGGTCTCAACATTGGGAAGAGAGGTAGGAATACTTTTACAAGCATCTTTGAAGTGTTCTTCACAAGCCTCATCAAGAACGTCAATACAATTAACACTTTCGTTAGAATAAGGCTGTTTAGAAAGCTTTCCTATATTGAAGACAGTTTTATCGTCACCCACTCTCATGATAAGCTCACCGGCTTCAACATCGATGAGAGTGCGACCGGTCCTCCAGAATGGATGACCAACAATTAATGGCACACGAGGGTCCATATCATAGTCGACGACGACGAAATCGGTAGGAAAAGTGAATTTGTCGACTCCTACAAAGACGTCTTTGGCTATCCCCACTGGATAAGCAACCATACGGTTAGCTAATTCCAAAGTCATTTTGGTGGGGACTAGCTCAGGGAGAGATAATTGCTTCCAAACGCTTAAAGGCATTAAGTTAATACTGGCACCTAGATCGGCTAGGGCCATGCAATTCTCTACTCCCGAGAAGTTGCAAGGGATTAAGAAACGACCCGGATCACCAAGCTTGGTTGGCAATTTCCTTAAGAGCACTGCAGAGCAATTCTCATTAAGTTGGGTGTTAGCGATATCAAGAAGCTTCTCCTTATCGCTAAGAAGATCTTTGAACATTTTCGCGTACTTAGGCATGTGAGCGAGAGCCTCTGCGAAGGAGATGTTAAATTAAATTGTTTAAACATTTTGAGAAAGTTTGAAACCTAAATATTGTCCTTGCTTTTGAGCTTCTCTTTCCTCAACCTTGATGGATAAGGTATATCGGAAGAAGAGGAAGTCTTTGGGATCGAAGGATCACTCACATCCTTGGGTGGAGGAGGGGTAGAAGTAAGAGGTGGAGAAATTTGGGAAGTAGAAGGATGAGGAATAGGAGCAGGTGACCCGTTTTCCTTAGTCACAATCACCGGTGGAGGTATAGGAAGCTCGGGTTCCTTGGTACCTTTGCCATTGCGAGTGGTGATTGCTTTCATCTCCCCTCTTGGATTCACAACGGTGTTACTCGGAAGAGTACCCAAAGAACAGGGTTGATTACCTTGGAAGAAACTGGCCATCATGTTCCTTAAGTCATTCGTTTGACTTGCCAAAGTGTTTCTCATATCAGCTCGCAGATCGTTTCCTTGTTTCACCATGTCTGCTTTCAAGTTGAGCACTTCCCGCTGGAGATTGTCCACGATCACATCATTAGTCCTCATGTAGGTTCCAATATCTTGGTGTAATGCGGTGGTTTGGTTGGGAGGAGCATTGTAGGCGGGTGGTTGATAAGCAGGTTGTTGGTAAACTTGGTTGTTTCTTTGAGGTGTATATGGTTGTTTGTGAGGTGGTATGTATGGTGCACGAGGTTGTTGTTGTTGTTGAGGAGGGTGATTGAGGTTTTGTTGTTGGTTTGGGTTGTTAGGAGGAAAACCGGGCGGTGAAAGATAGTTGTTTGAGCGGTAGCTAAGCAAGTTGCGGTCTCCTTGAGGACGAGCTTGATAAGCGGCCGGAGGATAGGTACCGTATGCTGCATTAATATTCTCAGATGGATAGTCATGGGTGGCGGTACAAGTGGTGTAAGAGTGGGGACCCCCGCATATCTCACATGGTTGGCTAACAGCATTGACTTGAGCGTCGTGAGCGTTTTTAGCGTTGATGTTGTTGGTATTGCTAGCGGTTTGGGCGGCAAGCGATTCAAGAAGCGTAGTAATTTTGTCAAATCGCTTATCGTTGTCACTAGTATTAACACTAGCGGCATTGGTCCGCACACTCTTGGTTTGCACACGAGACTTATTTTCAATAATATCCCAAGCGGCATTGGAAGTCTTAACCAAAATATTACCCCCCGAGGCACTATTTAGTGAATCTTGGTCATTTATGCTTAAACCATTATAAAAAGTATTAATTTGGTGCACTTTGGTAAAACCATGTTGTGGGCACTTTCTTAAAAGGTCTTTAAAACGGTCCCAAGATTCACTAAAAGACTCATCGTACTTTTGTTCAAAATTGATAATTTCATTCCGCAAAGCGGTAGTACGAGAGGGTGGGAAAAAGTAGTTGATAAACTTGGTCTCCAAATCCGTCCACGTCAGAATACTTTGTGGCGGTTCCTTTGCAAGCCAATGCCGGGCTTGTCCCTCTAAGGAGAAAGGAAAAAGTTGTAAACGGATTACCTCTTGTGGAACACCATTGAATTGGACCGTATTCGTGAGTTGCAAGAATCTCTTGATGTTGTCATGTGGATCATCAATGGTACGCCCCAAGAATGGTTGAGCAGAGACCATCTGGATAAACCGGATTTGAGCTCAAAGTTGTTGGCTGCAATCGCGGGTATGACAATTGGATCATTGTTGCCCTCCACATGTGCTTGTAACAGTTCAATCATAGGGCGATTGTCCGGTAAAGGTTCATTGTTGTTGTTATTATTGTTGTTGAGAGGTGGGTTGTTATTGTTATTGTTTTGAGGTGGATTGTTGTTGTTGTTTTGTACACCGACCATGTTTTAGTCTTCGAGAGGCTCGGGCTCTTGATAAGACGTTGATCGTGTACACATGCACCTGCAAAAGAACTAACAAAGCAAGCAAGAAATATTTTTGGTTTTTATGGTTTTTTTTTAATTTTTTTGTATTTTTGAAAATTTTATATTTTTTAGGGTTTTTGAAATTTTTTATGAAAAAGTAACGTTCACGGTGAACGGATCCCAAAATCCAAGTTCTCACAAAAAACTGGTAATCTTAACGAGAAGAGCCGGCAGCGGCGCCATTTAATACAATGTTTTTCATTGGGTTCAGAATTAATCTCGGTATCTCCTCGAATTGATCACGGTTCTAAGTGGAATGATTGTTCTTGGTTACAAATAAGGGGTTTGGTTTCGTTTATCTAAATTTTAAACTAAATGCAAGTAATTAAAATTGTCGTTGAGAAAAATAGAAGTCTTAAAATTAAACTACAAATAAGAGCGTGTAACTTTTGAAATTAAAACTTGACAATTCAAAAACTTAAAAACAAGTTTGAAATAAACTAAGTAAAAGAGCGGGAAAAACTAGATTTGAAAAATTGAACAAAAACAAAACACAGATCTGAGTCCGATCGTACTCAAACAATAGTCCAAATCGCAACGCGATCGTATCCAACATAACACGATGGATCGTGTTCACCAGATCGCACTCAATGCGATAATAACCAAAGAATGGATCGTACTCACCATTACGATGGGAGAAGGGCGATCGTACTAACATATCGCAACCACGATCGCAGCTAGTGATCGTGGTCTTGATCGTGGTTCCGGATCGTAACAACTGATCGCACTCAATGCGACCGAAGCAGGGACAAGAGACCCGATCGCACCCCAGATCAAAGTAAGTGATCGTGGGCGTGGATCGTACCAGGGAAGGGACAAACTGATCGTACTCTAAGCGATCGTAGCAAGTAAAACCTACTAAGATGGCAAAGGCGTCCAAAAGGAAATAAACTTAAGCCAATAAGCAATAACCAATAAGCATTTTTAAACTTCTCAAAGAGTAAATAAGCACAAATTCGTTAACTATTTAAATCTAAAACATTCAAACTTCCATAAAACGTATTTGAGAACAATAAATCCTTTAGAAAAACTAAAAGAGTAAATAAGCTAAACAATCAAACAAGCCAATAAGCATGAAGAGCTTACGGCTTATACGTTCAAGAGCTTATGTAGAACAAGAAAGATTACCTTTTAATCACCAAACACCAAATTCAACATGAAATGAGGACCATTCGGATCAAACATGGACTTTAGGATTAAGAACAAAGTAAAATAAAGAAAGGTAGAAAGAGATTAAAGAACAAAAAGCCTAACTTGAATTAGATTAATGAAATCCCAAAAATACAAAAGCTTAAAACTTGAAATGTAAAAATGGAGAAAAGAAAAATCTTAGTGAGATAAAGTTGAGAACTTTCTCTCTCTAAAACTAGAGAAATGAAAAAAATGAAAAACTAAGACTCCCTCAAGTTGTGAAGTGTAGGCCTATTTATAGGCGTATGCTTTGTGGGCTTGTGAATGGGCTTTGTTCATGGGCTTCTCTTCTTCTTTCTTCCTTAGTCTTTACGTTTCTTTAATTAAACGTTTCCGACTTTGGATTTTGAGAAGTGTCGGTGAATGATTCCAACTCGTCCTATAATCATTTGTTTAATAGACTCGAGTTCTTCGACATATATGAATCTTCCATCTTTGGCTCTATTCTTCGATAAATCTTCAAATAGGCACAATGACTTCAAATATTTTGCATCTCTTGGATAATAGACTTCGTCTTGAGTTTTTTCTTCGATAAAACCCGTGCAATCCCATGTTTTCTTCAATATTAATCCGGTTGACTCTGAAAACACAATAAACACAAAACCACGCATAATTCCTAAACAAATGATATTAAATACGTGTTTTGGTCTTGTTTTAGCAGGAAATAAGTGGTAAAAGGATGGGTGTTTTCACTCCTATCATTGGCATTCATATCTAAGGTTTGTCGAACATCCATATTCATGTTATCAATAATATGTTTAGGCACCCTTACCAAATCACGTTGATCATAAGATTCCATACCCATCGTGGCATTTGGTTGAGGTTCACTTAAATGTGTTGGATTGGATACCACATCATTTGAGTTACTAGTTCCCGAATGCTGTTCGAGGTTGTCATTTTCATGCTCAACATGATGTGGATTATCATGAATATTATTAGATGTGGTTGGTACCTCACTGACGACATCAGAACCGTAGTAAGAGAGATTAGCAACGAGTGCAGCTTAGGCTGAGTGAATGTCATCACAATCCGAATCATATGCATCAAGATCATCTGCTTGATATGCTGCATTAGAAGTAGAGACGACTGCGATGCCTTCATTATCTGCTGCCCCTGGGTCTGCAAGAAATGCTAATTCCTCTGAATCCAAAAACTTCCCCTTAGACTAAGCATCGACCAAATACATCTTCTCACGAAACCATGTTGCATCCCTTCTCCTTTTTGGCTGAGTGCATTCCCTCGCCATATGACCTTGTCCTCAGCAATTGTAGCAAGTCACAACCTTTTGAGGACCAATAGTGCTTCCTTTTCCACTAGCTTGAGAATTTACAGCTTGATTGTTCACGGCCCTTGTTGTGGGTCCATATGAATTTCGCCTACCCTGAATGTATTGCACTGTTACTTGACCATCTTGAATAGTGGCTTGTTGTCGTGGTTTGAAGAAGTGCAGAGTTGATTGTTTATTGGTGGAAATCCTCTAGTTGCAACAAGTTTTGACAAGTAGGTAGTGAGATGGTTTAGTACATCAGTTGTCTTATCATTTGGAGTAAAGACTGGTGCTTCAATTGGTGGAAGTTCATTGGAGTAGAAGGCTTGTGCTGGTTGTGCTTCAATTGGAAAATATCCTTGCTGAGGAGTGTAGCCCATTGGAGAAGTGATGGCTTGTGATGGTAATACCTGATGTGCTGGTTGCTGTGGAAAAGACTGTTGATGAACACTTTGTTGAAATGCTTCATGTGGCATCATTAGTGGTTGACAAGGCGGTTGCTATGGTTGCTGATAGGTGTGTGATGGTGGCTGCTACAAGTATGATGGTTGTTGATAAGTGAAAGCCATGTTTTGTTTGGGAGTCATTTGTTGAGAAGCATACATGGCAAGTGGATCACGAACTTGAGGTGTAGACAACTGAGCCTCGATCACATGGCTTTCGTGTTGTTGAAGAAAAGCTTGAAGTTGATCCACATTGGTTTGATGCAAATCCTTAGCCAATTTAACAGCTGTCACGTACTTGCTCCATTCTGAAGGAAGAGTGTTCAAATACTTGGTGTTCAATTGAAACGTAGGAATTGACATGCCATAGATATTGAGCTCATTCAAAAATAGGGTAAATCTCAAATAGTAATCATTGAGAGTCTCCACAGGGACATAGGCAAACTTATCAAATGTATCATAAAGCTTACACTCTCGTTCTTGTTTAGTTAACGAGGTGCCTTGCATTAGAACACGAATTCTATCCCATAACTCTTTGGCAACCTTATGTTTACTAACGAGTTTGTAGACATCTGGAGGAAGGGCTTGGAGAATGATGTTTGTAGTTTGTTTGTCACACTTGTCTTGTATCTTAGCATCTCCAGTTAATTCACCCGTTGTGGGAGGACGAGTAACAACACCTTCCGTCACAATACCATATACCAATGGTCCATAGAGCACTGATGCCCAAATGAGATGTCCATTTTCTTTGTTCAACATATAAAGTTCCATTCGGGAAGCCCAATCCTCATACATAGTCTTCACCAACATTGGTGGACGATTATACGTACCCGAGAGGATGGACTTATCCGTAAGAGATGTGTACTCCATTTCGATAAGTTAAGATTTACAAATGTTGATCGAACAATGATAGAAAGTAAATGTATTTGTTTTTGTGTGTTAAAGTCGAGAAATAATTTTGAAATCCCCTAAATTATGTTCTCGATAAACCAAAAATTCCAAGTCAAAATTGCACACGAAATTTTCAAAAACCACGTTTTTGAAAAATGTTGGATCGCAACACGTGATCGCAGTGGGTGATCGTAGCCTAGATCGCAGTCCGAGATCGTTGTCTTTGATCGTGACACTGAATCGTACTCTTTCATCATGACACTGGATCGCACTCCTTGATCGAGACGCTGGATCGTAGTCAGTGATCACAACGAGTGATCGTAGCCAGTGATCGCAAGGAGTGATCGTAGCCAGTGATCGCAATGAGTGATCGTGGCCTGTGATCGTACTGGTGATCGTACTAGTGATCATACTGGTGATCGTAATGGTTGATCGTACTGCTTGATCGTACTAGTGATCGTACTGTTGATCGTACTGGTGATCGTACTGGTGATCGTTCTATTGATCGTAACGGTTGATCGTACTGGTGATCGCACTCTATGATCGTAACCTTGATCGTAGTATTGGATCGCAGTCTTGGATTGTAACAAGCGATCGTATTATGTGATCGTGATATTGGATCGCAAGTAGAAACCCTAGGTTTATGCCATCACAATACACAGATCGTACTATGGAATCAAACTTACCACTTTTCTCGGATAGGACTAAAACACAACAAATTCGAGATTCTAAGCGTAAAAATGAATCTAACACCCAAAATTTTTGTGTTTTTAACCAAAGTAACAATACCAAATCACTACAACAAGTAAGTGTTGATCCCAAACTTAGATCGATTTAGCTTGTGTAAACGAGATTAGATCAAGCTAAACACGTAGAGAAACTTTGTTTATGTATGAAACAATTCAAGTGTTATGCGGAATTAACACTCAAACAAGAACACACAAACAGTTGTAAAACAAACTTTCACTTGATTGATAATAACGAACTTGCTTACAATGAAAGTGTTAAACGTATGAAAAACTTATATGAAACAAAACCTAAAGGTCTTCTTTTATAGACATAAGAAGCCTTGTACAAGAGTCTACGTATCTGCTATTCTAGGTAAAGATAATTATAGAAAATACATTGTTGATCCTATCTTTACTAGAAATAAACTAGAAACAAAATACACGTAGACCATATCTTTCTATCAGTGCTTGTCTTCAACCTATCAACGCTTGACTTCTTCCTGTCAATGCTTGATCTGTCAATGTTTGTTTTCTTCTTATCAACGCTTGTTTTCTTCTTGTCAGCGTTCAAGTGTACTGGCTACATTTTATTCCCAACAATCCTCCCCTAAACTTGATATCTACTCTAGTAATCAAGTTTCTGAATAAAAATTAAGAACTAGGAGGAATCTTAAAAATCTTATCATATTGGTAATAAACATGCCTAATCAAATCTTTGGCCACGTCACTTGAATAGTCAACCTCCAGCTGTGTTGTCTTCATCTTGTCCAAACCTTCTTTGGACATGGGATACTGAGCATCTACAAGAAGATACTCAGCAAACTTTGTAGAGCTCAAATAATACACACCAACAGCTGAATACAAACGCCATTGAAGACCACTGATATCATCCTCAAGATCCTTCCAAACAGGATCTTCTTCTTCTGGTGCACACATTCTCTTGAATGTTGACCAAAGCTTTATTCCATTTACTGAAGTAGGTGCTTCAGTCTCATACTTGGCCATCAACAACCTCCAAAGGTCTGCCAAGTCTTCCCTATCCATACTTGCAAAGAGAGACATAAGGGTAGCAAATGTGTGTACCTCTTTCCCATATCTGCCAATCTTCCAAAACCCACTTGCATCTTCCTCATAGCTAATGATAGGGTTTCTGGCATCAAGAGGTAACACTTGTACCATATCTGAAGCTTCCATAGGTGAGAGCTTAATGCTTCTTCTAAGAACAGCTTCACTGGGAAACACTTTATTTAGATCTTTAGGAAACTCAAGTGGAACTCCCTTCTTCAAAGGCCTTGGAACAATGATTGCCTTCTGAATCTCCATCTCTTCTGCAAGTTCTTCTTTCCTTTCATCTGAAAGAAGTCTTAGAGTGTTCATTTCCTGCACTTTTTCCCAAATGGGATAAGCCTTGTACTCCAATTCTTGAGAAGATAATCCCTGTAATTTCTTGAAGGTCCATCCAGTTCCATGACATCTGAGTAACATGTAATAAAGTTCTCTTCTACCCCTCTTCAGCAGTGAGAAAACATTGCTAGCCTTATGTTTCAGAATAACCTTGCAGTCTCTTTGAACTCTTAGAAGAATCTCCAATCCCCAAACTTGGTCTGAAATAGTGAAATCTGGAGTCTCCATTATCCTATTCTCCTAAGCATGGTACATCTGAACTAATTCTGGCATATCAAAGTCTACTTGCAATTTTAACTCTCTAAGCTTCTCCCTTGCCAAGTCATCATCATATTCAAGTCTTTCTGGTTGTTCAATTATCATCACACTTGAATCTGAACTTTCTTCATCACTTCCTTCTTGTTCCTTAGAAGTGACAACAAATGGTGATTCACCAACCTTCTTTATTTCTTGTTCCACAAGTTGTGCAGCCAACCTTGAATCAAACTCTACTTGTGCTGCATCCTTTGGAACTTCTACTTCTACCATAATTCCTTTACCCTTATCTAATGGATCAATGATGGGTAAGGATGATGGTAATACTTGTGAAGACACTTCTCTGATGATAGCTGATGACTGGAATACATCAACCATATCTGCAGGTCTGTCAACGCTCAAATTCCTTGTGTCAGCGCCCAATTTACTCATGTCAGCGCTTGGTATGTCAGCGTTCAAATTTTGCTTATCAACGCCCAACTTACTTGTCTCAGCGTCTCTTGTAGATTGCTCCAACATAGCTGTAAAAGACAAGTTTAAATTTGTAGGAGTAACCAGAGATGTGTCAAAACCTGGTTGCTTCTTCAATGCAGTGAGGGCTTCAGCAACACCCAAAGATTCTCCATCATGTGAGCCTTTATCACTCACATTAATCTACTCATCCTCCCCTTTGGAAGATTCCTCTATCCCACGCCTAGTGCTAGCATTCTCCAAAATGAAAATCCTCTCCCTCAATTGCTTGAGTTCAAGGCCTTGTGTACTGACTATTTGTACCAAGTCTGCATTTTGCTTTTGCAAGCTAATGTAGACAGCCGTCAATTCCATCAATGTGTATGGTTCCAATCTGCCCTCCTCTAGAATGGGTATTTGACCTCCCACAGTAGAGTCATGGAGCATGGATAAGGTCTTAAAGATGTTAGGACTGTCTTGGCCTGCATCTAAGCCAGAACCAATAGTCCCAGCCTCATCCATAGCACCAACCACACTTGTGGTGGTGGTTCTCTCTGCTACATGGCTAGGACCACTAGAGGAGAACACTCCAGTAGTCCTTGGGCGTTTTTGCAACCTATATTCAGGTGGGGTAGAATATGATGTGGAGTGGGAGGTAGTTTCAAGGTTAAGGTGTGTTTGGGTCTGTGAAGGAAAGGTGTCAACGTTTGGATTACTTGTGTCAACACCAACATTTAATGTGTCAGCGTTGAAGGGTTCTTGGTCAATTTCCATGTGTTGAGGTGAAGGCAAAGGTTCTGGTATTGGGTCAGGTTGTGGTTGTGGGTCTTGTTGGGGTTGTGCTGCTGTAATAACAGCAAGCATAGCTTAGGTGAGGGGTAATTCACGGTGAGGGGGTGAGTTCATCTTGGTAAAAATAGCTTTCTTTTGCACAAGGATCTCATAAAAATCATCATGATCCCTTGTGCAGTAATTTTGCACATCAAAAACCATTTGCAAAAATCTGGGATAAGCCAAAGTCATCTTATTCCCTTTGTTTTTACACATGCTATCAAAAATCAGTTTTGAAAAATTAAACTTTTGCCCATTTGCAATGCACACAATTGCACTAGCAATTGATCTATTAATTTCATTGTGTGCAGTACATTTGGGACTCAAACATTGTAGGATGACATGTATGAGGTACCTCCAGGCCGGGGGAAACTCTTGTCTATGATATTTGTTTAAAGTGCCCTCATCAGGGAAAGGATACCCTAAAGCCCGAAGTCCTTGTTCTATTTCATTAATGGGGAGGGTGGTTATACCATCTGCATCATCAAGATGCAAAGCCTGGCGAACCAAGGCTTCAGTAACCACCCATGTACGCCCATAAAATAGCTGATAATGTAGTCACATTATTAAGTGTTGAGGAACTAACGGTGTTCCAAAACTGTTTAATATGAGTGACAGGGATGAGAGGAGCATGAGAAAGTGCATACCTAATTGGAGATGCATTCAAATACGCCACCATCTGGGTGTATTGTGGAAACAAAGTATCATCAGCGTCCAAATAAGCAATCATGTTGTGCTGACTCCTGAATCCCAATACCAAGTCGCTTGGTTTAAACTTTGGTGCCATTTTAGAAGAAAGTTGTTTGTGAATTATTGAGAAAGATGAATTATAGGAGAAAAAGTGTTAGACAAGATTATGAGATACCCTGTTTTAAAAAAATAGGAGACAAATATATAGGAGAGATAGGTACATGTGATTGGTCAAAAATAAGGCAAGAAATTTTCAAAATATAATGATGAAAATCTTGAAAAGAAAATAATTTATCTTGTGCATTAATGAAAAGTTATCTACTCCCAAAATTACGGCCCCAAAATTCGTCAAAAATAACAACTGGGTAGGTCCTAATGAGTGTCAACGGTAAAAAATAACCCATCAACGCCCAACGGCTATATTCTTGTCAACGTTTGCAAAAGCCATGTCAGCGTCTAAATTGATCATAACAACGCTTGGAAAAATATTTGTCAGCGTCCAAAAATAAAGTAATAAAAATGAAAAAGGACCTTAACAAAGCAATTTATCCTAGTGAAGATAGCCTATAAATTGATAATTATTATAGGGCGGCAAGCACTGTCCAGTTATGCACACTTGCTTATGCAAGATAGACATAACAGTCCTCTAGTGTCCCTTGCTAACCAAAAATCTTAACAATGAAGTTATCTCATAAAACTCCTTGTAACTCCCAGGTAAACCCATTATAAAGCATTCCCAAGCTCCCAACAGACCACATCCAATTCTAGGCCAAAAATGTCTTGGCAGCATGCATAGTATATCAACTTTGCATGCTACAGTGCCTCATGATTTAGTAAACTAACTCATACTCATCTGTGGACACAATCTAGAATTGTGATAAGAGTATTATAAGAATAACCAAAAGTCCTAAAGGTTCTTAAAACATCCCCTTAAACTGTGATACATATGTTGCCCAATAATGTAACACCCCCAAATTTACACAATTCAATACAGCGGAAGACTCGTTGGTGTTACGGGATAGCACATTATTCACATCATAGACAACGCATAAAAATCGCGTCGTTTAATAATAAAGCATTTCCATTCATAAATACTAAATTTACATAGGTCCCAAGTCATTGTATTTCATACATGTTTTACAAAACAATTGAATGGAAATTATTATTTAGGTGCGGGCCATAAATTCTTGTTGTCTTCCCGAGAATTACCTTCAAGTACCTGAGATAAAACATGTTAAAAGAAAAGGTCAGCGATAACGCCAAGTGAATTCATAGAGTTTAATAAAACCATTAATATAACATCGGTATAAAATTATTACCGAAAATCATTTTGTACAAATCATCGTAATAGGCCATAAAATAGCTAAAGTCATTTTATACAAATCCTTATCAAAATCATAATATAGGCATTTGCCTTAAAAATCATTATACGAACTATTGTCGTAAAAACATCATACAATACGTTTTACAACGTTGTATAGATTAAATAAAAATCGTTATATGAATATGGTTATGAAAAAACAAAACACGAACATAATATCAATAGTAAGACCCCGTATTGCTAGTCAGGCAATATATCCTAATTTAGTGCGTATAGCAGTATTTCGTTATTTTGGATTATTATAAGCCGTATGACGTTGTTACCTTACTATAACCAACAACGGGTAGCTAACCCGATACTCAATTTGCCCATCTAAGTTAGCGTGTCGTCACAATAATCACGCTATGGAAATCTTCTCATACATAAATTCGCTTACCAATCAATGTGGCACGACGGGGATCAACCGTCAAGGCGCGAACTGGGGTGATCGTCCCCAAATAGTACTATTATATGCATAAGCGTCTACCAAATCCCGGTAGTTCACAATTCATGCTAATGGAACTTTTAGTGACATAACCTAACTTTAATAATCCATTTTATTTCATCTATCGGGTCATTTAATCATTCATAGGGTCATACAATCATCCGGGTCCAAATCAATAAACAAACAATCGGGACAACTAGTGTCCTATTTTATAAAAACTAACATGTTATCTCCCTCGCGGATTTATAAAATATTTCATAAAAACATTTAAAAGAGTGTGAGGCTATGAACTCACGTTGATGTGGGAAAGCGGGTTATCGGCAATTCGGATGTACGGTACGTGCTTCAATCACGGAAACCTAGACAAATAATACTCGTCTTAGACTTTTGTCCAATGACTTTATAAAAATAACAATTATGTATACATATGATGATTTTATATATATGATGATCAAGTGGGTTTATATATTCTCATTCACTCATTTTTGTGTTTATGCTTTTACTAGTTTACTAGTTTTACCTATTTACATGTTTTAGGTTCAATAAGCCTATTATAAGTTCATTAACTTGTATTAATCCATCTTACACTTGTATTATCAGTATATATACTTTATATGTTGGGCCCAAATGGGTTAAGCGCAATAAGTAATTTTTATAAGTGTTTAACTTATTTAGTTAAATCATTAGTCCAAATATGCTAACTAAGCTCGTTAATGTCCGTATGTCATATAGTTCGGGTTTTATCAGTTTTTACTTGTATTAGGTACTTATGTATCAGTATATGACTTTTAAAAACTTTACATTAGACGGGTTTGATCGTCTAAGTTTTAATTGGCGAAAAACGTTAATTTTACGGTAATAGCCGAAAAAGTCGTAAAAATCATGTTTATAGTTTTTATACTTATAAATCTTATTCAAATACCATTTTTATAAAGTGTCCATTTATTTAACCTTATACATATTTATATAAATGAAATTTATAAGTTAGTGGGTTTTAATTCACATTTTATACTATATTAGTTTGAGTGCTTATATAATACTATTAAACATTAATTCTTCAAAATCTGATTTTTAGTTTCATGTTCACCAAAACAGCCATATCTAGAGTTCTATATGGAGATAGAAGCCCAAATTTTTATGGCGTAAATTTCATGATATTTGTTCCATTTAACTCTTTTATGGCTACTGTTGAATCAGCTTCTAAGTATTTTATAAAATTCGTCCAAAACAGTGTACTCAGATTTGTACTCTAAACTTGTTTTGATCATATCTCACTCATTTTTATGATTCCATTGCATGACCAACTCTCACATGTTTACAAGACATATTACTTACTGTATATCCATTAATCTATGCTATTTTATCAGTTCATCATATGGTTATTTACTGTTTTTATACAGCCTACTAAATTAAGCAAGATTAACCACTTTTACATATAGTTTTTCATCTTTTTACCCATGATTATCAACACCAAATCCCCACATAATATTTTTATCATCATATATTCATCATATACATATAAAATAGGAAAGAAAATACATGATTACATAATCAAAATAACAAGAGGATGGGAAGAACAATCTTTATACCACCATGATGATGTAGGTTGTGATCAAGACATGGATTTTGATCACACAACTTGTGATAAACCAATATCATCTTCAAGTCCACCAATCTTCAAGAACTCCTTGTGGAAAATCAGCCCAAAGACTCCATAGAAACTCCTCTTTGGATGTTATAATCGCCTCCAATCTTCAAGGCTTCAAAAGGACGTATTTTTGTGTGAGATTAACATAGGATTCATGGATGAATTTTGATCAATGGTGGTGGTTTAAGGGTGAAGTGGGACGGCATCTAGAGGGAGATGAGAGAAAGATGAAGTTGTTTTGCATGTATGGAATGGAAGGAATAGTTTAGCTAGTGGTTTTGTGGGAAGAGTAGCTTCAAGGTGAAGCTAATGTTACAAGTGTTAGCTAAGTTGGTGTAAGGATGCCACATCTTTGATGTGGTGTCCTCCTTTGGGCCGTCCCTTTGTAGTGGGGTGGGATAAACTAGTTTTGTCCCATCCCGCTAATTTACGGGTATTCCTCGATTCTAGTTTCCTCGATTTGCGTGCCCTCGGGTCGTTTTACGAAAAACATTTTTATAAATTATGAATCAACGGCACAAAACGAATCTAATAAAAATTGTCTCATCAAAAACGGAGTTCGAAAACTGAAATACGTAATCCTAATGTTTCCGGTTTAGTCGTAAAGGACGTTAAATTAAAATCGTAAGTCCTAACCTCTTCTCGTAAATTTGTGAGTTTATGTACCAACACAAATTTAAAATCTCAAAATAATATTCACGGACAAATTTATTTTCTGAAATGTCGGACTGTCACCAAAGACGGTGTATGTAAACATAAGCACGTAACGTTGAATCCTCCGGTTTAGACGTAGTCGATGCTACTTCAAGACGTAAACCCAAATTTCTTCCCAAAAATAAGTTAGTTCATAATATAACATTAAAATAATGTTTTTAAATAATATTTGAGAATAAAATATAAACCATAAATTGACGGATTGTCACAGCATTTACCCCTAAACAGGATCTTTGTCCTCAAAGACCATCTTACCTTACTACTCGCTTCTTATAGAGTTAAAGCCATGTGGGTATTCCTCCACATTCGGTCTTTTCTCACAAGTGTAATCCATTACAATACGCGAGTTTCATCAAACATAACTACGAGAATAAGATCAGGCTTAATATTTACTTACTTTCTCTATCCATGATGTCCACGGGTTTTTGATGAATGCAACTTTTCGCCGATCTAAACTTCATTAGGGAATAGTCAGATTTTCACTTGATAGGCATTTTATCAAGTTTGATATACGAAACATAATTCACGCAGCTCTTGAAGTCATAGGGTAGATCCAGCTTATATGCCTTTCAAACCAATCTTTTACATCATCTCAATGGTCCCATACAACGGGGACTTCTATCCCATGATCTTTCAGATCATCAATTCATTTTTCCATGGTTAAAATTTTGGCATAACTTCGCTACCCATCTGGCACTTCAAGATCTACATTTCATATTCACATAACCTCCTGCCCACTACCGGCAGTCAATAATCAGATCCTAATTTCAACAATCATTTTAGGTCTCACGGGTCGAGTATTTTGTAAGGTTAGGTTTGCCATCATAGGAAACCTTAAACCTAAAAGACATGTCCAACTCACAGTGGGTGTATGTCGGGTGTCTTCATCCCAACTCCTGCTTACAGATGCTCTAATATATATCCTCACAAGATTCGATCTCGATCCTAATACGATAATTATCAATGATAATCTCTCCAAATGAAAACGATTATACGGTTTATTGCCAAAGGTCAATAATTCAAGCATAAAACAAGACTTCTAGTGTTTTGTATCATTACTTTACCTCGTCCCTTCGATTGGGGTGGTACACAGTACTCTCATCAAGATTCGTTCTCAATGACTTCTGAGCAAATCTCTAGAAATTCGATGCGAAGCGAGGATCTTGTTAGAGATGATCGGTACAAGCACACTATGTTTACACAACTCCTTTGAATATAAAGAGTCAATTTCTTCATCAAGAATCTATCATTAACAAGAATGATATTAGCAGATTTGGTCAGTCTGTCGACGATGACCCAAATCGAATCAAATTTAGATGATGACCTTTGCAATAGCTAGACTTTTACTAATGTATGAGGCGATGTCTGCCTTCATAATTTGTCATCAGTACAACTTCTTCTGATAATGATATATTAAATCAGAAATGACAGGAATAGAATACTTATACTTACAAGATTCCAACATATCTATATCTCAAAATCTCCATTTTTAGGCAACCTCAAGTGGCCTGTTATACATTTAACGCTATCGTCTTCTCAATTCTAATGGTTCACATTAGCCGCGAACCCCTTTTTATTATCTATATTATCCTTTTTACAAACATTGTTTATTTTTATATTGTTCGGCAATTTATTTTGCACCTTCATTACTAAGGAACATGTCCTAATTGGTTCTTTATCCTTCCTATATTATGTGTCAGTAATTACGTTTACCTTTCTTCATATTTTCTAAGTTTCAGTTTCGTTTCAGCTATCGTTTTTATCAGTTTTGCTCAATTCGACGTTTAAAGCGTCGATAATCATTACAAGTAATTAAATAAATATTTAATTTTTATGAGACGTAAACGCAAAAAGTTTAAATTTCTTAGTTCGACCAATTATAATAAAATGTTCAAAACAAATTTGAATTTAATTAACACGATTTTTGCTGATTTATCGAAAATAATTAATAAGATTCGTAAATGTTTGAAAAATCTTTGGTTATACTTTGGTCAAAATTTTCATAGTTGTCGTTTCAAATTTTAAGTCATGGATTAACGGTTTCCTCAATCCCTCTTAGGTTGTATTGAGGTATACACAAACATTTACCCCTAAACAGGAGTTTAGTTAAATGATTTGTGTATAAGGGAACAATTTCTTAAAAATCCTTTAATAAATTATTTGTCAAAACATATTTCCACTTTCTTTTTGGTAAAACCCAAAATCTTAAATGGCTTAATTTATTGAAGAGTCAATATAGATTCCGTTTTCTATTAATCGCACAGTCAAATAATGTAAAGGATTAAGCCTTAAATCACATGTTAAATATTCAAGGTACAGGTTTTCGTTGTTCGGTCAATTCAGGACAATCTATAAATAATTATTAACTCATTCTTATTCTTATAAACAAACAGATGGTCCTTAATGATCATAAGCATGAATTTATCAATTTACAGCCTACACATGTGATTCACCCAATTTATGAATGCTACATGTGTATTAGTCAATCCAAACGTCATCACGTGAAACTTATAATGTTTATTACAAGTTCTGTATGTAGTGATTGGAATTGATAATCTTTTTCGCGGACGCGAAGTTGATGATAACCATGACGTGAATCAAATCTTTAGAACATACGCTAGAACCTTGTAAATGATCGAACAATCTATCATCTTGGGTAGTGGATATAGATTTTTAATCGTCAATTATACCTAGTTCACGGTAATCAATAAATATAAGGAATGATAACACCATAGCTCTTCATAATGACGAGCTTGGTAGAATAAAAGCTTTCTCCGACAACTCTCTCAGTTGTACGGTAATTCTTTTAATTTAGATGGTGCTGACGTATAGTGCACAAGCCACAGGTGTAGCACCGGGAATATAATCAATACCAATTTCAACTTGCCTTAATGGCGAAAGTATAGGTAATTCATCAACAAATACTTCTTAAAGTTTCAGACAAAAGAAACATCTTTTAATAAATTCATTTTAAGTTCTTTCTAGATTACGAGATCTATGATCAGTTCATAACCATTCATGGTATAAATTTCAAGTCTAAAAGCAGGATATGGTCATCCATCAAGAATTATTTAGGTCACTTTTGGTAATCAACATCTTATCTTTTAGGGGAATTCTACTTGAGTTCCCATCAATTAAGACAATGTCATCATGTCATAATCAATCAATCCATTCTACTGGCACTATCAACTTTTTAGTTTTATTGCCGTCGATAAGATGTGAACTTCTCAAAAGACTAACAATAACTCATAATCCTTCACAATTTCAAGGATATCAAGAGACATAACTAACCTTAAAAAGAGTAAGGTCAACGCATAATTTACGCAAGAGAATTTCAATTCAGATAAAGACAAAACATTTAACGAATATGAATATATCCCATGTTTTCATATTTTGAGTACGCATTCA
Organism: Glebionis coronaria; assembly: GCA_025667525.1. Taxonomy (NCBI): domain Eukaryota; kingdom Viridiplantae; phylum Streptophyta; class Magnoliopsida; order Asterales; family Asteraceae; genus Glebionis; species Glebionis coronaria. Next base: position 128,778,112 of record CM046875.1, read on the forward strand.
AAAGCTCCTCGGATCGTTACCCAGGTCATTCAAATGAAATCTAATCAAAAGAAATGATGCGAACGTCGATACATCCAATCGGGTATGAACACTCGGTAATCAGATACTTTTCCTAAGAATCTCACTACGGGAGAATTGGACAAGAAAGAATTATCAATTGTCAAATAAGACAATTTCCACAGATGAGTAAATTCGACTCAGAAGAATAGATGCTACAGGCACATATGTAGGTGTCCCTAACACTATGTCCTTATTTTCCACTTCTTGCAGATCTCATAAAATTTTATCTTTCACAATCTTCAAAGAAAGTTTAGTGTTTATTAATAATTTCATGGTGACTACTAATCAGCCTTGCATGGTCCATTCCAAATTGTATGTAGGCGCGCAACTATATACAATTTCAAGATTAACGATGCAATACTCATTTCGTCAAAATTTTATCATCATGTTTATAATAAAAACATTTTCATGCTTAAGTCTTAAATAAGAATAAAAAATAATTTTACAAAGATTTTCTTTGTTATGAAAACAATTAAGTTTTCCAAGGTGTTTTATAAACAAATGCATTTCGATAACAACCACTTATAAATCTTACTTTGAATAATCCTTATAGTGATGAAAATTCAATTTTTCTCAAGGGATACTGTTTTATCTTTATAAAAACAATGAGTGATCTGCAAAAGTGTGAGGAAAAGTTGTTCACCAAGAACTAACTACAATGTAATAGGTAATGAGCTTAGCCAAATAATCATGAGGTTCATGACCTCGATGGCACTCAAAAGATAATAATTCACAACGTAACTCAATTCGAGATGAGTACTTGTTCAATGGCTACATCACTAATGCGAACATTAGGAACAAGCAAGAAAAGATAGATAACATCGATACATGTAGAATTTAGCAATCAAAGGTAGTCTTTTCATTAATCACAAACAAGTCAGAATTGTACCGTAACACATCACGTGTCACTATGTCATACAATTCTCGGAACTCATCCTACCAACTGATGTCTCAATTAAGTTAGGGATTTAAAAAAAAAATACCACAATGAATACTAATCCACAAGAGTCATGGGGGTTCCACCTGTCCCGGAAGATCCATCGGTCCTTATTCAGAAGAAGATTTCTTCACTTTATTTATTGGACACTGGGCATCCTCGTCATTGGACAATGGCCTAGGAACAACACTTAACACGTATCAACAATCACTTAAAACCTTATAATTCAATCACAGAATTTAACGACTTCTTCTTATCAATCCCATATTCCATACGTGTTAAATTTTACTTTATTCAAGTTTCAATCAACTTATACTCAATGCGATATCCTACCTCATTCTCTAATACTTTCAACCTTATTCTTAGATCTTAAAATGGCAATAAAAGCTCGATATGATCAACACTTAATTTCCAATCCTATAACTCCTTACAACAATAGTTATCAAATGAGTCACTAGTATGAAATGACTCACACATTCGATTAGACTTCTCGGAAAGGTACTAGTGGCATGAGGCTTTTGGGTAATGGTTCCAATGACAGCCTAAAGTGCAACATTCACCCTTTCGATTTCAATTTAAGAACTGGATGACAACGAATCAGATGACACATTTCCAGGTGGTAACATTTTGTCAAAATCCACTCTGTAAGGAAAGATCGTCATAACATCGATATCAGTTTTAATCTTGCCAATTCTTCTTCAATATCACAATCAACTAATATCTACATTTCTACGAATATCAACCATTTTGTTGGGATCATAAATATCCACAACTTGGTTTAGATCGAGGATAGCTAGAATTCCTACGAGAATATCTTCGATTAATTTACTAGGGGATTTAGGGTTCCTTGTGACAATCTACGTCCTATAAATACCTCGTATAAATATTAAAATAATCATCAAACAATCATGTAATCAAATTACATCATATATATATAATCCAAGTTATATATATATTAAAATAACACTTCTCAGTCTGGCCTTGTTGGTAACTCGGGAATTCTTCGGCACCGTTATAGTCAAAAGATTTTTAGACTTTTTTAGAAAAATGTTTATAGTTAAAAGATTTTGAAATGTTTTATTCAAAATCTTGGTTTTAAAAATCTTTCGTTCTCTATAACGAGAGCTCTGGTACCAAATTGTAACACCCCCAAATTTACACAATTCAATACAGCGGAAGACTCGTTTGTGTTACGGGATAGCACATTACTCACATCATAAACAACGCATAAAAATCGCGTCGTTTAAAAAAAATCATTTCCATTCATAAATATTAAATTTACATAGGTCCCAAGTCATTGTATTTCATACAGGTTTTACAAAACAATTGAATGGAAATTATTATTTAGGTGCGAGCCATGAATTCTTGTTGTCTTCCCGAGAATTACCTTCAAGTACCTGAGATAAAACATGTTAAAAGAAAATGTCAGCGATAACGCCGAGGGAATTCATAGAGTTTAATAAAACCATTAATATAACATCGGTATAAAATTATTACCGAAAATCATTTTGTACAAATAATCGTAATAGGCCATAAAATAGCCAAAGTCATTTTATACAAATCCTTATAAAAATCATAATATAGGCATTTGCCTTAAAAATCATTATACGAACTATTGTCGTAAAAACATCATACAATACGTTTTACAACGTTGTATAGATCAAATAAAAACCGTTATATGAATATGGTTATGAAAAACTAAAACACGAACATAATATCAATAGTAAGACCCCGTATTGCTAGTCAGACAATATATCGTAATTTAGTGCGTATAGCAGTATTTCGTTATTTTGGATTATTATAAGCCGCATGACATTGTTACCTTACTATAAGCAACAACGGGTAGCTAACCCAATACTCAATTTGCCCATCTAAGTTAGCGTGTCGTCACAATAATCACGCTATGGAAATCTTCTCATACATAAATTCGCTTACCAATCAATGTGGCACGACGGAGATCAACCGTCAAGGCGCGAACTGGGGTGATCGTCCCCAAATAGTACTATTATATGCATAAGCGTCTACCAAATCCCGGTAGTTCACAATTCTTGCTAATGGGACTTTTAGTGACATTACCTAACTTTAATAATCCATTTTATTTCATCTATCGGGTCATTTAATCATTCATAGGGTCATACAATCATCCGGGTCCAAATCAATAAACAAACAATCGGGACAACTAGTGTCCTATTTTATAAAAACTAACATGTTATCTCCCTCGCCGGTTTATAAAACATTTCATAAAAACATTTAAAAGAGTGTGAGGCTATGAACTCACGTTGATGTGGGAAAGCGGGTTATCGGCAATTTGGATGTACGGTACGTGCTTCAATCACGAAAACCTAGACAAATAATACTCGTCTTAGACTTTTGTCCAATGACTTTATAAAAATAAAAATTATGTATACATATGAAGATTTTATATATATGATGATCAAGTGGGTTTATATATTCTCATTCACTCATTTTTGTGTTCATGCTTTTACTAGTTTACTAGTTTTACCTATTTACATGTTTTAGGTTCAATAAGCCTATTATAAGTTCATTAACTTGTATTAATACATCTTATACTTGTATTATCAGTATATATACTTTATATGTTGGGCGCAAATGGGTTAAGCCCAATAAGTAATTTTTATAAGTGTTTAACTTATTTAGTTAAATCATTAGTCCAAATATGCTAACTTAGCTCGTTAATGTCCGTATGTCATATAGTTCGGGTTTTATCGGTTTTTACTTGTATTAGGTACTTATATATATCAGTATATGACTTTTAAAAACTTTACATTAGACGGGTTTGATCGTCTAAGTTTTAATTGGTGAAAAACGTTAATTTTACGGTAATAGCCGAAAAAGTCGTAAAAATCATGTTTATAGTTTTTATACTTATAAATCTTATTCAACTACCATTTTTATAAAGTGTCCATTTATTTAACATTATACATATTTATATAAATGAAATTTATAAGTTAGTGGGTTTTAATTCACATTTTATACTATATTAGTTTGAGTGCTTATATAATACTATTAAACATTAATTCTTCAAAATCTGATTTTTAGTTTCATGTTCACCAAAACAGCCATATCTAGAGTTCTATATGGAGATAGAAGCCCAAATTTAATGGAATAAACTACATGATATGTGCTCCATTTAACTCTCCTATGGCTACTGTTGAATCAGCCTCTAAGTATTTTATAAAATTGGTCCAAAACAGTGTACTCAGATTTACACTCTAAACTTGTTTTGATCATATCTCACTCATTTTTATGATTCCATTGCATGGCCAACTCTCACATGTGTACAAGACATATTACTTACTGTATATCCATTAATCTATGCCATTTTATCAGTTCATGATATGGTTATTTACTGTTTTTATACAGCCTACTAAATTAAGCAAGATTAACCACTTTTACATATAGTTTTTCCTCTTTTTACCCATGATTATAAACACCAAATCCCCACATAATATTTTTATTATCATATATTCATCATATACATATACAATAGGAAAGAAAATACATGATTACATAATCAAAATAACAAGAGGATGGGAAGAACAATCTTTATATCATCATGATGATGTAGGTTGTGATCAAGACATGGATTTTGATCACACAACTTGTGATAAACCAATATCATCTTCAAGTCCACCAATCTTCAAGAACTCCTTGTGGAAAATCAGCCCTAAGACTCCATAAAACTCCTCTTTGGATGTTATAATCACCTCCAATCTTCAAGGCTTCAAAAGGACATCTTTTTGTGTGAGATTAACATAGGATTCATGGATGAATTTTGATCAATGCTGGTGGTTTAAGGGTGAAGTGGGACGGCATCTAGAGGGAGATGAGAGAAAGATGAAGTTGTTTTGCATGTATGGAATGGAAGGAATAGTTTAGCTAGTGGTTTTGTGGGAAGATTAGCTTCAAGGTGAAGCTAATGTTACAAGTGTTAGCTAAGTTGGTGTAAGGATGCCACATCTTTGATGTGGTGTCCTCCTTTGGGCCGTCCCTTTGTAGTGGGGTGGGATAAACTAGTTTTGTCCCATCCCGCTAATTTACGGGTATTCCTCGATTCTAGTTTCCTTGATTTGTGTGCCCTCGGGTCGTTTTACGAAAAACGTTTTTATAAATTATGAATCAACGGCACAAAACGAATCTAATAAAAATTGTCTCATCAAAAACGGAGTTCGAAAACGTAAATTCGTAATCCTAAGGTTTCTGGTTTAGTCGTAAAGGACGTTAAATTAAAATCGTAAGTCCTAATCTCTTCTCGTAAATTTGTGAGTTTATGAACCAACACAAATTTAAAATCTCAAAATAATATTCACGGACAAATTTATTTTCTGAAATGTCGGACTATCACCAAAGACGGTGTATGTAAACATAAGCACGTAACGTTGAATCCTCCGGTTTAGACGTAGTCGATGCTACTTCAAGACGTAAACCCAAATTTCTTCCCAAAAATAAGTGAGTTCATAATATAACATTAAAATAATGTTTTTAAATAATATTTGAGAATAAAATATAAACCATAAATTGACGGATTGTCACAAATAATATGCATGAATATAAAAATTTATGTCAAGATAGGAATATAAATATTCCAACCATCATCCATAAATTGAAACATGCTCCAATTGATTCTCCAAAGATCCATAAGCAACTCTGTATCCAATGGTACAATGCTAACAACTCCTGCACACTTAGATCAAAAACCACAAAACTAACATGTTGCTGACAACGTCACGATAACACTTATCAGCGTTAAGATAACCTTTGTCAGCGTTAGAAAAATATAATGGAAAATCTAACTCCTCAAAAAGACCAATAACAATTCATATCCTGTACATACTTCTACAAAAAGACCCCAAAACACATATTAAGTGAGATTGATCATTCCAATACTTGTTACCAAGTATTGGAACCTTCCAGTATCAAAAGGTTTAGTTAATAAATCATACACATTTTCTTCTGTGTCAACCCTATCTGGTTGTATTAAACCCTTTTCAAAAAAATCTCTTATAAAATGATGTCTAATTTCTATGTGTTTTGTTTTAGAATGATGTACATGATTTTTAATAATGCATAAAGTACTGTTATTGTCTACAAAAATCTTGGTATGCATGAAATTATACCCATAATCCAACAGCTGGTTCTAAATCCATAAGACTTGTCCACAACAAGCAGCTGCTGCAACATACTCTGCTTCAGTTGTAGAATTGGCCATCACTGTTTGTTTCTTGCATTGCCAAGATATCAACCTACTCCCAAGAAACTGACATCCACCAGTTGTGGATTTTCTATCAAATTTATCACCACCATAGTCACTGTTTGAATATGCAATAAGCTCCAATGGTGAATCTTTTTGATACCATAATCCAAGATCTGGATAACATCTAAGGTACCTAAAGATTTTCTTGACAGCATGAAGGTGACACTCTTTGGGAGTCACTTGATGGCGTGCACATACACACACAACAAACATAATGTCAGGTCTTGAGGCTGTGAGATACATTAATGAACCAATCATTGATCTATAGTTCCTGACATCCACATCTTTTCCATCCCCAACTTTTCCCCAAGGGTGTTCTCTCTCCATAGGAGTACTAGCCCGCTTTTCATGTGGAGAAAAGTCAAACTTCTTCAAGATTTCTGCCACATATTTATCCTGAGAGATGAAGATACCATCTTCTTTCTGCTGAACTTGTAACCCTAGAAAGAAGTTCATCTCCCCCATTGCACTCATCTTGAATTTGTCTGTCATAAGCTTGAAAAAGTCTTCACTCATCTTTGGATTTGTAGAGCGAAAGATGATGTCATCCACATAAACCTGAACAAGTACGACATCCTTACCAATCTTCTTTGTAAATAAGGTCTGGTCTATGGTGCCCCTTTTGAATCCATTTTCCACCAGATAGGTGGACAATGTGCCATACCATGCTCTTGGGGCTTGATGAAGTCCATACATAGCTTTCTTGACTCTATACACCTTGTCTGGATGCTCTGGATCTTCAAAACCAGGAGGCTGCATAACATACACCTCCTCAACAATTGTGCCATACAGGAAAGCACTCTTCACATCCATTTGATAGACAGTGAAACCCATGCATGAAGCATAGGCTAGAAATATTCTTATAGCCTCAATCCTTGCAACTGGTGCAAAGACCTCCTCATAGTCTATCCCTTCCTCTTGTGTATATCCTTGAGCCACTAAACGTGCCTTGTTTCTGATCACAATGCCTCTTTCATCTTTCTGGTTTCTAAGAACCCATCTTGTCCCAATAGGTCTGACATATTTGTGACAATCAACTAACTCCCAAACATCCTGAATAGCAAATTGGTGAAGCTCATCCTGCATTGCTTCCACCCAACTTGGTTCTTTGAGAGCATCAAAAAATCTTCTTGGGTTCCTGTTGTGATAGAAAACAGGCAAACAAACATGCTTGAACAAGAGGGGTATCAACCTTCTTGTGGATATTAGCAATAAATCCTCCAAGATTCTGATGAGATCTTCTAGTTTGAACATGAGACATTACATCACCAATAATAAGAGAAGGAGGATGATTTTTGGTTGTAGTAGTAAGCACTCCTCCTTCAATAAGTGTGTTGTCCTCAATCTCATCTTCCATATTGTTAATATCCTCTTCAGACTCTCTTACATCAATATCTGAATGAACCTCTCCATTTCTACTTGAAGGTTCACCTTGTTCAAAATTAGAAGAGAAAATATGATCAAAGGAGTTGTCAACGCCTGAACCAAGATTGTCAGCGTTTGAGCCATCAACGCCTGAACTTGAGTTGTCAACGTTTGAGCCATCAACGCCTGAATTTGTCTTGTCAGCGCCATATTTTCCTTTGTCAGCGCCTAAAGGACCATGCATGTTGTTAACTGGTGATACTTGGGGACCACCATTTTCCTTTCCAGCAGCAGCAGCAGCAGCAAAAGCATCTGTCCATATGGGAATAGTGACATACTCAAGTATGGGAGATGACTTGTCTGCTTGTGATCCAACCTCTTCAATAACCTGTGTACCTGAAACATCAACAACTAGTTCTTCCACAACATTTGAAGTTACCTTCACAATGTCTGGATTAGTAACAGGCATATAATTCAAAGTCCTAGATAGAGGTTCCAAGTCAAACAACCAATTTGGACCACTTTCAGGATCACTAGGTTTACTTTCTAAAAACCTAACATGTACTTTTTCAAGTATACGTTTTTCCTTCTTAAGGTAAACCCTATATCCTTTACTCTGCACTGAATAACCCATGAAATAGCCTTCATCACCTTTAGCACTAAATTTACCTAATGCATCACTAGTATCCAACACAACTACATGACAACCAAAAGGTTTAAGCAAACCAATATTAGGTTTCCTTCCCCAAAGTAACTCATAAGGTGTTTTGTTATGTATCTTGTTGACTAATGCTCTATTCTGAACATAACAAGCTGTATTCACAACCTCAGCCTAAAATGCAATGGGAAAGTGAGCATCAGCCAACATAGTCCTGGCTGCTTCAATTAGGGTTCTATTCTTTCTCTCAGCAACCCCATTTTGCTGTGGGGTTCTGGCAATACTAAACTGTCTAGTAATCCCTTTCTTGGCACAAAAATCATCCAACAGTTTATTTCTAAACTCACTACCATTATCACTTCTAAGCATCTTAACTTCATTACCAGTTTTCTTTTCAATTTGGTTAATAAAAGTATCAGCAGTGTCACTTTTCATGGCTAAAAAGAAAGTCCAAGTAAACCTAGAAAAGTCATCTGTGATGACATAGCAGTAAGATTTACTATTCAAGCTCTCTATATTAGTTGGACCAAACAAGTCCATATGCAGCAAGTGAAGTGGTTTAGAACTAGAGTGCACCTGTTTAGACTTAAATGAGACCTTGTGCTGTTTGCCTTTAAGGCATGCAACACAAGAGTGGTCATTGTGGAAAGCCTTTTCAGGCAAACTATCAACCAAACCAAGTCTTACAAGTCTGTTTATATTTTTAAAGTTAATGTGCCCTAGTCTCCTGTGCCATAGATTACTCTCATTAACTGAAGCTTTAGCATAAAAACATGACATGTTATTATTCATCCCAATACCATTAAGATTCACATTATAAAAGTCCTTATGCCTAGGTGTTCTATAGTCAATAAATTTCTCATCTGGCATTTTAAAATCCTTGCTCAACACCAAGCATTCAGCATCAGTGAAAAGAACCTTATTTTTGTTATCACAAACTTTTGATACGCTAAAAAGATTATAATCAAGTTCTTTTACCAGAAACACGTTTTCAAAACGCAAGTTGTTGGTGAGTAGAGTTCCTTTGCCTGTGATAGTTCCATATCCGCCTCCAAAGTAAACTTTATCACCATCCTTAATGGGAGTGAAGTTTGTGAGATAATCTTCCTTCACAGTCATGTGCCTAGAGCATCCACTATCCCAATAGCCATAATCATTCCCCTGTTTTTGAATGCCCTGCACATTAAGAAAACAAATTAGTTTTCTTTGGAAACCCAAGCCTGAGAAGACTTGGATTCATTTGGTTGTTCAACAAGAATAGACTTAGTCCTCATCACAACCCCTTGTTCATCCCTTTTTGGATTGAACACCCAGTTAACCCCAATTGGTTTTGTGATGACCTTTGAAATATAATTAAATCTGTTATAGGTCATAGAAATACCATTAGAATTAGCATTTTGATCTTGTTTAGGTCTCCATGTCAAGCTAGAAGAAGCTTTAGACCCCTTTCCATGTGGTTGCAAATATTTACCATTATTTGGTCTGGCAACGTTTCTGTCAACGTTTGATTTGGACTTGTCAACGTTGAAATTACCCTTATCAGCGTTGAACCTAGGGTTTGCTACAGGAACCCATTGCCTATTAGACCATGTGTTGGTCTTCTGAAAAGGTCTTTGTCCATGAGTGTTAGACCCTTTAGTGAAGAATGGGGCTGGTCTAACAACTTGTGGACTTTGCTCCACAAAAGTTTTGGGTCTGACAGTGTGTGACCTTTTGTCAGCGTTGACCTTGGAAGCGTTGACACACTTATAGGCTAAATATGAAAAGCTACCACAAGTATAATAGGCTTTTCTAGACACAACTCTAGGTCTAGAAGAAAAGAAACCTGTTCCATTATCACTAACTTGGCTTTTTGGTGACCTAGTATTTCTATAGATTTCTGCATACTTAATGCTAGGTTTTCTAACAGCGTTTGAGCCATGGTAAACAGTCTTACCAGTGATTGGGTTTGTTACTTTGATAGGTGTTGACTCATTTGGGCTGTCACAAAGCATGCCACCCTTGACAAACAAGGTAGGGTTGGCTTTCTTCCATTCATCCAAATCAGTCAACTTTTGCCTATATTTTTCTACTAGGGTAAGGACTCTTGGTGGAGGAATGAATTCCTCTTCTTGGTGTTCTGGTAAACCAGTCCAAGATAAGTCCTTTCTTTGGACACCATAGAAGTCCCCAGCTGGTGGTGTAACACCAGCATACTATTTCATCCCAATCCCAGTCATGTCCCTAGAATTCCTTTGTTTACTAACACATTCTCCTAGGGTTTGTGAGGCCTTATCAAATCTCTGAATTTTAAGGTCTACATTATCCTTATTCTTGATAGCCTCATCTAACTTAGCCTGTAATTCAGCATTGACCCTTTCCATGATGTTTCTAATATCAGTACTAGCATTTAAACCATGTTTTAAGATATTTATTTTATCTTTTAGGTCAAACTCTATATTCTTATACTCAGCTACAGTCTTTTCAGTTTGAGTAAGAGCAAGTTGATAGTTAGAAAACTTGCATCTCTCAGTGCTCACATCTCCTAACAATCTTAAAACCTCTTTGTTAAGTCTTTCAGTATTTAAACGACAACCCTTACTACAAAAAGCATCATCATATACCTCATTGTCTGATGAAGATGAGGAGTGCCATGAGAGCATATTGAACATGCTCTTCTTCTTCTATCTCAGCAACCAAAGCTTTATCCTCTTCCTCATCCTTAGCCAAATAGCTCCAGTCCCATCCAACACCATCAATTTCTTGCATTGCCACCATGGCCTTGGGATCTTGAGCCTTAACAATTTGGCTTGAGGGTTTTCCAGAATCAGATCTTCTTGGAGATCTGAATTCTCTCATAAAGTGTCCCATACGATGAGAATTATAACACTCAACCTTGGATTTATCAAATCCAGCAGTGTCCTTTGCATTAAAAGTCATCTTCTTCTTGAATCTTCTATTCCATCTGTTTGCTCTTATACTTGCAAGAGCCATGTTCCACTTTATATCCATCTCCTCCAAATGCTCATCACTTATTTGCTCAAGGTCCTCATATGTAATCACTGAAACATTGGGCAATGAAGCAATGTATGCACACACAGTATCCAGATCAATATCAACAGGCTTAACTCTTGGAGAGTCAATTTTGTATGTGTCAGCGTCTGAATGTGAGGCGTTGACAAGATATAATCCAGCGTTGACACTTGTTAATCCAGTAACAGGGTGCATGTATGAATCCTTCTGATCAAATTGGCCTTCACTATGTGAGAAGAAGGCCATGTTACTATTGGTATACTTACTTCCATGATTCAAAAGAGTTTCATTCTCCAACAGCCTCAGTTTGTTGTAGACATCATCAAAAGTAGAACTTTTGTGAGTGTTTTTGGCAATTATAGATCTTGCCTCAATCTTCCATGCATCACCAAGGATTTAAATAAAAGTGGCAATAATGTCAACATCACCTATTACTGTCCCCATGAAGGACATCTTGCTTGTAATGTCAAGAAGTCTGCTTCTCACACTACTTAGCTTCTCATTAGTTTAAGCCTTAAAAACAGCATACTCATGTAAGAGTTGCTTCTTTTCTATTCCACAGTATCCGCATTACCACCATAGGCAACTTCAAGGGCTGCCCAAAGGTCTTTTGCAGACTCATAACCTCTATATTTGTGCTGATTTTCTTGTCCTAAAGAGAGTTTCAGAATGCTTAGGGTTTTCATATCAACCCTTTTCTTTGCTATGTCCTCAGTAGACACAGCTCTACCATCTTCAGGTTTTTCTTTCTTATCTGCTTCAGAGCATCCTTGAACAACTGATCTTGTAGCAATGGCATCTACAATCTTTTGAGCTTTATTGAATGTGTTTCCATATTCAATAATCTCCCAGAGAGTGTAGTCATGGATTTGCAGATATTGCTCAAAGTTAAACTTCCATAGCTCAAAATTGTCTACATCTAGCATGGGAATCTTAATGTTGTGGTTTGAGGAGGAGGAGGAGGTTACTTCTGGAGTGGACATGATGTTTTTAGGGTTTTGTGAAAATTAGGGTTTTTGGTGATTTTAGGGTTCTTGTGTTCTTTTAGATCAAAGTTTCTCAACAAGCTCTAATACAACTTGTTGATCCCAAACTTAGATGGATTTAGCTTGTGTAAACGAGATTAGATCAAGTTAAACACGTAGAGAAACTTTGTTTATGTATGAAACAATTCAAGTGTTATGCGGAATTAACACTCAAACAAGAATACACAAACAGTTGTAAAACAAACTTTCACTTGATTGATAATAACGAACTTGCTTACAATGAAAGTGTTAAACGTATGAAAAACTTATATGAAACAAAACCTAAAGGTCTTCTTTTATAGACATAAGAAGCCTTGTACAAGAGTCTACGTATCAGCTATTCTAGGTAAAGATAATTATAGAAAATACATTGTTGATCCTATCTTTACTAGAAACAAACTAGAAACAAAATACGCGTAGACCATATCTTTCTATCAGTGCTTGTCTTCAACCTATCAACGCTTGACTTCTTCCTGTCAACGCTTGATCTGTCAGCGTTTGTTTTCTTCTTATCAACGCTTGTTTTCTTCTTGTCAGCGTTCAAGTGTACTGGCTACATTTTATTCCCAACAGTAAGTAGATGAAGTATATCAAGATTAAACCATAAAAACACAATATTTTTTGGTATGTATGATTTTGGATCAAACAAAGGCGTATGAATCAAGAACACAAACACATAAACCAAACAATCATCCCATGGCTCTTGATACCATTTGTAGGATATTGTAAATCTTGCTTATGTTTTAGAGAGAGAAAGAGATAGAAACTTGTTGGATTTCACACATTTCTAGAGAGAGAAAAGAAAGAACTATGTGTAAAATTATAATGAAACCACACCCTCTCCATCTAAGGAGAGGGTTTATATACCAAGCCCATAAGATGGGTTTGGGCTTACAATGTTGGGCCGTCCATACATAACATGGACTGGGCCTTTCTTTGTTAAATAATATAAAGATATCTAGACTACGAGCTACTACTTAATATATTTTCAGAGTGACCGAATCTTCCTAAACACGTAAAAATGTATTTCCAACATAAATTAATAATAAGTTAAATCTCAAAGACCTGTAAGTTGATCCCCTCTCTGTCGAATACATAAGATCCCTAATCTTATTTCGATATCCTTTTCTATCTCTCTACTAACTTTCTTAACGATTATATTACCATAGGATTAATCTTTTAATTATTGCTTTGATAATATTATTCTTATATATATTTGGTGTGGGCCGATATAGGATTTCAAGTTTTAGGGTTTTCTTTGTCGTTCTAGGGTTTTGACTAAGTTCTCTTCATTTATCGTTGCATACTTATCTTATATGTTTTGATTACTGTTTCGTATCTTATTCCTTGTCTAACTATAGATTGATTGTTATGCGCGGTTGCGTTATTGATTATTAATTTGTATTCTAAATTTTCAAAATTCCTTTAGGGTTTTTGTTGGTCTCTTTTTTCTATAAGATGTGCTCGTCGCTGTTTGATTTCCTGAGGTTCGTGTGTATGTAGTGGAATGATGGTTGGTGTTTTAGATCCTGGAGGGGGAGGGAAGAAGATCTCAGAGGTAGGTGATAGTGTGTCGGTTGGTGATGAACATGGGGGTTTGAATGTTGGGCACATAATTAATACTACTCGAGCGACACCATTAGTTGAAGTTCATGTTCCTAGTGATTCGGTTATGATGGATGTTGATATTGAGTAGACGCGGAGTTATTCCTCTGATTCTAAGGGGACATCTTTTGCTAATTAGTTTATGAAATAAATAAGTAGAGGGGGTCTAATTTTCGCACCTTTCTTACATCCGCGGTGTATGGGGGTGAGGTGACAGTTCCGCTAGAGTTTATTCAAACTACTAGTGAAAGGTTAGTGAATCGATTATGATTTCTTTTTGGGAAAATGGGTGGCATACCATGTCGTTGAGAATTATGTTAAGAATACTCGAAGTAAATTTGGATTAGTTAAATAAATGCTTAAATTGTCGACCATTTTATTTTTCTTTCAAATTAACTCTATGAATGATATGAAAGATATGTTTGAAAAAGGTCCATGATTTATTCGTAATAACTGAATTAACCTTAATAAATGGGACCCGGTTACAAATATGTTAAAAGAGGATGTTGATAGAATTGTGGTTTGGGTTAAACTTCATGGTGTCCATATGGGGACATTTAGTGAAGATGTTCTTAGTTCAATTGTTACAAAACTTGGTACTCCTTTGATGCTTGATTATTATATGGCTGCAATATGTTTGAAATCATGGGGTAAATCGAGTTATTCTAGATCTATAATTGACCAGCGTGTGGATGTATAGCTATTATGGTGGTTATGCCTAAACATAAAGGCGATTGTTTTTATTTAAGCACTATTCATGTAGAATATGAATGCAAACCCTAGATGTTTCATCTATCAGATATTTGGTCATGTACTTGACGATTTTCCTAAGGCTAAGAGAACCACTGGTGCTACGAGTCCAATGAACGTGAATACGCTTAAGCATGTAGATACGGGTGTACCGGTTGGTTCTAGTGTGAACTTTTAGCCTTGGTCCTAAGGTTACTCAAGAATATCGAATGGTTGACAAGAAGATCACTATTTCAAGTGGTAGACAAAAACAAGCAGCTTTGGGGTGTAGTACAGAGGTTACTCCGAGTAAAGAAGTTATTAACTCTAACTATTTTTTGAAATTAAATCTATTGAAAATTATGATGTATTGGGTACGAATAACGGGAACTTAACCTCCACGTAATAAACCTTCTAGAACTCTAAAATCTTTTCTTCCTTTTTCTTTAGCTATAGGCGGCCGATTACTCCCCTAAGGAGTCTTGCTTCGACTTTTTGCCTTTCTATAAACTTAATTATGTAATTACAAAAGTTAAAAGTCTTATTAATTAATCCTTGTTAAACTTTTTAGCTTATTAATTAAATATTGTTGAATATTAACTTTTATCAAATTAAATATACACAATAAATATAGCCATATTTATTATATATCTTTAATAAAAGATGATATTGATGTCTAAGTGTGTGACCCCCTAGGCACACGCACTCTCGACTATATTAAATACTATTTATAACTTTCGCACATCCCAACAGCTCCCACTTGCGGAAGGCTCTGTCATAGTGTAATTTAATACTAACAGTGACAGATATTCTAGCAACACTATCAGTGCTCCCAAAAGCACCTGTTTTGGTTTCTAGTAAACTGCCTCGGCCATTAACGCTTTTTTAATACTGCATCCTTTTGTTATTGATTCGGTTAATTATGAATATAGATCATAGGTCATTTCATGTATTAACATATTGTTTCTCGTTTTAACGATTAATCTAGATTACCAAATGTAATAAGAAACTTCGTAACTACTATTTGGGCACGACCATGCAAACATCTAATCAATCCCATGCGGGGCCCCTGTATGTATCATAATCCATTCACGGAGGAAAAAATCTCATTTTGACTACAAGTACCTTTTACACATGTGATAAACACTTCTGACATAAGTTTTATAACTGCCCACGTAAATGATGCAACGTTTTCTCAGATCAAGAAATGCTATCCATCCATGTAAAGATCCACTTGCATCTCAAATCTAAGGATAACAATACTTAGCATATGTGTAAATTCTTAATGACGTTGATCAATAAAGAATACTACACAATTTGAGGTAGTCCAATTATTCAACCACATTGAATAACCTATGAGTCTAGAAGAATCATCTTTATGTACTTCCAAAATACAACCAACCCTCATATTTGTCTTAGTTCATTATTACTCCCATATTAATGATCGACAATGGAAATTTAGAATATATATAATACACTAAGTGCAGGTAGTGTATTCAAAGATTAAAAATGAAAATATAGGATACAATTATTAATAAATGTAAACAATATTTCCGGAAAAAACTAATTCATTTATTGATAACAATTGCTTAAACATCCCTTGTCCAAATACTAACACATAAAATAAATTTATCACAGATTTCATGAGACTAGCATAACGAACAAGACCAATAGACTCAACATGCTCAAAATGCTTATTCAAAGGCATTGGTTTTGTGAAAGGATCTGTGACGTTGTCATCTGTGTGAACTTTGTTAATGATGATTTCATCATCTTTGATGACTTCTCGAATATAGTGAAACTTCCTTTGATAATGTCTTACACCCAACATGATTCCAGGGGATCATCGACGATGAAAATTACTGCAAAATTATCGCACAACATTTCCATAGGTTCGTTATTAGTTGTTACGTCTCCAGCAAGACCACTAACAAACTTCCTTATCCAGACAACCTCCATTGCAGCATCAACAACAGCAACATATTCAGCTTCAGTAGATAATATTGCAGTAATGGTTTGCTTACTACTCTTCCTGTCCATGGCTCCACCATTAAGCACAAACACATACCCAGTTTGGGATTTAGTATCGTCCTTCTCGGTTTGAAAACTAGTATCGATATAACATTTAATGTGAAGATCGTTTTCCCTTTTAGCCCTATAAACAAGTTCCATGTATTTAGTATTCCTAAGATAGTTAAGAATGGTCTTAACAGCAGTCCAGTGTTTTTCACCCGGATTCTATTGGAATTTACTACACAGATTTTGCGCAAATGCAACATGGGGTCTAGTTCATCTTACGGCATACATGATAGAACCAGTTGTCGAATAATAGGGAACTGCCTGCATGCGTTTCACCTTACTAGGTGTGATCGCACCTTGCTTTTTTACTTATGTCAGACTTTTATTGCATTGGAACAAATCCTTTCTCCGGTTTATCCATTCTAAACTTCTTTAGAACTTTATCAAATAAGCACATTGACTTAAAGACAATAACCACTTAGATCTATCTCGTGTGATCTTAATTCCAAGAATATATGTAGCTTCACCTAAATCTTTCATGGAAAAACACTTGCTTAGCCAAGTTTTCACTTCCTGAAGCATTGAAGTGCTATTTCTCATGAGTAATATGTCATCCACATATAAGAATAGAAATGATACATTACTCCCACTAGCTTTGACATATACACATGGCTCATCAGGAGTCTGGACGAAATCATGCTTTTTAATTTCTTCATCAAACCGTTTATTCTAGGTTCTGGAAGCTTGCTGCAAACCATAAATGGATATCTGCAACTTACAGAATCTATTGGGATACTTTCTATCAACAAAACCTTTAGATTGCACCATGTAAACATCTTCACTAAGGTGACCGTTCAAGAAAGCAGTATTGACATCCATTTTCCAAATCTCGTAGTCATAGAATGCCGATATAGCTAAGAGAATCCTAATATCTCTAATGTCTGTGACATGAGAGAAGGTTTCCTCATAATCTAGCCCGTAGGTTTAAGTATACCCTTTCGCCACAAGTCGAGCTTTATAGGTGTGTATCTTTCCATCCATGTCGGTCTTTATTTTATAAAGCCATCTACACCCTAATGTTCTTACGCCCGTAGGATGATCAATAAAAACCCATACTTGATTGTCTTTCATGGATTGCATTTCCTCGTTCATTGCTTCAAGCCACTTGTCGGATCTAACATCCGATATAGCCGCTTGATAATTAGGAGGCTCACCATGAACACCTAATCCGTACTCATCATCATCTACATAGAAACCATATCTGTTAGGTGCTTTAGGCGTCCTTGCGGACCTTCGAACGAGAAGATATACGTTTTGAGGTTCAACTATCTCATGTGGAACTTCATCACGTACTTCGCTAGTGTTACCAGAAGGCAATGTATCTACGTCTTCGACGATTTCTAAGTCGTCAGTACTCCTACTTGCTCCAAGCAGTGGGGTACTCCCATTTGATTCTTGATCTATGAGACTTGTCTCAAAGAACTCAGCATTTCGAGCAACAAATATTTTGTTCTCAAGTAGATAGTAGAAGTAGTAGCCCATCGTTTCCTTTGGGTGTCCTACAAATATAAACTTAATTGATCTAGGGTCTAATTAGTTAGGAGCATCCTGCTTCACGAGAGCCTCACAACCCCAAACCCTCAAATAAGAAAACTTAGGAGTTTTCCCATTCCATACCTCATATAGTGCCTTGTCGACCATCTTGGTTGGAATTATATTGAGAATGCGCGTTTCATACTCTAAAGCATAACCCAATAATGACTTTGGTAGAGTAGTTGAGTTCATCATGGAACGAACCATATCCAATAAAGTTTTATTCCTCTATTCTGACACTCCATTATTTTAGGGCGTGTAGGGAGGTGTGAGATGCGACACAGTGTCATATTTCTTTAAATGTTCCAAAACCTAAAAATTCATGTATTCGTCTCCACGATCGGATTGAATACCCTTGATTTTATTGCCGAGTTGGTTTTCCACTTCATTCCGAAATTCGTTGAATGTTTCAAATACCTCATGTTTATGTTTCAAAAGGTAAACCTAACCATAACGACTGAAATCATTGGTGAACATAATGAAGTAACTAGCTCT
Source organism: Glebionis coronaria (assembly GCA_025667525.1). NCBI lineage: Eukaryota > Viridiplantae > Streptophyta > Magnoliopsida > Asterales > Asteraceae > Glebionis > Glebionis coronaria. The sequence continues at coordinate 128,796,885 of CM046875.1, forward strand.
TTCTCTAGACACGGTTCTAAAGGGTCCACACACATCTGTATGAATGAGTCCCAAAAGAGCTTTAGCTCTTTTGACCACATGTGTGAAAGGCTTACGTGACATCTTCCCATACACACAAGACTTACATTTTTCATTAAAAGAATCAACGTCGGTGGGATTCAAAATTCCATCACGTTGAAGCTTCTCGATATGTTTCTTGTTTACATGACCAAGGCGATAGTGCTATAGATAGGTCGAGTCCAACGTTGCATGTCTGGCTCTTTTCCTACTAACATTACATATAGAACTATTAAGATTAAGACATTGCATATCAACTTCAAAAATGCCATCACATGGTATTGCATTAAAATAATGTATGTTGTCTTTGTAAATGGAAATTCTATTATTCAAAATAACATTACTAAAACCGTCTTCTATGAATCTAGAAACTGAAATAACACCTCTAGTAATAGAAGGCGCAAAATGACCATTATTCAAAGTATTAACTCGTCCATTAGGAAGTTCCAAATCATATTGGCCAATTGCTTTGACGTTTGCACGCATCCCATTTCCCACGTACAAGCTCAAAGCTTCTTGCTTCAATTTCCTTCTATCTCTAAGTCCCTGCGATCTATTACAAATATGAGTTCCACAACCCGTGTCATATATCATCTTCTTACTTTTAGATATAACATAATGTTCTATAATGAATATACCTAAAGTACTAGCTCCGCTAATATTCTTGTGTTTTTCACCTCAGCGAGATACTTAAGGCAGTTCATTTTCTAGTGTCCTGCCTCTTTGCAGTGGTGACACTCAGAGTCCTTTGTCGGATTATCTTTCTTGGGCGGTGGAGGAGTTTTATGCTTTGGGGCGTAAGTTACCTTACCCTTTCCAGCATTCTTTCCTTTACACCCTTGCGTTTTCTTACATTTGTCTTTCTTGATCCACCATGCTTTAATAGACATTACAACATCAGTCTCAACCTTCTTTGGAAGCACTTTCTCATGTGACTTTAGCATAGTATGTAGCTCTACTAATGTCTTCCCCATGCTATGCAAATTGTAAGTTTGGACAAGTGATTCATAATCCTTGTTGAGAGAGTTCAAGATAAAACTTCTAGCAAGTTCTTATGGCATGGGATAGCCTAGACGTTCCATAGTGTCCATGTAGCCTTTCATTTTTAGAAAATGAGTGCTAACGGATTGTCCAACTTCCTGTCTACCAGCATGGAATGCTTTAGTAGTATCATAAAGCTCATGTTTAGCTTTTTCCTCAAACATAGTTTTGAGTTCAGTGATTATGTCATAGGTAGTCAGATCCTCTAGCATTACCTGCAATTCTGGAGACATCGCATCCAACATGAGACACACTACATCCTTTTATGATTTAAGCCTCGCATACTAGGCGTCACCCACTACAGGTGAAACAACAGGTTAAGGAAGTGGAGTCATAGGTTGTTCTAGATTCCGGTCCTCAGCCCTAAGACATATTCTTGGGTTGTGGTACCATACGGGCAAGTTTGATCCAATTAACTTATCCTTGAACAAGTTTGACCTTAATGTAGACTCCTTGTTTTGGGCAGCAGTCATCTACAAAACAAAGTTCGAAAATAATAGCATTTTTTAACAATTAAGTCTCGCATAATATTAGCTACCCAGGTTGAAAAATTAATTTTATAAGGAGCCTAAGACCCAACTTGAACTAATACTGTCAATAAAGTTGATCCAATAGAGACGATAATAATCCAAAAAGTAATCATCGAATGATATCTAGCATAAACGTAGTCACATCATGTTTGCCCCATCTCGTACTTTGTGCTTAAGGACTGACCAAAATACATAACGTAAGTCGTCCAATATTAGTCAGCGAATTTATAACCTTTGGGTCTGACCCTAGGTTATTATGACGCCTCACATTGGTTAAAACTCAAGACTGTCTTTCATGACAAAACCAATGTAAGTGACTAATAACTTGGTTAGTACAAAATTTACTTAAGTGGGTAATTTTTGAAAATCATGACAAAAATTCGTATAGAAGGAAACATGTAATACTTCATTTTTTAACAAGTTTCCAAAACAATAAATTTTCCATATTTTGAAACTTCCCTTAAATAAAACATATGCCTCGGTTTCATGAATCCATCGGTAATTCAAAACCGAGCTACCAATTGTTTTAAAAACGATATACTAATCTTTATAAAGTACCATAGGTTTGTTCGATTAGGTTTTCCTTACATCTCTTTCGAGCACCAATGGAAAACTCAAACGAACCTAGCTGTGGTGACATTCGACTCTTTGGCCTCTTGGAATATACGTAGATTAGAACCAGAGAAGCTGGCCAGCTGTATAATCTTGTTAAGAGCCCTTATTTTTTAGGAAATCAAAGAAATCCGCCTTTTTCTAGTGTAGTGATATCTAACTAGAACTTTATAGAAATAAAATAAAAGATAGTTTTCTATATAGTTTTAAAGTAAATAAAATATTTAGTCAAAGACCAAATATTTACTTACCCTAATTAGTCCGGTTTAGTTTTTTAAAAATCTTTTTGCATTTATACACAATATAACAATTATAACAATAGATCAAATAATTTAAGAAAGCAATAAAAATGACTAATATATCATATATAAACTATAATAAGAGAATATATTTTCAAAAAATAACTTATTTTAGGGCACTAAATTTAGTAAATTTAAGATCCAATTTTGAGATTTTATTTTGATTATGTTTTGCAAGCAAAAAATCGGTAGGAAAAAGTCTTTCCCAGCTTTCGGCTAAAACTAAAAAAATGTGTAGAATCAAGTTTTTAGTGTCCTATATGGAATCGGTCCTTAAAAGTGTACATATTAGTTTTACAAAATTTATTTTATTGTCAAGATCGCAGCCTTAAAACAGTTTTATAAAACTCTCCTTAAGCATGCATACACCAATCCAATTAGCGTTTTCTTATCACATAGCAAACTTAACACATTCTAAGCATCTAAATCTCATTCTAACAAAAAAAAAATCATGGTTGATGGATTTAAACAATTTAAGCATGCATAACATATCGTAAAACATGTAAATTGCACACGTAGTTTTAATTAAAGTTTGCTATTAACCAAAAAAGCATGCAAACTTATTTTTTCCAGAAAAGTATGGATCTAATAAAATCTAAATAAAAAATTTAAAGATCTACAACTAAATCATAATCAACTATTCAAGAAATTTTTTTTTGCACCGAATTTAGGCGTTTTTTATGTAGTTACATGGCATAGATTTGTCTCGTGATGCCACTGTTGGAATTTAACAACCATACGAATCAATTATTCATGCATCAAGAGTAAACACAGCGGATATGATCGATTAACTATGCACATAATGTAATTAACATAAAGATAGAGAATGCATACCTTAAGTCCAAGAACGGATGATCAAGTAACCAAAAAACCAATCAACCAACCAAACTCTAATTCCAATACACCTTAACCAAATTCCTCAAACCCAAAGATCAAGTTAGATCATCTCCAAGATAAGTCCACACAACACCTCAATCAATCACCTTCGATTGCTAGATCTTGATTAAGTATAATACTTAATAAAAATTGATGACACTATAGTGGCTACGCTCACTATTTTCAACCTCTGCCCATCATCTTTTTGATAAAGGTAGCCCATTACGGGTGAAGCCATATGTTACGGACGACCCACGAGGATGTCCTAGCAGCAAGTCGTATGCGGTTTTTTAGTAAGCGTTATACATGAACGAGTCTAGCATAACATGGTCATGAGCCATATCATACTAGACTGGGGGACATGTCGACGTATAGTCGGTAAAGGGCCCGACCTAATAGGCCCGTGATCCAACAGGCCCGCGACCCAACATGCCCGTGGCCCATACACCTAACTTACCCTTCAAGAAACCCTAGTCCTGTAAATACAAGGGTAGGGTCTCATTCTACATCAGGTTATCTCTCTCATCTACACCTCTCTTATACTATATTGTCCTGATACTATCTTGACCGTCGGAGGTGGACACCGGGGCTCCGGCCTCGGTTCCACATCTAACCGGTTCTTCTTTGTTTGTAGTATTACTCAGGTTCGGGAAGACAACAAATGGCCCAGGAGTGTCGTCGAACCGGTCCAGCCAAACTATGCTTCAAAAAGTTGGCGCCATCCGTGGGACCTTGAAAAAACTATGTTTCGTGGTCTCATACTATCGAAAATCAATTATGTACCACAAGTCGGTAAATCTAAAGCTCCTTATTTTTATCCACTGTTTTTTTACGCGAAAGAAAATTGATTGGATACTAGGGAATCTGAAAATCTGCTTTTTATAAGTATAAATAAGCGTCGATGCCGCTTATGGCCAATAAATAAATAAATAATAAGTGTCGCCGCTTATGCAAATATGAAAATCTATCTGCCCATGATAATTATCTACGGATAATTTTTTTAATTTTTTTAGTAACACTGTGAGAACGACATGATACAACTGGATTCCCAAGAGATCCACACTTTTCTATGGCAGTAGACATTTTACACTTTGTTGGCATGACACCAAAACATAGTATGTGCTTGATGATAGTCTTTAATATATAAATTGTCTTATTTTGTTTCTTTTTTAAGAGGGTAAAGGCTATAAAATACAAATGAACTTTTTGAAATTTATTACTTTGAAACACTTACTTTTTTATTACTAATATCACCAATATACTTTCAAATATCGACTTTAAAATTCATATTGTGAACGATGGTTGGGTAAGTGGACTAATATTGTGAACAACCGTTAATAGAAAAGATATAAGAAAAATATCGACTTTAAAATTCATAATAGAAAGATCAAACAACCGTTAATAGAAAAGGATTAATATTGTGAACGATCGTTTGATAAATGGACTAACGATGATACATTTTAACTAACGATGGTTCAACTATAAAAGATATTGGAAAGTATATTGTGACATTAGTAATAAAAAAGTAAGTGTTTCAAAGTGGTAAATTTCAGAAAATTCGTTGGTATTCTATAACCTTTACCTTTTTTAAGATTCACAAGGTTATATTATTTCCTTTACTAAAAATGCTTACATGATACATATTCGCATACTATTGTACGTCTGAGGATATTTGATTTAATATTCATATACGAATATATATAATCTACTCTTTTGTTTAAGAATATCAAATATTCCAAAATACTTTCCGCGTGTATGATTATTCAGCTGGACATGCGTCATCCTTCGGTCTCGTCGTTCGCGATACTCCGCGCGACCAGACCTACTTTATTTTATTTTTTCCGCGGTCGTGGTACGTCCATCCGTGCTAGTCCGCACGATCGGACATATTTTATTTTTTATCCATGGTGTACACTGCGTCCCTTCGCGTAATCCGTGCATTCAACCATCTTTTATTTATCCTACATGCTTCCAATATGCTGCGTGCATATTCTATTTATGGCCGAACCTTTGGCTTTCTTTTCCTCCATTTTCGGTGGAAAATTTTATTTATGTTTTTTAATATACATAATTGTATCATGTTCTCATCCATTAATATCTTGGATTCACATCTTCGGTAAGAAAATAAGAATACTTACATACGAATAATTAAATTAGTAAAAGATTTAATAATTTTTTTAATTAAAAAAGATATTACGCACATGATATATAAAAGTCGATAATTTTATCACCTTCATACTTTTTTTTCTCACTAATGCCATGCTCAAAAACTTGATTCATTGACTCAATAAACTCCATGCGATTATAATATCATATCAAACTTTACTTTCTGATAGCTTGTTACGCATACTATGATATCGCGATTTACTAAAGCACAAAAGGAAAAGTCATCAGTGATGTTATTTTATCTAACTACCATAAGATTATTTTATTATGCATGTAATACGATTTTTATATTTGACTAATTTATAGCTATAAAAAGGTCAAACCAATTGATTTAGATGCATTAATGTCTGTAATTTAATGCGAATAACATAAAATTTCGTACGTAAGAAATATTCTATTATGCTATTTAGTCGCTATCTTTGAGATAATTGAAAGTGATACACAACCATATAAAATTGTCATGTTCAGAGATAATTACTTATTTTTATTAAATAGTTTATTATACAATTAATATGTCAAAATAAACTTTTAGGCGATATATTCGCTCTTTTCATATTCGCGGTTATGGGACCCGTTCCTCCACAAAATTCCGCAATCAAGCATTTTATTTTTTTGGTCACTGCGATCTGCGCGATCAAAATATTTTATTTTGTTTGGTCGTTGCGATCCGCGCAATCAAGCATAATATCTTATTTAGTTTGGTCGTTGCGATCTGCGCGACCAAACATTTTATTTTATTTAGTTCGGTCGCGGCGATCCGCCCATCCGGACGTATTATTTAGTTTCGTCGCTGCGATCCGCGCGATCAAACATAATATTTTATTTTGGTCGTTGCGATATGCGCGATCAAATATATTATTTTATTTAGTTCGGTCGCGGCGATCCGCCCATCCGGACGTATTATTTAGTTTGATCGCTGCGGTCCGCGCGATCAAACATAAAATTTTATTTTGGTCGCGGCAATACGCGCGATCAAATATATTATTTTATTAGTTCGGTCGCGGCGATCCGCCCATCCGGACGTATTACTTAGTTTGGTCGCTGCCATCCGCGCGATTAAACATAATATTATATTCTGGTTGTTGCGATATGCGCGATCAAATATGATATTTTAAATAGTTTAGTCGCGGCGATCCGCCCGTCCAGACGTATTATTTAGTTTGGTCGTTGCGATCCACGCGATCAAACATAAAATTTTATTTTTGTCGTTGCGATATGCGCGATCAAATATATTATTTTATTTAGTTCGGTCGCAGCGATCCGCCTATCCGGACGTATTATTTAGTTTGGTCGCTGCGATCCGCGCGATCAAACATAATATTTTATTTTGTTCGTTCCGATATGCGCGATCAAATATATTCTTTTAATTAGTTTGGTCGTAGTGATCCGCCTGTCCGGACGTATTATTTAGTTTGGTCACTGCGATCCGCGCCATCAAACATAATATTTTATTTTTGTCGTTGCGATATGCACGATGAATTATATTATTTTATTTAGTTTGGTCGCGGCGATCCCCCCATCCGGACGCATTATTTAGTTTGGTCGCTGCGATCCGTGTGATCAAACATAATATTTTACTTTGGTCATTGCGATATGCGCAATCAAATATATTATTTTAATTATTGGTCGCGGCGATCCGCCCGTCCGGGCGTATTTAGTTTGGTCGCGGCAATCCAGGTGATTAAGCGTATTATTTTGTTTAAATTTCGTCACGGTGATCCGCGCATTCAAACGAATTATTTTGGACTGCCCGTCTAAAAATTGCCATACACAACCGTACCTCGGTCATGGTTATAACTTACGCATTTCTACATTCGTTGACAACATCTTATGCCTATTATTGTTTAAACTGTATTTCATATATATTCTCCGTATTAATGTACGAAGTTTAATCTCTATAATACATACACGCCTTGTGTTCTATTTTATAATAAATCTTCACCATATTAAGGTGGGATCTGATACCTTTCTAGTATGCCTAAGCAACGTGGGCCATGCCCCATAGGGGTAAGCATTAAAAATGGTTCAAATTTTCTGGATACTTTACATATAAGTTTAATACTACTAAGTAAATATAGCACAATTAAACCTGGGGGGCTATAAGGGTATCATAATACCATTAATATAATCTTAATTGATTATAGTTTAGCATTTATACTTCGAAGCATGTAGAATACTACTTTATTCAATGTAAGTATTATTGCGCGGATCAGGTATCCGCCGCGGGTCAGGAACCTGCTTGTCGCGTAAGAGGGTTGCGACCCCAGCGGCTGTGGATCATGTATCTGCACTAAGTACGTAAGAGGCATTACAAGCCCGGTACTAAGACGAATCACGTGTTCGCAAAAGGACGGATCACATATCGTCGCAGGTTTATGCAGGTCATGAACCTGCTTCTCGCGTAAGAGGGTTGCAACCCCAGCGTTCTCAATGATACTACACCTACGGCTCTGTTATCTAAGACGCACAGCAGGCGCACAAGACTCTCCAGATCACGCATGTCATGAACGTGTGCAAATGATACCGCATGCGGTATCAATATTTCATTATACGCTAAACTCCGTATTCGCACTTAGCATGCAAGAGGTCTTGCTAACCTGTTGTGTGCTAAAGTCGGATGTCGTATTCACACTTATCACGTAATAGGTATCACGAGCCCTGTGTTAAGTTGATTACTATAAAGCCTTACGCTATGGCATATGAATATTCACATAATCCGGCCACGAAAGTACATCTTTAGTTGGCCATAAGTTGGATATAATATCCGCATCACCTTGCCACAGAGGTTCGTCTTCTGTTGCCTTAAGACAAATGCAATATTCGCACTATGTTGCACTGTTAGTGGGTATAAGAAGTACGCCTTCAATATATTCGTGATGCAGCATACGGGTTCCACCTCCACCTTTACAAAACCTTCTTATCATCATCACGTTAGAGATGAATAAGAATGATACATTGCCAATGCCAGTGTTACCCCGGCTATAGAACACGCTTTCTTCTTACGGTGTCCTTACCGTCTAATCACGGGAAACCAAGCATTCGAGCACAACCACTCATCTTACGTATGTGGGTTCCCAATTTCTTTTGACGTGGATACGCTTACAGGTAGCGGATATGATGTAAAGTCTATAGTAACCTTGGTGACAACCTTTCATACTAGACTGGGGGACATGATGACGTATAGTGGCTACGCTCACTATTCACAACCTCATCTCATCATCTTTTTGCTAAAGGTAGCCCATTACGGGTGAAGCCATATGTTACAGACGACCCACGAGGATGTCCTAGCAGCAAGCCGTATGCGGTTGTTTAGTAAGCGTGATACATGAACGAGTCTAGCATAACATGGTCATGAGCCATATCATACTAGACTGGGGGACATGTTGACGTATAGTCGGTAGAGGGCCCGACCTAATAGGCCCGTGATCCAACAAGCCCGCGACCCAACACGCCCGTGGCCCATACACCTAACTTACCCTTCAAGAAACCCTAGTCCTATAAATACAAGGGTAGGGGTCTTATTCTATATCAGGTTATCTCTCTCATCTACACCTCTCTTATACTATATTGTCCTGATACTAACTTGACCTTCGGAGGTGGACCCCGGGGCTCCGGCCTCGGTTCCACGTCTAACCGGTTCTTCTTTGTTTGCAACATTACTCAGGATTCGGGAAGGCGACAAACGGCCCAGGTGTGTCGTCGAACCAGTCCAACCAAATTATGCTTCAACAAAAATCAAACCCGAAAAACCCTTGTGGGTTCTTTTGGCCGTCGAACACAAAGAGAGAGGGGAAGAGAAAAGTTTGGTTTAATACTATGAAACAATGAATCAAATCCTTTTTTTATATAGTTGAGCCTTAGGTTTATTTATGGGAAAACTTACAACTTAACCTCCAAGTAATAAACTTTCTCGAACTCAAAAATATTTTCTTCCCTTTTCTTTAGCTATAGGCAGCCGATTACTCCCCTACGGAGTCTTGGTTTGACTTTTTGAGTTTTTGACTTTCTTTAAACTTGGTTATTTAATTACAATAATTACCTTAAAGTTTAAAGTCTTATTAATTAATTATTGTTAAACCTTTTAACTTATTAATTACATCATACTAAATATACACAATAAATTTAACCATATTTATAATATATCTTTAATAAAGTGATCTCGATGTTGAAGTGTGTGACCCCTTAGGCCCACGTACTCTCAGTCGTATTAAATACTATGTATAACTTACGCACGTCCCAACAGACCTAGGTATAGGGAAGTTAATACTCGTTCAGATGCTAGCCACACCCTAGTTATTAAGAAAATTGATAAGATTGAAAAAAAAGATTGTTGAAAAGATATTTAATCTTGCGAATGATCAAGGAAACCTAGTTCCTAAGAAAATGGGTCTATTGCTAGTGCTGGATGAGAAGGATGTATTTGAACATGTAGATAGAGATATGGCGAATTTTCTGGCTTCTAAATTCTCAGATGGGATATGAGATTGTTAATCCCACTTCAATCCATAACAAAAGATTTAGAGTAGAAAGAGAAGAAAGTTAGAGAGAGAAAATAGAGAGAGAAAGTAGAGAGAGTGGTGGAAGGTTTACACTTTTACTATGTGAAAAGAAATAAACCAACCCCCTCTTCCACACATGGAAGAGGGTATATATATATACCCTTGGCTTGTTGGGTCGTGGGTTAAGTAACTTGGTCGAGCTTGGCCTATCTTGGGCATAAAGCCCCTACCTTAGACAATATTAGCTTAAAGTCCAAGCCTGGTTAACCCGAATGTTAATGCAAGTGATGCGTACAAACATTATTAGTGTTAACTAATCTTTCTTAGTTTTGATCACAACAAACTATACAACACATTTAGTGTAAAACACAAAACGAATTATTTAACTAACACTATCATCAAGGTAATAATCATATCACTAACTTTTCTTAATCATACTTAGTGATCATCAAAGTGATTATCCTTAAAACGCACTTTTGTTAATATGACAAAAGATTTTTTAATAAACTTTCTTTTTAAGAAAATGTTTTATTAAAATGGAAAATGTAAATTTGAAAATGGCGTATTCCATATGCCATAAGAATATCCTTTGAAGGTTTAAAAAACCTCAGCTATTCCTACCCCACTAAAAGACAAAAAGAGGAGCGGACTCTACTGGGCGGTACCATAAATAGCTAGGCGGTTCTTTAGCGATATGGATCCGCCGGGCTAGTTACGAATCCGCGCCCAGCTAGCCGTTGCACTTTGTCTTCTATAAATAGTGGATCAAATCTCATTTTCCAATAACCCTCTTGGACGTTTTTCTCAGCCCCTTTTCTCTTTTCTATAGCATAATCATTAGTAAATGATCACTTAATATGTTAAGTATGTTTACATATGATTATCCTCTTGATCCCCTCCTTTACCTTGTCCAATGAGAAGATCACTCACTCACTAGTGTTGTGATAAAGATGAATCCATGAATTAGTCATGTTCATCATGTTAGCCCTTTTGTTTTTGTTGATCCATTTGTATTTATGAATACTTGGACTAGTTATGTTCATCCAAGCTATTTGTGAATACTTGGATTTGTTGTGTACATCCATTGCATATGTGTTTGCTTGGATTTGTGATGTGTAGATCCAAGCTACATGTGTTTACTTGGATATGTCTATTTGAGTTGTAAAAGATTTTGTAGTAGTTCTCACTAAACTATAAAGTGATGTGGTTGTGTCTTGTGAGTTCTCACTAAACTTGAAAGTGATTAGTAGTTGTGTTGTGTGAAGTTCTCACTTAGCTTCAAAGAGAAGAGTCGTGAAGATTGGTTCTAGCTTTGGATTAGAACTCGACATCTAGCCTTGTGTCGTAAAATGGTGAAGTAGGCAACGTCGTGAAGATTGGTTCTACCTTGAGATTAGAACTCGACATCTAGCCTTGTGTCGTTAAATTGTGAAGTAGGCAACGTTGTGTAGATTGGTCCTAGCTTAAGATTAGATCTCGACATTTAGCTTAGTGTTGGAAAATAATGTAAGCAACGATGTAAGACTTTCTCCGCCAAGAAGTGTGACAACCCAAAATCGAGGTCATTGCTTAATCTTATTTTACGATTATTTTTGAAATGTTTGGATGAGTTTGAACGATATTTATTTTTGGAGGTTTAAGTTTAAACCTATGTTGGAAGGTTTATATTTAATATTTATTAAGTATAAGGAGTATTAGCAAGCGTGATGTCGATGGATGCCAAATATTTTACGTTTTATTGTCGGTTGTTCGATTTTTATTATTTTCGAGATTTTATTTTAAATGACGTGTTAAGTCGAGTCGAGAGTCGATATTATTATTTTTGAAGTACGTTTTAAATTTTTAAAAGTATCTTTATGAAACCCGAGCCCCGTAAATATTTTGAAAATTGACTAATAGTTATTTCCCGCTTTTTAGCTAACTATTTACATTTCTAGCCACAAATTTCATTAAATTGCAACCAAGTCCCTACCCCACTATATATAAACATAAAACAAACACACACACACACCATTTTCATTTCAAAATTTTCACTTCCATCTCTCTCTCTCTCTTCTCTTTGCCGAAACATCACCACCACCACCAAACAAAATCAAACTTCCATTTTTCTTGAGTTTGAGCTTGAATGAAGCTAAACTAACACTAGACCAAACCTTATTTTTGAACAAGGATCACATTGTTGTTAGAAATTCATACATGCAAGCAACTTTTTTTATGATGTTGGTAGGTAGGAGCTATGATCATGCATGGCATTATCTTGATGATCCATGGTGGTTTGTGCTAAAAATCTTGTTAGAAACTTCATTTTGATCTTATGATTTTTATTTTGATTATTATTTTGATGTTATGATTAGTGTATGATGATATTAGGGCATAGTAATGATCATTTCCATGGTTGGTTTTTATCAAAAAGTTGATTTTGTACAAGTTTTGAGTAGTCATTTTACAACAGTAAGTAAAAGATAAAATCCGAATTTTTATGTTTTGAAAATGGCTTAACTTATAGCCTAAGGTTGTAGAAAATTTTCTTAGCTTCGATTTGATATAAGGTAGAGCTTCTAGCTCAAAACGAGCGCGAAGTTATGATGTTTTGAGTGATCGTGTACCGGGAGACGAGTATCGGCACTACAAGTAGTTGTTGTCGATATTTGGATCGAATCCCGGGGTTTCTAAATGGATGTTTTGAAAAATGTAACATACTGATAATGAGGTGTTTACTTATTAGGTTGAGTTTACTTTAAAACCCGAGTGTCGGTTTTGTAAACGGAGTCGTTTAAATAAGTTAAAACGGTTGTATGAAAAATTAACGTAAATCTGTACGGATTTTGTAGTTTGAAAATGAGTCGGGTAAAGTACTTTAAAAGTAATTTCATTTGATAAACGTGTAAGAGGACTTTCTATATATAGTAAGTTAGTTTATCGATTCGTTTCATAAACGGTTGACGAGTTTAAAAGGGGTAAATAAGCTAGTACATGTAGTATGTACCAGCGAACTTTGTAAAAAGTATAAATGGTTAAGTAAATGTGTAGTAAAGTGTAATGAAGTTATTTATATCGTTTTCTCTCTAGTTTATCGTGACTTTATGAGTTTTAGTTTGATGTTATTATATATGATTTATTTCTCGAGTCGTTATTTAATGAACGCGCCTTGTTTGATAGGTTGCGGTTCTCGTGTTTGAAAGGCATCCATTACCGTCGACGATCATCTCGCTAGATCTCTTATACTAAGGTGAGTCTATAGCCTCGCTTTCTAATTGTTTTAATGATTTTAATACCCGCGAGGGGGATACATGCTATTTGAAAAAAAGAACACAAGTCATGAGTAATTGTTAGACCCGAATGTTGCCTAAAGTTGATTTCATTGTATTGAGTAACTTGTTGCTAAAGACCCTAAATTCATGAGCCGTTAACTATCTTCTGACTTGATGTTGTGAGTCTGGAATAGCCGCTTATTCTAATGGGAGTACTATTGGGTTGACCACCCTATCTGAGACCAGGGCATTACGTTGAGTAACCCACTGGGAAGGATAATTTTACGTGAATAAGATTGTGGTATTCTAGCAACTGATACCCTAGAGGGGCAATGGTTTTATTCTAGTCATGCCGACATTTGGCGTGGGTGACTATTGGTTAAGGGGTCGGTGTCATGAGCTTAAATACAATGTTTGTTTATCATTATTATTACTGCCTTGAATATAGATTGTGTGTACGACAACTCTATAAATGATTATGATTGATTTTTCTTCTTGTGTTAAATGTGATTTGATAAACCTATAGTCTCGCTCAACATTATTGTTGACTCGTTTTATGCATGTATTTCAGGTAATAGGAAGTGATGGAGCACGGAGCTTTGCTGTGGAGGTTGTGGCTTGGCTTTTGGAAGAATGTTGGTCTAAACCGTTTCTACTTTTTTTTTAATGTTGAACAATTTATTTTATGTTGATGTACTGTACTAAATTGTTGGTTGTTGGTCGAGATCCATGAGGACAAAACGCTTTACTCTGGTATCGTGTTAGTACATTTATGGGTTGAAATCTATGTTTTAGACCATTTATAATAATCATGTTTATATTTTGTGTAAACGTCTCTATTTTGAGTCGTTCAATATATCTTGTGTGATGATGCTTGTGTCTAGCACCCAATTGTGTATTTCCGATGCGCAATGTAAATTGGGGGTGTTAGATATTGGTAATGAGAGCTGCAAGTTATAGGGAACTAGGTCGATTTTAAATTTTTTCCTAAACTATAACTTTGATGTCGAAAGTATTTATTCTTTAAAAGCACACAACTCCTCTGCAACGCTCCGGTAAGATCACTTTTAGTTTTGTTTTGCATTGTAGATGTATCCCTCATAACTGAATGATTTCCCGAGTATTTATTAAGTAAATACTACGATTTTGTATTGGAATTATTGAAAGTACGTTGAGTGCTTGTCAGTATCATATTTTTTTTTGTGAGCATTGCATAAACATCATTTGCATTGTGTTGCATAGCATGGATAAGGTATGAAATTTGCATGAGCATTGCATACTAATTATTATTTTATTAACGATGACCTTATGTATCCTTAACCCTTATAATTGTAGAGAATGGCTGGTTTACCTCGTGAGGATGGATGGATTGATTTGACTAATGTAGTGGATGGTGAGGAAGTAGATAACTTTGGTGCTAGTGACGATGAGGAGCCTTTTGAGTTTTTAGATGATGGGATTCCACTTACTGCAGTTGGTCAGACAGAGCCTGAGTTGTTACAAGGTAGTCATGTTCCAAGGGTCGATGTTGTGCCACAGACTGTTCCAGATTGTCAGCGACCGGTTGTTCGTTCTTCGACTCCTACTTGTGATGCTTATATTAGTAGTTTGCCTGGGATTGCATTTGCTAGGGGTGATGTTCCTGTTGAGTCGAGTAGGGCTGCTAGTGCTCGATCTATTCATGATGGTATTCCTAAGGTTTATTGTCCAGGTCCTAGGTCTTATGATGATATTTTCTGGTTTCTTAAGAAGTTTGATAGGTCTTTGTTTGAGAGGTATTTGATTGAGACTCGTGTGATTAGGAGGTTCGAGATAAATGAGAAAAAGTTTGAAAGGTTTGTTGGTAGTGTGAGGAGGTCAGAGTTTGTTAGGGCAAGGGAAATGGATGAGGTTGTTAGATTGAGGTCTATGGTGTTAAATTTGAGTGGGCAAGTTGAGAGGTTACGTAAGGAGCAAGAAAGGAATGCTAGGTTGAGTGCGTGGGGTTTGCCGGTGAGATCTTTTCCTAGTCATGGTGTTGTGATTCATGATGTGCCGAATCAGGTTGAAGCTCAAGCGTCGGTAAAGCCGAGTGAAGGAGGAAGCCGTAAAGGGAAGGAAAAAGTGGAAGAAGAATCAGAGGATGATGATAGCAGCAGTGATGACGAGCCGGTGTACAAGAAGCTGCGAGGATGTGATGTTTAGTTCTTTATGTTGTTGTTTTTATTTGGCCATGTTGTAATAGAACTTATGTAGACTCGTACTCTAGCTTGTGATGAAACTTAATGACTTTAAGTGTTGTGATGAAGGATTGTAGTGACATTACTTGTCACAATTTTGTGGAGATTTTCCAAAGCAATCCAAAATTACCTTCATGACTTATGATTTGTCTTATTAGTTCTTTTGTGTGATTGGTTAATGATTCATTGTGAATTATGTTGTTGGTGCATGTAGTATCCATGTTACATCTTGATAGAGAAATCCTTCTTCTAATCTTGATATGAATACTTACTTGTTCTTTTTCTGTTATGGTGACAGGAAGGAGTTGGGAGGCATTTTTCTGACTTAACTAAATTATTGTTTGGTTAGTTTTCCTGTAAACATGCCGCCTAAATTGACGACTGCTACTGTTAATACCATGATTGAGCAAGCTATTGCTAGAGCTTTGGAAGCTAAACGTGCTGCGAAGAACCAAGAGGCTGAGAATAGGAATGCTGCTGGTCAGGCTGGAGGGAATGCTGGAAATCAGGCTGGAGGTAATGCTGATGAGCAAGCAGAAGGAAATGCTGCGGGACAAGCTGGAGGTAATGCTGCTGTTCAGTAGGTTCAAAAGGAATGTTCTTATGCTAGTTTCATGAAATGTGAACCTACCCAATTTCGTGGTATTGGTGGTGCATTGGAATTAAGAAGGTGGATTGAGAAGATTGAAAGTACTTTTGAGATCAGTGGATGTTCAGAAGCTAGTAAGGTAAAATTTACTGCAACTACTTTTTAGGATGATGCGTTGAGTTGGTGGAATAGTCAAGTAGCTACTGTAGGGTTGGTTGAAGCTAATGCTAGAACATGGACTGTGACTAAGGGACTGTTGACTGCTAAGTTTTGTCCTGAGGAAGAGTTAGGTAAGTTGGAAGATGAATTGCGGCATTTGGTGTTGAGGAATAATGATATTGTAGCTTATACAAGGAGGTTTTCTGATTTGTGATTATTGTGTCCTGATGCGTTTGCTGATGACCGTAAGAAGATGAAGCAGTACATTTGGGGTTTATCTAGTAATATCTAGGGAGAAACTACTTCGTCGAAACCCAAGTCATTTGATGAAGCTGTTCAAATGGCTCATGCTTTAATGGATGTAAAGCTGCAGGATCGAAAGGATAGTATTGCTGAGGGGAATAAGAGAAAGTGGGAACCTACACACTCAAGTCAAGAGCAGAATCAAGGTAGTTATCGTAATAACAATAACCAAGGACCGAATAGGTATCGGCAATACAATTTGAGAAGGAATGATGGTGTTCGTGCTGCCACAGGAAATCAAGGTAACAAGGTGAATCCGAAGTGTGGTCGGTGTAATCTGTATCATGTTGGAAATTATCCACCTGCTTGCAACAAGTGTGGGAAGGCCGAACATAAGATGGCAGATTGCAGAAACAAGGGTGTAGCCACTGGGGCTAATGATGTTAAGGTAGTTTACTGTTCTGGATGTGGAGGCCGTGGACATAAGCAAGGGAACTGTCCGAGGGTTGGCATACGACATGGAGGCAATGTTGCTGCTGTTGCTACTGGGAATGCTGCTCCAGCCTATGTCGTGGGAGATACTGACAAACCTCAAGGGCCGAACGTGGTGACTGGTACGTTCTTACTTGATGCTTGTTATGCTAGTGTGTTGTTTGATTCTGGATCCGATAGAAGTTTCGTAGATGTTAGATTCAGTCAGCTATTGGATAGAGAACCAGTAAGATTGACAACTAGTTATAATGTGGAGTTAGCTGACAGTAAGGTTGTAAGCACTAGTTCTATACTGAAAGGTTGTTCCTTGAAGTTAGCTAATTATGTGTTTAGTATTGATTTGATGCCCATAGAATTAGGATCTTTTGACGTGATCGTTGGAATGGACTGGTTAGTTGGTAATGGTGCAGTAATTGTTTGTGGAGAAAGATTAGTTCAGATACCGCTAAGGAATAGGGTATTGACGGTGAAGGGTGATGAATGTACGTCTCGTTTGAGAGTTGTTTCTTGTTTAAAGATGATGAGGTATATAGAAGCAGGTTGTGATGTGTTTCTTGCACAGATAAGTAATGATGGTGTGAATGAAAGGAAATTGGAGGATGTGCCTGTGATTAGAGAGTATCCTGAGGTTTTCCCTGAGGAATTTCCAGGATTACCGCCGCATCGTGAAGTGGAGTTTCGTATTGATTTAGTGCCGGGTGCTGCTCCTGTTGCTCGTGCACCGTATCGTTTAGCTCCATCTGAGATGAAGGAATTATCTAATCAATTGAAGGAATTGATGGAGAAGGGATTTATTAGACCAAGTTCGTCGCCGTGGGGTGCGCCTGTTTTGTTTGTTCGGAAGAAAGATGGTTCTTTTAGAATGTGTATTGATTACAGAGAGCTTAACAAATTGACTGTCAAGAATCGGTATCCATTGTCGAGGATTGATGATTTGTTTTACCCTTTCAACTGATCTGGGTCAAGTGTATACTCGAAGATCGATTTGAGATCTGGGTGTCATCAACTGAGAGTTAGGGAGGAAGATATTTCTATAACCGCTTTCCGTACTCGATATGGACATTTCGAATTTCAAGTGATGCCTTTTGGATTAACAAATGCACCTGCTGTATTTATGGATTTGATTAATCGTGTATGTAAGCCGTATTTGGATGAGTTTGTTATCGTATTCATTGATGATATTCTCGTTTATTCCAAGAGTGAAGAGGAACATGAGAAGCATTTGAGAACAATTTTGGAATTGTTGAAGAAGGAGAAGCTGTATGCGAAATTCTCTAAGTGTGAATTTTGGTTGAAATCAGTGCAATTTTTGGGGCACGTGATTGATAGTGAAGGTGTTCGTGTGGATCCTACTAAGATTGAAGCAATTAAGGATTGGTCAGTACCGAAGACGCCGACTGAAGTTCGCCAATTTCTTGGTTTGGCTGGGTATTATTGAAGTTTTATCGAGAAGTTTTCACTAATTGCTAAACCGTTGACTAAGCTTACGGAGAAGAACCGAGTGTTTGAATGGGGATTGGAAGAGGAATATGCATTTAGTATGTTGAAGGATAAGTTGTGTTCTGCGCCGATATTTTCTTTGCTAGAAGGATCTGAGGATTTTGTAGTGTACTGTGACGCGTCTCATAAAGGATTTGGAGCTGTATTGATGCAAAGGGAGAAAGTAATAGCATATGCGTCGAGACAATTAAGGAAGCATGAAGAGAATTACACTACGCATGATTTAGAACTTGGGGCTGTTATTTTTGCTTTGAAGCTGTGGAGACACTACTTGTATGGAACCAAGTGTGTGGTTTTCACTGATCATAAGAGTTTGCAGTATATTTTGGATCAAAAGGAATTGAATATGAGGAAAAGGAGACGGGTTGAGTTGCTGAGTGATTATGACTACGAGATTCTTTACCATCCTGGTAAAGCGAATGTGGTAGCTGATGCACTTAGTAGAAAGGAAAGAGATAAGTCTATAAGAGTTAGAGCTTTGGCGATGTTGGAAAGTGTGGATTTGACAGAAGAGATATTGAAAGCCCAAACTAATGGATTGAAGGAAGAGAACATTGAGGCAGAAAATTTGGGTAGAATGTTGAAACCTTTGTTTGATATGAGGCCAAATGGATTAAGGTATTTTAAGAATAGGATTTGGTTACCGTTGTTTCCATCTAAGGAAGATTCGTTAGGGGTGCGAGATTTGGTGATGAATGAATCTCATAAGTCGAAATATTCAATACATCCTGGATCAGACAAGATGTATCAAGATCTTAAGAGAGTTTATTGGTGGCCGAATATGAAGGCAGATATAGCACAATATGTTAATAAACGTTTAACTTGTGCGAAGTGAAGGCTGAACATAAGAAACCGTCGGGATTATTAGTGCAACCTGAGATTCCTGAGTGGAAATGGGAGAAGATTACAATGGATTTTGTGACAGGTTGGCCAAGGACTGCAAATGGTAGTGATATGATATGGGTAATAGTAGATAGATTGACTAAGTCTGCTCACTTTTTGCCGATGAAGAAGACAGAGAGTATGGAGAGGTTAACAACAGTGTATGTAAAGGAGATTGTTTGTCGACATGGTGTGCCTTTGTCGATAATTTCTGATCGTGATAGTAGGTTTACTTCAGAATTTTGGAAGTCTTTGGAGAAAGCGATGGGAACGGAGTTATGTTTGAGTACAACATATCATCCGGAAACTGATGGACAAAGTGAAAGAACGATTCAAACGTTAGAGGATATGCTTCGTGCATGTGTGATTGATTTTGGAAATGGTTGGGATAAGCATTTGCCATTGGTTGAATTTTCGTACAACAATAGTTATCATTCAAGTATTAAAGCCGCTCCATTTGAAGCTTTGTATGGGCGTAAGTGTAGATCTCCAGTGTGTTGGAGTGAGGTAGGAGAAAGTCAATTGACTGGGCCTGAAATGATATTTGAGATGACTGAAAAGATTGTGCAAATTAAGAACCGTTTGTTATCTGCCAGGAGTAGACAAAAGAGTTATGCTGATAACAGAAGGAAACCGTTGGAGCTTGAAGTAGGAGACATGGTTATGTTGAAGGTATCTCCATGGAAAGGAGTAATACGTTTTGGAAAAAGAGGAAAGTTGAGCCCGAGATTTATTGGATCATTTAAGATTATCCAAAGGATTGGATAGGTGGCTTATAAGTTAGAAATGCCTGATGAGCTTAAGGCTATTCATAATACTTTTCAGGTGTCTAATTTGAAGAAGTGTTTAGATGAAAGGGATGTGGTGATTCCATTGGAGGAGATTCAACTTGATGATAAGTTGCATTTTATAGAGGAACCTGTAGAGATAATGGATACGGAAGTTAAGAAATTGAAGCATAGTAGAATTCCGATTGTGAAAGTGAGATGGAACTCTAGCCGTGGGCCAGAGTTTACGTGGGAACGTGAGGATTTCTTTAAGGACAAGTATCCTCATTTGTTTAGGAAGGATTAAGCGCCGCAGACGTCACTTCTTTTAATAAGGGGGGGGGGATGTGACAACCCAAAATCAAGGTCATTGCTTAATCTTAATTTACGATTATTTTTGAAATTTTTGGATGAGTTTGAACGATATTTATTTTTGGAGGTTTAAGTTTAAACCGATGTTGGAAGGTTTATATTTAATATTTATTAAGGATAAGGAGTATTAGCAAGCGTGATGTCGATGGATGCCAAATATTTTACGTTTTATTGTCGGTTGTTCGATTTTTATTATTTTCGAGATTTTATTTTAAATGACGTGTTAAGTCGAGTCGAGAGTCGATATTATTATTTTTGAGGTACGTTTTAAATTTTTAAAAGTATCTTTATGAAACCCGAGCCCTGTAAATATTTTGAAAATTGACTAATAGTTATTTCCCGCTTTTTAGCTAACTATTTACATTTCTAGCCACAACTTTCATTAAATTGCAACCAAATCCCTACCCCACTATATATAAACATAAAACAAACACACACACACACACACCATTTTCATTTCAAAATTTTCACTTCCATCTCTCTCTCTCTCTTCTCTTTGCCGAAACATCACCACCACCACCAAACAAAATCAAACTTCCATTTTTCTTGAGTTTGAGCTTGAATCAAGCTAAACTAACACTAGACCCAACCTTATTTTTGATCAAGGATCACATTGGTGTAAGAAATTTATACATGCAAGCAACTTTTTTTTATGATGTTGGTAGGTAGGAGCTATGATCATGCATGACATTATCTTGATGATCTATGGTGGTTTGTGCTAAAAATCTTGTTAGAAACTTTATTTTGATCTTACGATTTTTATTTGGATTATGATTTTGATGTTATGATTAGTGTATGATGATATTAGGGCATAGTAATGATCATTTCCATGGTTGGTTTTTATCAAAAAGTTGATTTTGTACAAGTTTTGAGTAGTCATTTTACATCAGTAAGTAAAAGGCAAAATCCGAATTTTTATGTTTTGAAAATTGCTTAACTTATAGCCTAGGGTTGTAGAAAATTTTCTTAGCTTCGATTTGATATAAGGTAGAGCTTCTAGCTCAAAACGAGCGCGAAGTTATGATGTTTTGAATGATCGTGTACCGGGGGACGAGTATCGGCACTACAAGTAGTTGTTGTCGATATTTGGATCGAATCCCGGGGACTCTAAATGGATGTTTTGAAAAATGTAACATACTGATAATGAGGTGTTTACTTATTAGGCTGAGTTTACTTTAAAGCCCGAGTGTCGGTTTTGTAAACGGAGTCGTTTAAATAAGTTAAAACGGTTGTATGAAAAATTAACGTAAATCTGTCCGGATTTTGTAGTTTGAAAATGAGTCGGGTAAAGTACTTTAAAAGTAATTTCATTTGATAAACTTGTAAGAGGACTTTCTATGTATAGTAAGTTAGTTTATCTAGTCGTTTCATAAATGGTTGACGAGTTTAAAAGGGGTAAATAAGCTAGTACATGTAGTATGCACCGGCGAACTTTGTAAAAAGTATAAATGGTTAAGTAAATGTGTAGTTAAGTGTAATGAAGTTATTTATATCGTTTTCTCTCGAGTTTATCGTGACTTTATGAGTTTGAGTTTGATGTTATTATATATGATTTATTTCTCGTGTCGTTATTTAATGAACGCGCCTTATTTGATAGGTAGCGGTTCTCGTGTTTGAAAGGCATCCATTACCGTCGACGATCATCTCGATAGATCTCTTATACTAAGGTGAGTCTATAGCCTCGCTTTCTAATTTTTTTAATGATTTTAATACCCGCGAGGGGGATACATGCTATTTGAAAATAAATGAACACAAGTCATGAGTAATTGTTAGACCCGAATGTTGCCTAAAGTTGATTTCATTGTATTGAGTAACTTGTTGCTAAAGACCCTAAATTCATGAGCCGTTAACTATCTTCTGACTTGATGTTGTGAGTCAGGAATAGCCGCTTATTCTAATGGTAGTACTATTGGGTTGACCACCCTATCTGAGACCAGGGCATTACGTTGAGTAACCCGCTGGGAAGGATAATTTTACGTGAATAAGATTGTGGTATTCTAGCAAATGATACCCTAGAGGGGCAATGGTTTTATTCTAGTCATGCCGGCATTTGGCGTGGGTGACTATTGGTTAAGGGGTCGGTGTCATGAGCTTAAATACAATGTTTGTTTATCATTATTATTACTGCCTTGAATATAGATTGTGTGTACGACAACTCTATAAATGATTATGATTGATTTTTCTTCTTCTGTTCAAATGTGATTTGATAAACCTATAGTCTCGCTCAACATTATTGTTGACTCGTTTTATGCATGTATTTCAGGTAATAGGAAGTGATGGAGCACGGAGCTTTGCTGTGGAGGTTGTGGCTTGGCTTTTGGAAGAATGTTGGTCTAAACCGTTTCTACTTTTTTTTAATGTTGAACAATTTATTTTATGTTGATGTACTGTACTAAATTGTTGGTTGTTGGTCGAGATCCATGGGGACAAAACGCTTTACTCTGGTATCGTGTCAGTACATTTATGGGTTGAAATCTATGTTTTAGACCATTTATAATAATCATGTTTATATTTTGTGTAAACGTCTCTATTTTGAGTCGTTCAATATATCTTGTGTGATGATTCTTGTGTCTAGCACCCAATTGTGTATTTACGTTGCGCAATGTAAATTGGGGGTGTTAGAAGAAGGGAACTTGTGGATATAGTGTAAATCTCGAGTAGTTGTACTTGAGGAGTTGAGTAGAAACGAGGATATAGCCTCGTTGTCGAACCACTATAAATCTTGGTGTCTTGTCATTAGTTTGTCTCTTTCATTACTCATTACTTATTTCGTTATCATTATACTTACCTATTACCATTTCTAATGCATTTGAATTGAATCTAATCATTATGCAACTTAGCTTCAAGTAAAAGATAGTTTTGATACAAATCTAATTGAAAGTAATTTTAATTAGGTGACTAATCGAAGAGAAACTATTCAACCCCCCTTCTAGTTTCTACAATTGGTATCAGAGCGATGGTCACTCAAGATCTTTGAAGTATATTGTACTTTAAAACTTGGATCGATCCATTGTCTCCTCAAATTAGAAGGTCAAGTTGTACTTAAGTTTCTTTTTGGTCAAAACTATTTTTTTGGAAAATTAGGTCCTTTAATTGGTAATATTGCATCCCTCTTAGATTAGTAGCCTTTATGCATTTTAGATCTACTCTTGAAATGTATCTACTATTTTGCATCTTGCTTTGTGTAGGTACTCATGAAGATCAATCATTTAATTGGTTGTGGATTGAGTTACTTGCACTTGTAGAAGACTCATCTTCATTGATCTTCAACATCTTTGAATGATGATATCAAGATGATTGGGAATGATACTAGTCCTTGAAGACTTAGTACTCATCATAGTCATTGTTGGGCATTGCATTGATTCCTTGATGGATTGGAATGCTCTTTGTGGCCAAGGTACGCTTTCGTTCTTCCACACGCCCTTTGATCATTCTTTTGATCATTACTTGACTAAGTGCTTGTTCTTGGCATTCTTGCCTTGACATTTGTTTGTGGTTTGTGATCATTTTCTTTTATCCTCTCAAACCTTCATTTCTTGGATACTTGACTCACTATGGTGATGTAGAGTGAGTTAGTAGTAGCTTAAAGTATCAAGCATAATATCCATGGTTTGCACCTATACGGTTAGTAGGCCCTTTGTGGGAGAGAAAGTGAATTAATACCTTGCTAATAATTCGGTTTAGACTAAGACTATTATTGAAAGTGATCTTAGTCTATGCATCAATATTTGCTTTGCGTTTATTCATTACCAAAGCCGTTTAACGCTTCGCCGGAAAGGCACGTCTTAAACCACTATATATGACACAAGCTCTTCGTCTCCTCGATGTGAATATTGTCATTAATCCCTTGAGCATTGGTCTTAGTCTTGATTCACTTCCCTTGAATTCTCTCCACTTTGCTTTTTCGCTACGAGTATTCGTTTGTCCATTTCGGTTCTTTTCGATCTCGATTCAACTCGTAATCCTTCATTAAGGAATATTGCTTAGTGTTATGATGATCCAATGATATTCTTAAAGGTTTAAGATATATTTTTAAGTATTTTAGAAAACTTGGTTTTAAAAATTTTGGCGTGTTTCATTGATAAAAACCAGCCTCTGTAGTCGGTTCTTTATTTCTTGCAGTTCAAACCCGCGGTTCCATATCGATACTGAACCGCGGGTAGTAAAGCTTGTCAGAGCGCCAGTTTTATTAATTTATTCTTTTTCAAAATAAACACTCTCTCTCCCAAAAACACACAGCCAACGGATTCCACCTTTTCCACTATTGTTGAAGCTTCAAAAACCTTCAATCACTCAAATTAATTGATTCCAAGTTGTGGGTTTCACTCATCCTTCATCAAACATCAATTAATTGTAAGTACTTTCTTTCATTTTCTTCTATTTTGTTCTGTGGTTCATCCTTTCATAATTGGGGATTTTTAAAATTGAAATTGAATTAGAACCTTAATAGGAATATGGGTTGACATAGTTAGTTTACTATGATTCCTTAGGTTCATATTCATTAAGATTTCACTAAAACCCACTTGTAGAACAAATCCGAATTTTGGCTAAGTGATTTTGGTTAAAAGATGGAATTGAGATGAACCATGAACAAATAGGTAAATGCATTGTTAATGCTTACCTAAAAACCTTGTTTTGAAAAACCAATGTTCTAGTCCATTGTTGATCTAACATAGTTCATATGTTCTTGGTTAATAATGAAATAGATACATTGTGAACATGAGAATGATATGGATTCAATCCTTTGTTTGTCAAGAAATTGTTTTAACACATTCCCATATTTTGATTTTTGATTTTATTTTTCATATGAGTGATTGGAAAAATATTTTCTTGTGTTTATATTAGGTACTTAATCATGCCTTCACAATACCAAAAGGATCATCAACTCACTAGACAATACATGCCAAACATTTCCCAAACCTTTGCTTCCACTCAACTTCGTAACTCCTTTTCATCTCTTTCAACTCGAAATTTCTATGAGGGTAGAGTTGTTGATGAGGGAATAACGGGTTATGTCTATATCAAATCTATGTTTGAGCTTTCGGAGTTTGATTGCTTGCTCAACATAGAATAAGATATTTACCCCTTGTTTCTTCTAGAATTTTTTAGCACTTACTCCATGTTTGAATACAATGGCGAAATCTTCATTCGATTCTTGTTGAACGATCAAATCATTCAATACTCTCTCGAAGATTTCGGTGAAATTCTTGGTGTTCCATATGAAGGCACTTGTCGTTTCACGGATAAATAGAGACTTAATGCTCTCTTGGAATCCTACGACAAACCTCCAAATGGCCACGCCGAAATTGATCCGGAGTTTATCCTTGGTATCATTTCGAAAGAGCGTGATGGAAACGTTGTGAGAAGCCTTCATTCTAATGTGCGAAATGTGAATCGCTATGAAGTGCTCTCAAGCGATCTTAAGGATTTTATGGTCCAATGGGCAAATATCCTTAGGGAGAATGTATTTTGTCTTGGTGGAAACCGAGATCATATCCCGGCTTGTATGGTGCATATGTTGTGTTGCATCTTTACATCAACCAAGTACAATTTGGCATTCTATATCGCTCGAAAAATAACTTATGCTATCTCAAAGCCCAAAACAAATCTTCCCTATGCTATGCTTCATACTCTCCTTTTCAAAAGGGTTGCTCTTGACATTCCCCACCTCGACCTTTCTCGCGTTCACCCGGTTCATCGGGTTATGTTGCCTAAAAATCCTAGAAGTGATCGAGGTTCACGAAAATCCGATCATCAAGAGACGGATGATGAGGACACCTATATGCCAACTAGTGATGGTGATGGCATAGGTTCTAGTTCTCATTTCAACTCTTCGAGTAATTCCCACCCATCCTCAAACTCATTCGTGGATGGACTTGAAGACTTAGCTCCTCCACCTCATTATTCCTCTAGTTAAGTACCGGAAGATCTCAACATGGAGCATCTCTACCATGAAAATCTTAGGACTCGAGGTGAATTACATGAACATCGGGTTGAGTCAAGGAAGGGATTCAAGTACTGGGGGAATATGATCAAGGGATTGGGAAAGAAAATAAGGTGAACACTTTGAAGTGTTTCAAAGTATACATGTTGGTAAAAATGTAATGTGATGTTGAACAATTATTTTTATTTTGGTTGTGTATTAACTAGCTCTAGTTGTTGGTATTACTTGTTATTGTTATCCTAATGATTGTCTATGCCATCGGGTTTACAATTTTGCATAGCATTGTGCATCCTATGTGTTAGTTAGCTTCCTAGATTTTGGTCAGTAGTTAACTTTGGCTTGATAATCCTTTGGTAAAAATCCGGGCTAACCAAAGTTTGAGGAAGTATCATTTTTGAACACCTCTGGTCGCGGTTCCATATCATCCCGCGGTACCTTATTGATAAGAAACCGCCCACCCTAGATAAGGAACCGTCGGCTACTGTGTCCGACAGAATCTTTGCTTTACACTATTTTCCTTAATCTGTGTAAACCTTGCTTGATTCTTTGCAAAAACCTGCACATTTCCTAAACTAGGTTACCTAAATTCATTATTCACATAAAATGTTTTTAACCCATTACTAGTTTGGATCATCCCTCACCCTTTTAAACCCACCTTGTTAGCCATGTTCTTCACATCAAACCATTCTTCCTTAACCCTTAAACCATTCTTTACAACCATGGATTCTACAAGAGGTTCAAACTCATCCAAAACCTCAACTTCAAGGAAAAATCTTAAGATTAAGGTTAAGTTGCCTAAACCTAACTCTTCACCCTTTCACACACGCAAGAATGAGATTATCCCAATTCTCATCTCTTCATCAACCTCACCACCTCTTGCTCCATGTAAGACTACCTCAACCTATGGTACCAACCATTCTCATGGTTCCACCTCCTCTTCATTCCAATATAGAATGAATGAGCTTTCCTCACCCTTCACTCCAAGTACTCTCTTGGATGTGACTACCCAACCTCAACCCATCCAAAGCATTCCCATTGTGAATGACCTTGTTGATACATTGGTGACTTCACCATTTACCCCTCCAAACTCACCCATTTCACCCTTGGAGATCATACCTCCAGACTCACCAACATCACCCTTGGATAACATACATCCTCCACCTCCACCTCCTTCAAACACTCCCATTTTAGGTGTTCCACTTCCCTTCTTTATGGGTGATCCTTACTTCCTTGGGTTCCTAGAAGCTCATGGTTCTCATTGTCCATGTTGCCTTTACAATAACTACATCATTCAAAACCTTAGGATGGAGATGTTTGGACTTCATATGAGGTTACAAGACTTCTTGCTCACCTTGTTTAACATGCCTCCTCCTAGGAGATGAATGGTGATTTTCTTTAAAAATATTTTTCAAGAAAAACCAAGCCAAGGAAGACTACTAATCAAGACCTAGTTTTAATTTATCTTTATTTTAGTTAATTGTTTTTCTTTATTTCCTTAATGTATCTCTTTCCCTCCATGAGTTTTTCATGAGGATGAATTATGGACTTAGCTTTATGTGTTTCTATCTTTATGTGCACATTAATCAACTTTAATTTTTAAATTAAAACTGAACCTAAATCTATCACAACCTCTAAAACTTGACTAAAATTGGTTCAAAATGTTATCCAAATATTTTGTCACCCTTTGTCAAGACATTCTTTGTGAATGTGTTGCTTTTATGCAACCCTAGCATAATTTAGTGCTAATAAAGGTAAAATTCAAAGATTTGTAATTTTTTGAAAAAGTCTTAGTTTTTTCTCAAAACCCTGGAAAATCATGGTTTCAAGTCCACTGCACGCGGCTCACTATATTCGCGCGGTTCCTTAAGTGATAAGGAACCGCCGGTCCCTATAAGGTACCGCGGACAGAAAGCCTAGTTTTGGCTCGTTTTTAGTCTTTCTTCATCACCCTATCCACTGTCAAGATTCCATGTTTACTCAATTTGGCTAAACATTCCTTGGCACTTTACATTTGATTTTCAAACCTTTGCCTTGTCTACTTTCTTCTTATAACTCCACCTTGAGATTTCATTCTCACACCTCAACAATGCCTAACTCTTCCTTTCATAACCTTGACATTTCATTGTCACAAACCTCCTCACCCAAAGCTTCCTCATCCAAGCTTTCTAAGAAACCGAAGATCTCGGTTCGACCTATTTGGATCAAGAAAGATGAACCCTCTTCATTCAAACCACCCAAGAATCCCACCTTCTCTCCAATCAAGTATTGGAATGAGACCTACTCCATTGACCCCATCACCGGAGAAAAGGAAAATCTCCCCCCCCCCTCACCAAAACCTTTTGACACCCCTCAACTTAATGACCTTTCAACCTTCCCAAACCTCACAAGGCATTGTGAAAACATTTCCTACCCACTCTCCTCACCACCACCAAACCCTAGGTGTGATGGCCTTCCCCCATCAACCGAATTTGTGTTGCATCATGGATCCTCGTGTGCTTGTTGTCGATTTCAAAAAATTGAACTTGCTCATGTGTATGAGAAGTTAAATTTTCTTGAATTCCTCCTCACTCGACCTCCTCTCAAAGTTTTCGTTCCCGTGAACAAAACTTCGAATGATGCCTCATCGTCTTATTTTTGCAACTAAAGGACTAAGCACTCTTGGAGTCAATAATACTTTAGTTGTTTTGGAGTCAATAACTTTTTAAGCAATCTTAGAAAATTATCACTATTAGAATAGCTTATGCCCTTTGGTTTATTTTCCATATCTTTTGCTTTAGATACTCATATTGTGTGTATGACTATCTACTTTGTTTGTCTCTTTCATATGTATGTAATATGAAATCTTTTTGTTGTGTTTGTTTTCTTTATTTGATCATTCTCTCTTTCTTTTGAGTTGATCGTGGTTAATCTTTACAATTGATTATGGGTGATTCCATCAATTCTAAATTTTAACCCCTTGACAAATTTATCATCTTCATTGGTTGGATGTTTCTTTTCTACCTTCATTCCACCAATTTAACTTTAATTTTGTCATTTACCTCTTTGGACATACTTAGCAAATACTTACTTCTAATTTGAGATTTCTTCTCCTTCTCCCTCTCAAGTTACTTAGTAGGTAGTGATCATATATACATTAGTGTTTCTTTTCTTTCTACTAACCTTTGTGTAGCATGTCACCATAGCTCATACACTTGGTGCCCCAAGCAAGGGGGAGCAACCACCAAGGGGGAGCTACTAGCAAAGTCCGGCTCTCTTCAAAGACTTGTGCTTACCTTTTTGCTACGACAAAGGGGGAGAAATGATAGTGATAAACTCGTTAGTAATTCGATATTTTGTGTTTCTACGTAAATGAGTTTATAGTTTGTCGTAATCAAAAAGGGGGAGATTGTTAATGCAAGTGATGCCTAAAAACATTATTAGTGTTAACTAATCTTTCTTAGTTTTGATCACAACAAACTATACAACACATTTAGTGTAAAACACAAAACGAATTATTTAACTAACACTATCATGTGGGTAATAATGATATCACTAACTATTCTTAATCATAATTAGTGATCATCAAAGTGATTATTCTTAAAACTCACTTTTGTTAATATGACAAAAGATTTTTTAATAAAATTTCTTTTTAAGAAAATGTTTTATTAAAATGGAAAATGTAAATTTGAAAATGGCATATTCCATATGCCATAAGAATATCCTTTGAAGGTTTAAAAAACCTCAGATATTCCTACCCCCCTAAAAGACAAAAAGAGGAGCGGACTCTACTGGGCGGTACCTTAAATAGCTAGGCGGTTCTTTAGCGATATGGAACCACCGGGCTAGTTAAGGATCCGTGCCCAGCTAGCCGTTGCAGTTTGTCTTCTATAAATAGTGGATCAAATCTCATTTTCCAATAACCCTCTTGGACGTTTTTCTCAGCCCCTTTTCTTTTTTCTATAGCACAATCATTAGTAAATGATCACTTAATGTGTTAAGTATGTTTACATATGATTATCCTCTTGATCCCCTCCTTTACCTTGTCCAATGAGAAGATCACTCACTCACTAGTGTTGTGATAAATATGAATCCATGAATTAGTCATGTTCATCATGTTAGCCTTTTTGTTTTTGTTGATCCATTTGTATTTATGAATACTTGGACTAGTTTTGTTCATCCAAGCTATTTGTGAATACTTAGATTTTTTGTGTACATCCATTGCATATGTGTTTGCTTGGATTTGTGTTGTGTAAATCCAAGCTACATGTGTGTACTTGGATATGTCTAGTTGAGTTGTAATAGGTTGTGTAGTAGTTCTCACTAAACTATAAAGTGATGTGGTTGTGTCTTGTGATTTCTCACGAAACTTGAAAGTGATTAGTAGTTGTGTTGTGTGAAGTTCTCACTTAGGTTCAAAGTGAAGAGTCGTGAAGATTGGTTCTAGCTTTAGATTAGAACTCGACATCTAGCCTTGTCTCGTAAAATGGTGAAGTAGGCAACGTCGTGAAGATTGGTTCTACCTTGAGATTAGAACTCGACATCTAGCCTTGTGTCGTTAAATTGTGAAGTAGGCAACGTTGTGTAGATTGGGCCTAGCTAAATATTAGGTCTCAACATTTAGCTTAGTGTCGGAAAATAATGTAAGCAACGATGTAAGGCTTTCTCCGCCAAGAAGGGAGCTTGTGGATATAGTGGAAATCTCGAGTAGGTGTACTCGAGGTGTGGAGTAGAAACGAGGATAGAGACTCGTTGTCGAACCACTATAAATCTTGGTGTCTTGTCATTAGGTTGTCTCTTTCCTTACTCCTTACTTATTTCATTATCATTATACTTACCTATTACCATTGCTAATGCATTTGAATTGAATCTAATAATTATGCAACTTAGCTTCAAGTAAAAGATAGTTTTGATACAAACCTAATTGAAAGTAATTTTAATTAGGTGACTAATCGAAGAGAAACTATTCAACCCCCCTTCTATTTTCTACACCGACTAACCTATTACAATACAAGACCATTTACGACTAAGATGACCTATAAAATTCTTATTCGACTATATAAAATATAGGGCTAACAATTTCCCCCAATGTATCGGTCATCTTTAAAATGCATAAGATGATTGAGTGAATACATTCTTGTGGAGGCGATCTTCCTTCTTAGGTCTTGTTACTTGGTCTTGGTCTTGTTTGTAACAGTTTTGTTCCTTCATGCCTTGTGATCTTTATCTTGAGCCTTTGTCTTTTGACTTTGAGTGCTTGAGATCTTTAATCTATCCTTGATAGTGTTCATCTTATGCTATTGTGACAAGACGACCTATTACATTCTTACATTCTTAAGTATCTTGATTATCGCCATCTTGTGCTCTTGTGACTTATGAATCAACATATTCATACTTTGTTGATTTCGAAAGGCTAACAATCTCCCATACAAATATAGCTGTAGTTAGTCCTTCAAATATTCATCAGAGTTACAGAATACTTTAACTTTTAGTATGAATATATGAAGACGACTTCGGTTAGTGCACAGCTACGCCACCATCTTGATATGCAGCAACATATATAGTCATGGATAAAATTGCTTTGAACATTTTACCCTAATTCGGTAGCATTTTACCTCCGGTCGGTTCCGTTAGACGGTATTTGATACCGTACCTGTTAAAGGGTATATTCGATTAAGAACCTCCTTGACAGGGTTTCCCGGCACTAGTAGCTAGTTCTCTTTACTCAACCGTCTCAAAGCAGACTGTAAACGTAAAGAGTGAATCATAAGGATAAATTATTTGTCTGATTAGAGTCGCAATTCAGAATTCCTGGAACAAGATTGATTCTATAAGAATCGTACCATTGTTGCTATCCAGTTTGTCACAAGCTCGATTCATAATGAATCTTGCGAGTTACCTACCACAGTGCTGTTTGAGGTTGACACTGGAAGGATTTCCATTCGTCATTGTGAACACTAAAGAGTGTCACTCTGAATGCTCTGGCAAGATCACACTGATTTTGCGAAGAAACCTGGAATCAAGTTTGAATCAATTAAGAATGTAGATTTGTAAATCTATGCTTATGTTTTTAGAGAGAGAAAGAGATAGAGAAATGGTGGATTTCACACTTTAGAGAGAGAAACTAAGAAAGAACTATGTGTAAATTATGAAAAAACCACACCCCTCTCCATCAAAGGAGAGGGTTTATATACCCAAGCCCTTGTCATGGGCTTGGGCTTACATTTGGGCTGGCCTACACATGTTGTAGGCTAGGCTTGGTGTTGTTTGTTAAGTAAAGACATGTAACTAAACTACGAGCTATTACATGGACTATCGTTGGAGTGACCGATCCTTCTTAATACGTAAAACGTATTTCCAACAATCTCCCCCTAAGGGAGGTCACTCCAAACAAGGGCGTTACCCGAGTTACAATAATAAAATAAACCTAGCATACTATGCTTGTCTTGAGCTCGTAGTCTTCGTCTTTCTTTTCTTTTTCTTTTCTGGTGAACATGCTGATGTGATCTTTGATATCAATCTTTAGCATCAATCTCTTGCCTTGATCTCATGCATCCATCACTTGTGATCTTCGCCTCTTCGTGACACCATGTCCCACATACTTATACCTTCTTAATTCTTGAAAGCTTCAGAGTTTGATACAGCGAAAGACTTAACTTTTTGGCTTTCTTGAATTAAATGAGATATTAAGTGTGTAAAGTATAAGCATGCGGTGACGACTTCTTCTTGGATTCCGCAACGCCACCGTCTTCAAATGCCGCAACATAAGTAGACACGAAAGAAATGGCTTTGAACATTTCATTCTAATTCGGTAGCATTTTACCTCCGGTCGGTGAAGACCGTTGGACGATGTTAGATATCGTACCCGTGACGGATAGTTTCAATTAAGTAAGTTCCTGACAGGATTTCGCGGGTAAACCCGTTCTCTTTATTCGACCGTCCAAAGCTGACTGCGAACATAAAGAGTGAATCATTTGGATAATAATATCCGCATGATTTGAAGCCGTCAATTCATGTTCCTGGAACAAGTAAAATTCAATTAAGAACCACACCATCGTTGCTTTCCAGTTATCACGAGCTTGATTCGTATAGAATCTTGCAAGTTACCTACCAAGTGCTGTTTGAGGTTAACACTAGAAGGATTTCCACTCATCACTGTGAACATTAAGGTATCACTCTGAGTGTTCTGGCAAGATCACTAAGATATTGCGTAGAGGCCTGGAACGTGTTTAAATTCAGTTAAGAATTAAACAGCTGTTGCTTTCCAGTTATCACAAGTTTGATTCATTAAGAATCGCACAAGTCACCTACCATGAGCTTTTTGATATTCGCTCAAGAAGGATTTCCATCTTCATTGTAAATACTTTTGTATTACTCGGATGTTCAGGCAAGATCATGAAGATTTTGCGTAGGACTCTTAAGATCTTTCTTACTTTTCACAGTGTGTGAAGAAGCAAGGAAATATGAAAGTGTGTCCTAATGAGATATTTGATGATCTCAAATGGCTCTAGACTCGATCGTGCATTTTGGATTTTAGTGATCGGAGGCTGGAGAGGAGTGCCACCTTTTCAATACCAATTTATTCGGAGTGAATAAATCAATAGATAATGCGTTGTCTCCGTGTGATTAAAACAAATACCTTTTAAGAGATATCTGAGTTAGCTGGGATGGGTTGTGCATTGCATCACTAGGTCCATGATGTCTGTCTTCAATATCGAGAATCATTAAAATGATCTCAATAACATATGTATTGACCCGGTTTTTGCCTAAAGTTGTAAGGAGGGCTTCTTTCTTTACACCCTTTATCTTTACAATTCTTTTTCATTCTTCAACCCCTTCAATGCTTACCAATACGTCATAACTAGCACCTTGTTGTGATTTTTCCAGTGCTAACTTAAGTACTTGGTCAGCATTCAGCTACGTTCACAATCTTTCTCCATCTTTCCTAAGGACTACTATTTCTAGCTATGGAATGTCCTTGGGAAGATTCCTCCGGTTCTAGAAGAATCATTGGACTTAACCTATCCTACCATCCTTATGTCACCACAATCTTCATCGTCGTGAAATAAATAGGTTTTGGGTAAGTATATGTCACCATGAAAATCCATTTTGATATGCAAATCCGTTTTGCTCCCCCTTAACATATGCCATGATATTCGAAAACATTTCGCACATGTCGGGATGAGCCAGCACATTAAGTAAAACCATTTGTGATAATATCCCATATTAAATCACATTTTCTCCCCCATATTAAAAATATTAACCCAATCGATGTTTTTAATATCAATTGATTTAATGAAGTTTTAACAAAGGTTTTGGGAAGAAAAATGCAAGTCCGTTTTACCTTCATGATATCAAACGCATGAGATATGATACCGATTTGTAACATGATCACATATTCACCATATTAAAAAAATTGATAAGGTTGGACCTGATAGATGAGAACATCATATGATAAGATCAAATGGTTCTTGTCAGCATATGTTGGTCGCCTCGTCACGTCTGAAGTCATCTCTTGACACCACATGTACGATTGGTATTGTTGTCTTGACACCAACTGTGAACTTGGCACGTTCGGCATCGAAGATTCTGAATGCTTGACAGTTGCTCCCCCTTAATTGCTGACCCGTGTTCTATTAAAAGAGCTGTAGTCGTCGGTTGAGTAGTCGCATCGTCGAGGATGTAGATACCAATTGTAGATAGCATGGTTGTAGAGATGATAGCTTCATAAAAAACAAGACTTCTCTTGTTTTAACAAATAAATGCACTGAAACGTACATAGATTTGTGTTAGACCAAATTATAAAGTAAACTTGATCCCTTACAAGGTTTTAAAGTAAACCTTGCCCGAGAAAATTAATTCCCGTTGTGAGCCAAAGCTTTCATGAGAAATACTTGACTTTAATGTGAAAACCGGGTTGCAGTCTGAAATAACTACAAGCCATTTTGGCATGTTTTATGAAATATTTACAACTTTTGTACGAACTCTATTTATGGCGCCGTGTCAATATTAATCAACATTTCTAAGGCCGTAAATATTATCGTACCAAAAGACATGCCTTTGAAAAATAAAGTAAAAGTATTTTTGGATTTTTCTGAATATTTCAATTTTTATGATTTTTATATGGTTTTATATTTTTGTATTTTGCTTTTGTGGATTAAAATATAAACAATATATACAAATGATCACCAAGGATACGGAGAATAGTTTTACCACCACTATTCTTTCGCTTCATCTGCTAGTTCCTTTAGAGTCTCAGGCGAGAAAGTTCTCATTCCTAGCTTGTCGGCCAAAAATTCAATTCGAGCGTGATCTAAAGCCTTCGTGAAAATATCCGCCAATTGATACTCAGATCGGACAAAGTAAATCTCGATTACTCCATTTTCCACTTGCTCCTTGATGAAGTGGTAGCGAATGTCAATATGCTTCGACCGGGAGAATTGAACGTGGTTGCAGCATAAGGCAATTGCACTCTTGTTGTCACAGTACATCGGAATCTTGTTGAAACCTAGACCATAGTCAGTTAATTGCGATCTCATCCAAAGAATTTGAGCACAGCAACCGGACATAGCTATGTATTCTGCTTCCGTACTTGAAATTGCAGCGCTTTTCTGCCTTTTCGATGCCCAACTGATTAGTCGATCTCCTAGTAGTTGCAAAGTTCCACTCGTGCTACGCCTTGTATCTTGACAACCCGCGTGATCCGCATCTGCATATGCCATTAGTGCAATAGAAGAGTCCTTCGAATACCAAAGTCCCCGATTAATGGTTCCTTTAAGATATCGAAAGATCCTTTTAACAGTAGCTAAATGTAACTCAGTAGGCCTAGTTTGATACCTGGCACACATACATATAGCAAACTGAAGATCAGGTCGACTGGCTGTGATATACAGAAGAGTACCGATCATTCCACGATAAAGTGTCGAATCAACGGCAACTCCATGTGGATCTGCATCAAGCTTAGATTTCTCCACCATTGGAGTGTCCACGGGGTCGCAAGATTCCATCTTATATTTCTTAAGCGATTCAAGGGCATATTTGGATTGATTAATAAAGATGCCTCTGGGACTCTGAGATATCTGAAGACCTAAGAAGAATGATACCTTGCCCATCATTGACATCTTAAACTTGGAAGACATGAGTGTCCCAAACTCATCCGATAAGGTTTGGGTCGAGGCTGCAAATATAATATCATCAACATATATTTGTACCATAATCATATCTTTACCTCGTTTCTGAATGAACAGCGTGGGATCCACCTTGCCTTTTGCGAAGCCTTGAGTAATGAGGAATTGTGACAATAGATCATACCATGCGCGTGGAGCTTGCTTCAACCCATAGAGAGCCTTCTTAAGCTTGTACACATGATTAGGATAATTAGGATTCACAAAACCATCCGGCTGTTGAACATAGACTTCTTCCTTGATTTTACCATTAAGAAATGCCGTCTTCACATCCATCTGATAGACGATCATATTCATATGGGCTGCATAAGCGAGGAATAGTCTAATAGCTTCCAAACGGGCAACAGGTGCAAAGGATTCCATAAAGTCGACGCCCAATAATTGCTTGTATCCACGAGCTACTAGTCGAGCTTTGTTTTTCAATATTCCGCCTAACTCATCGAGTTTCACCTTGTAAACCCATTTCAAAGTGAGTAACTGCACTTGATCCGGGCATGGGACAAGTTCCCATACTTCAAGACGTATAAACTCATTAAGTTCTTCTTGCATTGCTTCTATCCAACAGGATTGAGTAAAAGCTTCTTTCCATGTCTTAGGTTCAACTTCAGTGAGAAAAGCATCAAAGTGACAAAACATTGCACTTTCTTGTAACTGACTTCGTGTGGATACAGGACGATTAGGGTCACCAATAATAGAATCTATAGGATGATCCTTTGTCCACTTGCTGTCATGTTCACGAATCCGTGGATTGGAGTAAACTGTAGAAGGAGCTTCCTCTGAGGTGGACGATCCGACTTGATTAGGGTCGGGAATAGGTACACCAAAGAATGGAAGTTCACGCATTTGAGCGAATTCCAAATCGTGATCATCATCATCCTCTTCATCATCAATAGGCATGACGTGGGTAGTTGTTACATGTGTTGGTTGAGAATTACTTGTGGATGGTATATCTTGACCAATTGTAGGTGCATATGTATCTGATTGTGCTTCGGTTGCTGGAGCGACAACTTCGGTTACCAGAGCTATGACCTCAGGTTCTGGAGCAACAATACTTGGAGGAGTAAAGAATTCATCAAAGAACGGTTGAAACAACGTATCCCATTCCTT
Organism: Glebionis coronaria; assembly: GCA_025667525.1. Taxonomy (NCBI): domain Eukaryota; kingdom Viridiplantae; phylum Streptophyta; class Magnoliopsida; order Asterales; family Asteraceae; genus Glebionis; species Glebionis coronaria. Next base: position 128,834,650 of record CM046875.1, read on the forward strand.
CCTAGTAGGTGGTGTAAATGATGATGAAGTAGGGTTGTTTGGGACAAGACCAGAACTAATATTACTGGGTCCCATTTCATGAAGTGCGGGTTCAGAGCTGCTTTGCTCAGAAGCCATTGCTGTCAGCTCATCAAAATCAACATTCATAGTTTCAAGGATTTTGCGAGAGTTACGGTTGTAGATTCGGAATGCCTTCTTTGCGGGTGCGTAACCAATGAAAATACCAATATCAGCCTTTGGTTGAAGTTTTCCCAAATTGTCACCATCGTTATTTGGATAGCAAAGAGAACCAAATACATGAAGATATGATAAATCTGGTATTTTTCCATGGAGAAGCTCATAAGGTGTTTTACCATGGCGTTTACGAATTAGTGACCGGTTTTGGGTGTACACTGCTGTAGATACTGCTTCTGCCCATAAAAACAATGGAGCCTTTGCGTAAATTAACATCGTTCGAGCAGCTTCCATAAGTGTGCCGTTTCGCCTTTCAACGACACCGTTTTGTTGTGGAGTGCGTGCAACGGATGTTTCATGAGATATGCCAACTTCTTCATAATAATCACGCAAAATTTGATTCACAAATTCGGTTCCATTATCTGTACGAATGCGTCGGACAGTAGTGTTGAGACGCACTTGAATCATCTTGAGAAATCTGATGATGAATTTAGGTGCCTCATTTTTTGCTTTAAGAAATTTCACCCATGTAAACCGAGAGTAATCATCGACAATGACGAGGATGTACTTTTTGCCACTAAGACTCTCAACACGCATTGGTCCACAAAGATCCATATGCAATAGATAAAGTTTCTCTTGGTTGGTGTCTTCAGTCTTGGGTTTGTATGACTGCTTAGTGCTTTTCCCCATTTTACACGCGGAACACAAATGATCCTTGTGAAATGATAGTTTAGGAAGACCACGAACAAGTTCGTTTTTCGCCAAGTGATTAATAGCGTCAAAGTTAAGATGAGATAACCGTCGATGCCATAACCATGACTTAGTCTTCGATGCTTTGGAGAGAAGACATACGGGAGAAGCGGCCATCATGTCTTGTAGAGACAAAGTATACAAATTAATCCCTCGAGTACCTTTCAATAAATCAACCCCTTCCAAATTACGAATGAAGCAGGTATGCTCTCGAAAAGCAACTTCTAGGTTTGCATCACAAAATTGTCCCACAGAAAATAAGTTGTGACCGAGACCTTCCACGTAATACACTCTTGAAATTATAACATTCCCAATATGATATTCACCATAACCCATTATCTTTGCAATATGATCATTTCCAAATCGAACCGTACCAAGAAACTTGCTGACGAAATTTCTGAGCTGAGAGCGATCTCCGGTCATATGCTTGGAACAACCAGAGTCCAAATACCAGAGAACAATTTGGACCACCTGTTTTCAATAACAACAGTAGACAATTCATTGGAAACTATTGGTTCTGGAGTGTTAGCAGATACAGATATAGAATTATCAGAATTGCTAACATTTTTGAGACCCTTAGATTTCCTGTGTTTTCTAATGTCAGTTTTAGCACTAACAGGTTTTACTGTTCCAACTTTCTTTGGTTTTGGATTATTTGCGGGCACTACAGTGGGAGTAGACCTATTTAAAGGGCACTTGGTTCCTACAATAGTGTCAGTGTTCCTAGTTAAAGGATACGCTTGTGTTTTGGTAGCCTTGGTACTCCTAGTTAAAGGGCACGCTTTCTTCGCTGTAGTGGGAGTGATCCTAGTCAAAGGGCACATATTTCCTACCATAGTGAAAGTTCTACCAGTGGGGCGCCACATCCAACCAACTTGAGTTAACACTTTCCCAGTCGGTTTCCATTCTAGTCCATTTTTCCGGGCATGCATCTCATTCACATGGTCAATAAGGCAAGAATCATGATGACTAGAAAACATACATTCATTGCAATTCCAACATTTTAAATTAGAATTCACAGTAGGCTTAGAACGCTGCACAACCGCAGAGCCTTTAGGTTTAGCTACATGATTCTTTTTATTCAAAACGGAAATAACATTCCTAGGATGTGCTTCTACTTTCTTCTTCACTTGACTACTAGATGGGGGCAAGATCCTATCATTCTTCTTGTTTCTTTTAAGCTTAGATCTTTGAGCCTTAGTAGTGGTGCTTACTCCTGTAGAAGGCAACACGGGAATATTAGAAGGTGGTTTTGATTCCGCCTTATCTTTAGTGACCAAAGTTTGAGATGGTTCAGTCCTAGGGCCCTTGTTAAGTGGTGTGACGGCAATAAGGGTTCTTTTGATTGCACTAGAGGACGATGCTGAGACAGTGGCTGCGTTATCCACGACATTCTTACCTTTGAGAGTACGAAGTGTTTCCTTTAACTCAGCCAAGACCAGGTTCTTATCACAAATTTGTTCCCTCAAATCAGATATTTCTACCGACTTTCGATTCAATTGTTCAATCAATGATTGATTCTGTGCAGTGGTATGAGCACATGCAGGCTGTACTGAATCGAAGAGTCGTGTATTTTTCTGTTTTAAGTTATCAACTTTGGACAAAATCTTGGAAACTCGAGTATCTAGATCAAGTTTAAAATTCTCAGCGGCCTCAAGTACGTTCACACAGTTAAGCTCCTTAGATTTCTCTATTTCCATCAACAAAGAGTTAGCAACTTTGTCACTTGGCTGACGCTATTTTGATTGTAATTTCAATCGAAAATTCTTTTCAAAATTTGCATCATCGATATTAACACCTTCGAATGACGTTTCAAAGATTTCTTGAATAAATTGTTGCTTGCATTCAAGCGAAATACAATGTGTTTGAATCTCATCAAAACGTTTTGAAAGCGATGAATATGAATCTTGAAGCTTTAAAAATTCAGCGTCAGATTCGTGACAAGTACTATCTACCACAGTATCCACAGATTCAACATTATGCACAATAGAATCATTATCAACACTTGTATTCACACAGACATAGACTATATCATGAGACATCACTTCATTCAGAAGCAGATCATTATGGCGTGAAACCCGTTCTATTTCAAGTAAACTGTTTTCATAGGCATCTTCCATTTCATTGAAAACACGTCTAACTTCTTCTATTTCCAAAAACAAATCTTGATCAATATTACGAAGACAAGCTTTAACATTGTTTACAAACGGAACAATTTCATCTCGAAACGCAGCTCTAGTGTGCTCAAAGTTCCATTCACCTTCCGTTATGGCCGTGGCCGTCGTACGTTCCAAAATGACCTTGTCAAAATCGGCTAAGTGTTGGTGAACCGTATTTAAGTTAACGGACGCCTTACTTACCGGTGGAATTAACTTCGTTAAATCCTTTTTGACGAGTGTAGGAGACGTACTAGGAAGGTTTTCATTTGACAAACTTTGGGGCACAAGAACTGTTAATTCTGCTAATTCCTTTTGTAAGCGAATGCGTGTCTTTTTCGAAACTTGATCTTTGTTATGTTGATCATAATCAATTGTATGGAATTTTGAAAGCATTTTAGAATGAGTTTCATCCCCAAGTGATTGTGTCTCCTCAGTACTACGAACAAAAGGTGCTTCTTTCGATTTGCCAATTATGGTCATATCATAAAGGCCGGGAATATATTCCTGAGCTTGTTTTTCATAACCGGGATTAGCTGGTAAATCTTGAAGACGCTTAAGTTCGAATTCTTTAAATGATTTAGTTAAAAGATGAACCTTTTCTGTGGAAGCGTATTGTTTTAAAAGCTGTTGTTCTTTGAATTTAAGAAGTTTGGTAGCATTAATTTCTGATTCAACCTTTTTAGACTCGAGATTTTCGAAATCCATTTTAAGTTTCTGAAAATCATTGGCAACCGACTCCTTTTCTTTTAATTCATTAGAAAGATTAGCTTTTAATGATTCTATTTCTTTCAAGTGTTCAATCTTTTCAAAACGAAATTGGTCAAATTCAGAACATGTTATTTTCTCTTCTTGAGGGACCATTTCAAAAGCTTTGACCTTTTCTTTATGTAACACAAGCTCAGCAGTTAGGGTGGAATTCGTATCTACGGATTGTCTGAGGGCCATATGCATTTGATCAATAATATGTTTAGGTACCATGACCAAATCATGTGGAGCATAAGATTCCATACCCGTCGTAGCATTTGGTTGAGGTTCACTCAAATGTGTAGAATTGGGTACCACATCATTTGAGTTACTAGTTCCCGAATGCTGTTCGAGGTTGTCATTTTCATGCCCAACTTGATGTTGGTTATCATCAATATTATTAGATGTGGTTGGTACCTCACTGATGACATCAGAACCGTAGTGAGAGAGATTAGCAACGAGAGCAGCTTGGGCAGAGTGAATGTCATCACAATCCGAATCGTATGCATCAAGATCGTCTGCTTGATAAGCTGCATTAGAAGTGGAAACGACTGCAATGCCTTCAGTATCTGCTGCCCCTGGGTCTGCAAGAAATGCTAACTCCTCTGAATCCAAAATCTTCCCCTTAGACTGAGCATCAACCAAATACATCTTCTCACGAAACCATGCATCATCCCTTCTCCTTTTCGGCTGAGTGCATTCCCTAGCCATATGACCTTGTCCTCGGCAATTGTAGCAAGTCACAACCTTCTTAGGACCAATAGGACTCCCATTTCCACTAGCTTGAGCATTCACAACTTGATTGTTCCCAGTCCTTGTAGGAGGTCCATATGAATTTTGCCTTCCCTGAATAGGTTGCACCGTCACTTGACCATCTTGAACAGTGGCTTGTTGTCGAGGATTTGAAGAGGTGCGGAGCTGATTGTTTGTTGGTGGAAATCCTCTAGTAGCAACAAGTTTTGACAAGTAAGCAGTGAGATGGTTTAGAACATCAGCTGGTGTATCATTTGGAGTAAAGACCGGTGCTTGGATTGGTGGAAGTTCATTAGAGTAAAAAGCATGTGCTGATTGTGCTTCTATTGGAAAATATCCTTGCTGAGGAGTTTAGCCCATTGGAGAAGTGTTGGCTTGTGATGGTGATGTCTGATATTGTGGTTGCTGTGGAAAAGATTGTTGATGAACACTTTGTTGATATTCTTGCTGTGGCATCATTGGTGGTTGATAAGATGGTTGCTGTGGTTGCTGATAGATGTGTGGTGGTGGCTGCTACAAGTATGATGGTTGTTGATAAGTATAAGCCATGTTTTGTTGAGAAGCATACATTGCAAGTGGATCATGAACTTGAGGTGTAGACAACCGAGCCTCGATCACATGGCATTCGTGTTGTTGAAGAAAAGCTTGAAGTTGATCCACATTGGTGTTATGCAAGTCCTTAGCCAATTTAACATCCGTCACGTATTTTTTCCATTCTGGAGGAAGAGTGTTCAAATACTTGGTGTTCAATTGAAAGGTAGGGATTGCCATGCCATAGATATTAAGCTCATTTAACAATAGGGTAAATCTCAGATAGTAATCATTGAGAGTCTCCCCTGGCACATAGGCAAACTTATCAAAAGTATCATAAAGCTTACACTCTCGTTCTTGTTTAGTTAACGAGGTGCCTTGCATTAGAACCCGAATTCTATCCCATAACTCTTTGGCAACTTTATGTTTGCTGACGAGTTTGTAGACATCTGGAGGAAGGGCTTGGAGAATGATGTTTGTAGCATACTTATCACATTTATCTTGAATCTTCATATCTCCAGTCAACTCACCCGTTGTGCGAGGACGAGTGGTCGTACCTTTCGTCACAGTACCATAATCTAATGGTCCATTGATCACCGATGCCCAAATTAGATGTCCATTCTCCTTGTTCAACATATAAAGTTCCATTTGGGAAGCCCATTCCTCATACATAGTCTTCACCAACATTGGTGGACGATTATCCGTACCCGAGAGGATGGATTTATCCGTAAGAGATGTATACTCCATTTCAATAAGTTAAGATTTACAAAGTTGATCGAACAATGAAATAAGGTTAAGTGTTTTTGTGTTGAAGTCGAGAAACAATGTTAAAATTCCTTAAAATATGTTCTCGATAAACCAAAAATTCTCGAAATTTTTTATGGAAAAATTTGTGATTATCGAAATGTTGATCGGAATGTCAGATCGGAATACAAGATCGGAATGTCAGATCGCAAAGTCCAGATCGCAAAGCAAGGCTGTCGAAATGTTTAGATCGCAAAGTCCAGATCGTAATGTAACTTGGTCGGAATGATGGAGGTATCGGAATGCCTAGATCGAAATGCAATGCTGTCGAAATGTTCAGATCGCAAAGCCCTATCGCAAAGATTCAGATCGCAATGATCTATCGGAATACTCAGATCGCAATACCCAGATCGCAAAGTAGCTGACAAAATTCGAGCAGAGTAACGACTTAAAATACTTCCTTATACCCGTCGGAATCTCAGATCGCAATAGCTATCGGAATGATTCAGATCGGAATAAGTGATAAAAATCCAACGATCGCAATGTAGAAACCTAACCCTTTCCGATGGTTAAGTTATTGCGATGGAGGCCCAAGTACAGTTTGTACTTTCCGATGGATCTTTTTGCTAGAATTTCGGAATGAAGAACAAAGCCTTTTTTCGCACTTTTGATCCAAGAAAACTGATGTTTTAATGAAAACCAAGATACCAAGAACACTCTTAAGCACGAATCCCTATGTTACACTACTTTAAACTTCGATCCAACACAAAAAATTTTGAAGATTTCGGAAAAAACAAACCTATACTCCACGAATTGTTTTGAAAACAAAACGCAACACAAAAACAAACCTATATTTCATCCCAAGCTCTTGATACCATTTGTAGATTTGTAAATCTATGCTTATGTTTTTAGAGAGAGAAAGAGATAGAGAAATGGTGGATTTCACACTTTAGAGAGAGAAACTAAGAAAGAACTATGTGTAAATTATGAAAAAACCACACCCCTCTCCATCAAAGGAGAGGGTTATATACCCAAGCCCTTGTCATGGGCTTGGGCTTACATTTGGGCCGGCCTACACATGTTGTAGGCTAGGCTTGGTGTTGTTTGTTAAGTAAAGACATGTAACTAAACTACGAGCTATTACATGGACTATCGTTGGAGTGACCGATCCTTCTTAATACGTAAAACGTATTTCCAACAAAGAATCCAAACTTAGTTGCTTTCTAGTTCTCACAAGTTTGATTCGTGTAGAATCGCACAAGTTACCTACCATGAGCTTGTCTGATGCTGGCTCAAGCAGGATTTCCATCTTCATTGTGAATCGTATCACTCAGATGTTCTGGCAATATCACAAGGATAATGCGTAGGAATTGATTGTGTCCTTGTGAGATGATAAATGGATATCTTTTTGGCTCTAGACTCGATAAGTGCATTTTAGTGGTTGGAGGCTGGAGCAGACTGCCACCTTCTCAATATTAACTAACTCGGAGTGAGAAAGCCAATAGATACATGTTGATCTCCGTGACAATGAGACAAGTTTCTTTTGAGAGAAACCTGAATGGCTAGGGAAGGGTTGTGCATTGCATCACTGGGTCCACGACATCTTGTCTTCAATAGATGTATTGACCTGGTTTCTACCTAGGTTGCATAGAATATTCAACTCCTTCAATGCTTACCAATACGTCATCACTAGCACCTTGTTGTGATTTTTCCAGTGCTAACTTAAGTAATTAGTCCGCATTCAACTTCATTCAACTTCATCTTTCCTAAGGACTACTATTTCTAGCTAGCGAATATCCTTGGGTAGATCCCTCCGGTTCTGGTTGGATCATAGGACTTAGTTTCCTATCCTAAAACACCTTTTGACTCCATCATTCCGTCGTGGACAGTAGGTAGTTTTGGGTAAAGATCGTAACCATAAAACCATTGAAAACCATTCAAAGTGCTTGATAAAAATCAAAACTTTTAACACTCTAAAAGTTTTACATTTTTGAAAGGCTCCCCCTACACACATGCACCGATATACGAAATGGTTTAGCATGTGAAGGAAAGAGTTGCAATCGAGTCTTTAAGATCACATGTTGCAATATATTACATTTTAATCACATTTTCTCCTCCTATCTCTAATATAAAAACATCATATTAGAGATACCAGTTGATTAAAATAAGACAATTTCTGAAAACCGATTGGGAGAGAAACATGTGTGCACGCATGAATCATGGAACTTTTTTAGTCGGGTAGCTCCCCCTCAACAATATATGTGTGTCTTGAAACAAAAACTTGATAAAATTTTGGAAAAACGACACCAAAAAATATGTTGAGGTACGGAGATGAGATGCCTTTTTCCGATATAATATATTATATATGACAGTTTTTGTGACAATCCGTTAATTTATGGTTGATATTTTATTCTCAAGTATTATTTAAAACCATTATTTTAATGTTATATTATGAACTCACTTATTTTTGGGAAGAAATTTGGATTTACGTCTTGAAGTAGCATCGACTACGTCTAAACCGGAGGATTCTACGTTACGTGCTTACGTTTACATACACCGTCTTTGGTGACAGTACGACATTTCAGAAAATAAATTTATCCGTAAATATTATTTTGAGATTTTAATTTTGAGTTGGTTCATAAACTCACAAATTTACGAGAAGAGATTAGGACTTACGTGAATAATTTAACGTCCTTTACGACTAAACCGGAAACCTTAGGATTAGGTATTCACGTTTTCGAACTCCGTTTTTGATGACACAATTTTTATTAGATTCGTTTTGTGCCGTTGATTCATAATTTATAAAAACTTTTTTCGTAAAACAACCCGAGGGCACGCAAATCGAGGAAACTAGAATCGAGGAGTACCCGTAAATAATTGGGGATGAGACAAAACCACTTTTTCCCCACCCCCTACACATGGGATGGCCACAATACTACACCACACCAACTTTGTGTCAAGTTTTAAGCTAAGTTACTTACACTTGTAACTAGCTTAGCTTATAAGCTAACAAACCACAAAACCATCCAAGCCAAAACCACTTCCCTCATTCTCACACATGCAAACCACACACAAAATCTCTCCACCCTCCTCTTTGTGCTGTCCAACTCCACCATAAACACCATTTGATCAAAAGTTCTAGCCATAAACACCATTTGAAGTTATGAAGATTGGTGCAAGTTTTAACATCTAAAAAGGAGTTTTCAAAGGAGTAAAGGGCTGATTATCATCAAGGTGTTCATGTATATGGGTGGTCTTGAAGATGGTCTTGGTTTATCACAAGTTTCTCCATCAAAATCTATGTCTTAATCACAACCTACATCATCTTGGTGGTATAAAGATTGTTCTTCCCATCCTCTTGTTATTTTGATTATGTAATCGTGTATTTTCTTTCTTATTGTATATGTATATGATGAATATATGATGATAAAAATATTATGTGGGGATTTGGTGTTGATAAACATGGGTAAAAAGATGAAAAACTATATGTAAAAGTGGTTAATCTTGCTTAATTTAGTAGGCTGTGTAAAAACAGTAAATAACCATATGATGAACTGATAAAATGGTATAGTTGAATTGATATTCAGTGAGTATTGAGACTTGTACACATGCGAGAGTTGGCCTTGCAATGGGATCATGAAAATGAGTGAGATATGATCAAAACAAGTTTAGAGTGCAAATCTGAGTACACTGTTTTGGACAAATTTTATAAAATACTTAGAGGTTGATTCATCAGTATCTATAATAGGAATAAAAGTAAGCACATATCATGTAGTTTCTGTGATAAAAATTTGGGGTTCTATCTCCATGTAGAACTCTAGATATGATCATTTTAGTAAACTAGATTTTTAGGACTGATTTTGTGAAATTAATGTTTAATATTATTATATAAGCACTCAAACTAATATAGTATAAAATGTGAATTAAAACCCACTAACTTATAAGTTATAAAAATGGACATTATATAAAAATGGTAGTTTGGTAAGTTTTATAAGTTATAAAAACTATATACTAAGTTTTATGTCTTTTTGGCTAAAACCGAAAGATTAACATTTTTGTTAAATAAAACTTAGACGGTTGGACCCATCTAATGTAGACTTTTATAAACTCACATACTGATATATAAACATATATAACAAGTAAAAATCGATAAAACCCGAGCTTTACAACATATAGACATTAACGGGCCAAAGTAGCCTTAATGGACAATAAACCCGACTAATTTGGTAAAACACTTATAAACTTATTTATTGGGCTTAATCCATTTGGGCCCAACATATAAAGTATAATACTGATAATAAAAGTATAATTTGGTTAATGAATAGTATTGGGCTTGTAATAGGCCCATTGGGCTTCAAAATGTAAACAAGTTGAACTAGTGTAACTAGTCTTGAAAATTACCAACACATAAACACTATAATAAATGAGTAAAGATGTATAAACCCAGTTGATCATCATCATATAATCATCATATGTATACATAATTATTATTTTGATAAAGTCATTGGACAATAGTCTAAGACGAGTATTATTTGTCTAGGTTTCCGTGATTGAAGCACGTACCGTACATCCGAATTGCCGATAACCCGCTTTCCCACATCAACGTGATTTCATAGCCTCGCACTCTTTTAAATGTTTTTATGAAATATTTTATAAACCCGCGAGGGAGATAACATGTTAGTTTTACTAAAATAGGACACCATTTGTCCCGATTGTTTGTTTATTAATTTGGACCCGAATGATTATATGACCCGATGAATGATTAAATGACCCGGTAGATGAAATGAAATGGATTATTAAAGTTAGGTTATGTCACTAAAAGTCCCATTAGCATGAATTGTGAACTACCGGGATTTGGTAGACGCTTATGCATATAATAGTACTATTTGGGGACGGTCACCCCAGTTCGCGCCTTGACGGTTGATCCCCGTCGTGCCACATTGATTGGTAAGCGAATTTATGTATGAGAAGATTTACACAAGTGTGATTATTGTGACGACATGCTAATTTAGATGGGCAAATTGAGTTTCGGGCTAGCTACCCGTTGTTTGTTGTAGTAAGGTAACAATGTCATGCTGCTTATAATAATCCAAATAACGAAAGTACTGCTTTATGCATTGAATTACGATATATTACCTGACTAGCAATACAGGGTCTTATTATTGATTTTATGTTCGTGTTTTGGTTTTATATAACCATATTCATATAACGGTTTTTATTTAATCTATACAATGTTATAAAACGTATCGTATGATGTTTTTAACGACAATGGTTTGTATAATGATTTTGAAGGCGAAAGCCTATATTATGATTTTGATAAGGATTTGTATAAAATGACTTTGGCTATTTTATGGCCTATTACAAAGATTTGTACAAAACGATTTTCAGTAATAATTTTATACCGATGTTATATTGATGGATTTTATTAAACTCTATGAATTCACTCGGCGTTATCGCTGACCTTTTCTTTTAACATGTTTTATCTCAGGTACTTGAAGGTAATTCTCGGGATGACAACAAGAATTCATGGCCCGCACTTAAACAATAATTTCCATTCAAATGCTTTGTAAAACCTTTATGAAATACAATGACTTGGGACCTATGTAAAATTTGATATTTATGAATGGAAATGCTTTATTATTAAATGACGCGATTTTTAAGCGTTGTCTATGATGTGAGTAATGTGCTATCCCGTAACACCAACGAGTCTTCCGCTGTATTGAATTGTGTAAAAATTTGGGGATGTTACAGTTTGGTACCAGAGCTCTCGTTATAGAGAACGAAAGATTTTTAAAACCAAGGTTTTGAATAAAACATTTCAAAATCTTTTAACTATAAACATTTTTCTAAAAATGTCTAAAAATCTTTTGACTATAACGGTGCCGAAGAATTCCCGAGTTACCGACAAGGCCAGACTGAGAAGTGTTATTTTAATATATGTATAACTTGGATTATATATATATGATGTAATTTGATTACATGATTGTTTGATGATTATTCTGATATTTATACGAGGTATTTATACGACGTAGATTGTCACAAGGAACCCTAAATCCCCTAGTAAATTAATCGAAGCTATTCTCGTAAGAGTTCTAGCTATCCTAGATCTAAACCAAGTTGTGGATATTTATGATCCCAACAAATGGTTGATACTTGTAGAAATGTAGATATTAGTTGATTATGATATTAAAGAAGAATTGACAAGATTAAAACTGATATTGATGTCATGACGATCTTTCCTGATAGAGTGGAGCTTGACAAAACGTTACCACCTGGAAAGGTGTCATCTGATTCGTTGTCACCTAATTCTTAAATTGAAATCGAAAGGGTGAATGTTGCACTTGAGGCTGTCAATGGAACCATTACCCAAAAAGCCTCATGCCACTAGTACCTTTTCGAGAAGTCTAATCGAATGATCGAGTCGTTTTATACTAGTGACTCATTTGATAAATATTGTTGTAAGGGATATAGGATTGGAAATTAAGTGTTGTTCATATCGAGCTTTTATTGCACTTTGAAGGTCTAAGAATAAAATTGAAAGTATTGGAGAATGAGGTAGGATATCGAATTGAGTATAAGTTGGTTAAAACTTGAATAAAGTAAAATTTAACCCGTATGGAATATGAGATTGATAAGAGGAAGTCGTTAAGTCCTGTGATTGAATTATAAGGTTTTAATTGATTGTTGATTCGTGTTAAGGGTTGTACCTAGGCCATTGTCCAATGACGAGGATGCCCAATGTCCAATAAATAAATTGAAGAAATCTTCTTCTGAATTGGGACCGATGGATCTTCCGGGATAGGTGGGACACCTAATGACTCTTGTAGATTAGTATTCATTGTGGTATCTTTTAAAAATAATCCCTAACTTAACTGAGACATTAGTTGGTAGGATGAGTTCTTGGAATTGTATGACATAGTGACACGTAATGTGTTACGGTACAATTTTGACTTGTTTGTGATTAATGAAAACACTACCTTCGATTGCTAAATTCTACATGTATCGATGTTATCTATCTTTTATTGCTTCATCCTAATGTTCGCATTAGTGATGCAACTATTGAACAAGTACTCATCTCGAATTGACTTACGTTGTGAATTATTCTTTTTGAACGCCATCGAGGTCATGAACCTCATGATTAATTGGCTAAGCTCATTTCCTATTATAATGTAGTTAGTTCTTGGTGAACAACTCTTCATCACTCTTTTGCAGATCACTCGTTGTTTTTATAAGTTAAAACAGTATTCCTTGAGAAAAATCGGATTTTTATCACTATATGGGTTATTTAAAGTGAGACTTATAAATAATCGTTATCGAAGTAAAGTTGTTTATAGAACACCTTGTAAAACTTAATTGTTTTCATAACAAAGAAAATCTTTGTAATTATTTTTTATTCTTATTTTAGAATTAAGCATGAAAATATTTTTATTATAAACATGACGACAAAATTTTGACGAACTGAGTATTGCATCGTTAATCTTGAAATTGTATATAGTTGCGCGCCTACATACAATTTGGAATGGACCATGCAAGGATGATTAGTAGTCACCATAAAACTAATGAATAAACACTACATTTTCATTGAAGATTATGAAAGATTAAATTTTATGAGATCTGCAAGAAGTGAAAAATAGGGACATACTCTTAGGGACACCTACATATACGCCCGTACTATTTATTCTTCTGAGTCGAACTTACTTATCTGTGGAAATTGTCTTATTTGACAATTGAAAATTCTTTCTTGTCCAATTCTCCCGTAGTGAGATTCTTAGGAAAAGTATCTGATTACCGAGTGTTGATACCCGACTGGATGTATCGACGTTCCTATCATTTCTTTTGATTTGGTTTCATTTGAATGACCTGGGTAACGATCCGAGGAGCTTTCGAATGCGTACTCAAATCATGAAAATATGGGATGTATTCATATTCGTTAATGTTTTCGTTTGTATCTGATTTGAAATTCTCTCGCATAGATTATGCGTTGACCTTACTCTTTTAATGGTAGTTGTGTCTCCATATATCCTTGAATTTGTGAAAGATTATGAACTATTATTAGTCTTTTGAGAAATTCATATCTTATCGATGGCAATGAAACTGGAAAGTTGATAATTCCAGTAGAATAGATTGATTGATTATGACATGACGACATTGTCTTAATTGATGGGAACTCGAGTAGAATTCCCCTAAGTGATAAGATGTTGATTATCAAAAGTGATCTAAATAATTCTTGATGGACGACCATATCCTGCATTTAGATTTGAAATTATACCATGAATGGTTGTGTATTAGTCATAGATATTATAATCTAGAAAGAACTTAAAGAAAATTTATTAAAAGAGGTACGTGTTATCTGAAACTTTAGGAGGTATTAGCTGGTGAATTACCTAGACCTTCGCCAGTAAGGCAAGTTGAATCTGGTATCGATTATATTCCCGGTGCTGCACCTGTGGCGTGTGCACTGTACGTCAGCACCATCTGAATTAAAGGAATTACCGTACAACTGAGAGAGTTGTCGGAGAAAGATTTTATTCTACCAAGCTCATCATCATGAATAGCTATGGTATTATTATTTCTTATATATATTGATTACCATGAACTAGGTAAATTGACGATTAAAAATCTATATCCACTACCCAAGATGATAGATTTGTTCGATCATTTACAAGGTAGCGTATATTCGAAGATTTGATCCACGGCATGGTTATCATCAGCTTCGCATCTGCGAAAAAGATTGTCTATTCCAATCATTACATCTAGAACTTGTAATGACCATTATGAGTTTCACGTGATGTCGTTTGGATTGACTAATACACATGTAGCATTCATAAATTTGGTGAATCACGTGTGTAGGCTGTAATTTGATAAATTCATGCTCGTGATCATTAAGAACCATCTGTTTGTTTATAAGAATAAGAATGAGTTAATAATTATTTATAGACTGCCCTAAATTGGCCGAATAATGAAAACCTGTACCTTGAATAATTAACATGTGATTTAAGACTTAATCCTTTATATTAATTGACCGTGTGATTAATAGAAAATGGAATATATATACTCTTCAAAAATTGGAACCATTAAGGCTTTGGGTTTTACCAAAAAGAAAATGGAAATATGTTTTGACAAATGTTTTAACAAAGGATTTTTAAGGGATTATTCCCTTATACACAAATCATTTAACTAAACTCCTGTTTAGGGGTAAATGTTTGTGTATACCTCAAAACAACCTAAGAGGGATTGAGGAAACCGTTAAACCATGACTTAAAATTTGAAACGACAATTTTTGCTTTCAACTAAGAAAATTTTGACCAAAGTATAAACAAAGATTTTTCAAACATTTACGAATCTTATTAATTATTTTCGATAAATCAACAAAAATCTTGTTAAGTAAATTCAAATTTATTTTGAACATTTTTATATAATTGGAAAAAAAACTGAGAAAATTTAAAACTTTTTGCGTTTACGTTTCATAAAAATTAAATATTTATTATTTAATTACTTGTAGTAATTACCGACGCTTTAAACGTCGGATTGAGCAAAACTGATAAAAACAATAGTTGAGATAGAACTAAGACTTAGAAAATGTGAAGAAAGAATTTTCGAATAAATACGGTCATGATATTTATTCCATCTAGGAAAGTGAACGTAATTACTGACACATTATGTAGAAAAGATAAAGAACCAATTAGGACATGTTCCTTAATAATGAAGGTGCAAAATAAATTGCGAACAAGTTAAAAATAGCTGATGCTTGTAAAAAGGATAATATAGATAATAAAAAGGGTTCACGACTAATGTGAACCATTAGAATTGAGAAGCCGATGGCATTAAATGTTTTTAAAGGCCACTTGTGGTTGCCTAAATATTGTGAGATATAGTTATGTTGGAATCTTGTAAGTATAAGTATTTTATTCATGACATTTATGATTTCATGTATTTTTATCTAAAGAAGTTGTACTAATGGAAAATTATGAAGGCAGACATCGCCTCATACATTAGTAAACGTCTAGCTATTGCAAAGGTCATCATCTGAATTTGATTCGATTGGGTCATCGTCGACTGACTGACCAAATCTACTAATATCATTCCTGTTAATGATAGATTCTTGATGAAGAAATTGACTCTTTTGTATTTAAAGGAGTGGTGTAAACATGGTGTGCCTGTATCGATCATCTCTATCAAGATCCTCGCTTCGCATTGAATTTCTAGAGATTTGCTCAGAAGTCATTAAGAACGAATCTTGATGAGAGTACTGTGTACCACCCCAATCGAAGGGAAAAGGTAAAGTAACGATACAAAATACTATAAGTGTTGTTCTATGTTCGAATGATTGAACTTTGGTAATAAACTGTAAAAATTTTTTCCTTTGGAGAGATTATCATTGATAGTTATCGTATTAGGATCAAGATCGAATCTTGTGAGGATATATATTAGAGCATCTGTAAGCAGGAGTTGGGATGAAGACACCTGACATACACCCATTGTGAGTTGGACATGTCTTTTAGGTTTAAGGTTTCCTATGATGGCGAACCTAACCTTACAAAATACTCGACCCGCGAGACCTGAAATGATTGTTGAAATTAGGATCTGATTATTGACTGCCGGTAGTGGGAAGGAGGTTATGTGAATATGCATTGTAGATCTTGAAGTGCCAGATGGGTAGCGAAGTTATGCCAAAAATTTTAACCATGGAAAAATGAATTGATGATCTGAAAGATCATGGGATATAAGTCCCCGTTGTATGGGACCATTGAGATGATGTAAAAGTTGGTTTGAAAGGCATATAAGATGGATCTACCCTAGGACTTCAAGGGCTGCGTGAATTATGATTCGTATATCTAACTTGATAAAATGTATATCAAGTGAAAATCTGACTAATCCTTAATGAAGTTTTGATCGGCGAAAAGTTGCATTCATAAAAAACCCATGAACATCATGGATAGAGAAAGTAAGTCGACATTAAGCCTGATCTTATTCCCGTAGTTATGTTTGATGAAACTCGCGTATTGTAATGAATTACACTTGTGAGAAAAGACCGAATGTGGAGGAAATACCCACATGGCTTTAACTCTATAAGAAGCGAGTAGTAAGATAAGATGATCTTTGAGGACAAAGATCCTGTTTAGGGGTAAATGTTGTGACAATCCGTCAATTTATGGTTGATATTTTATTCTCAAGTATTATTTAAAAACATTATTTTAATGTTATATTATGAACTCACTTATTTTTGGGAAGAAATTTGGGTTTACGTCTTGAAGTAGCATCGACTACGTCTAAACCGGAGGATTCTACGTTACGTGCTTACGTTTACATACACCGTCTTTGGTGACAGTCCGACATTTCAGAAAATAACTTTATCCGTAAATATTATTTTGGGATTTTAATTTTGAGTTGCTTCATAAACTCACAAATTTACGAGAAGAGATTAGGACTTACGAATAATTTAACGTCCTTTACGACTAAACCGGAAACCTTAGGATTACGTATTCACGTTTTCGAACTCCGTTTTTGATGAGAAAATTTTTATTAGATTCGTTTTGTGCCGTTGATTCATAATTTATAAAAATATTTTTCGTAAAACGACCCGAGGGCACGCAAATCGAGGAAACTGGAATCGAGGAGTAACCGTAAATAAATGGGACGGCCACAATACTACACCACACCAACTTTGTGTCAAGTTTTAAGCTAAGTTACTTACACTTGTAACTAGCTTAGCTTATAAGCTAACAAACCACAAAACCATCCAAGCCAAAACCACTTCCCTCATTCTCACACACGCAAACCACACACAAAATCTCTCCACCCTCCTCTTTGTGTCGTCCAACTCCACCATAAACACCATTTGATCAAAAGTTCTAGCCATAAACTTCAACTATACTTCACATATGTTGAAGCCAAGTTGAAGTTACGAACATTGGTGCAAGTTTTAACATCTAAAAAGGAGTTTTCAAAGGAGTCAAGGGCTGATTATTATCAAGGTGTTCATGTAGATGGGTGGTCTTGAAGATGGTCTTGGTTTATTACAAGTTTCTCCATCAAAATCCATGTCTTAATCACAACCTACATCATCTTGGTGGTATAAAGATTATTCTTCCCATCCTCTTGTTATTTTGATTATGTAATTATGTATTTTCTTTCTTATTGTATATGTATATGATGAATATATAATGATAAAAATATTATGTGGGGATTTGGTGTTGATAAACATGGGTAAAAAGATGAAAAACTATATGTAAAAGTGGTTAATCTTGCTTAATTTAGTAGGCTGTGTAAAAACAGTTAATAACCATATGATGAACTTATAAAATGGTATAGATGAATTGATATACAGTGATTATTGAGACTTGTACACATGTGAGAGTTGGACATGCAATGGAATCATAAAAATGAGTGAGATATGATCAAAACAAGTTTAGAGTGCAAATCTGAGTACACTGTTTTGGACAAATTTTATAAAATACTTAGAGGTTGATTCATCAGTAGCTATACAGGAATAAAATAAAGCACATATCATCTAGTTTCTGTGATAAAAATTTGGGGTTCTATCTCCATGTAGAACTCTATATATGATCATTTTAGTAAACTAGATTTTTAGGACTGATTTTGTGAAATTAATGTTTAATATTATTATATAAGCACTCAAACTAATATAGTATAAAATGTGAATTAAAACCCACTAACTTATATATATTTCATTTATATAAATGCATAAGGATAAATAAAGGGACATTATATAAAAATGTTAGTTTGGTAAGTTTTATAAGTTATAAAAACTATATACTAAGTTTTACGTCTTTTCGGCTAAAACCGAAAGATTAACATTTTTGTTAAATAAAACATAGACGGTTGGACCCGTCTAATGTAAACTTTTATAAACTCACATACTGATATATAAACATATATAACAAGTAAAAATCGATAAAACCCGAGCTTTACAACATATAGACATTAACGGGCCAAAGTAGCCTTAATGGACAATAAACCCGACTAATTTGGTAAAACACTTATAAACTTATTTATTGGGCTTAACCCATTTGGGCCCAACATATAAAGTATAATACTGATAATAAAAGTATAATTGGGTTAATTATTAGTACTGGGCTTGTAATAGGCCCATTGGGCTTCAAAATGTAAACAAGTTGAACTAATGTAACTAGTCTTGAAAATTACCAACACATAAACACTATAATGAATGAGTAAAGATGTATAAAACCACTTGATCATCATCATAAAATCATCATATGTATACATAATTATTATTTTGATAAAGTCATTGGACAAAAGTATAAGACGAGTATTATTTGTCTAGGTTTCCGTGATTGAAGCACGTACCGTACATCCGAATTGCCGATAACCCGCTTTCCCACATCAACGTGAGTTCATAGCCTCGCAAACTTTTAAATGTTTTTATGAAATATTTTATAAACCTGCGAGGGAGATAACATGTTAGCTTTACTAAAATAGGACACCATTTGTCCCGATTGTTTGTTTATTAATTTTGACCCGAATGATTGTATGACCCGATGAATGATTAAATGACCCGATAGATGAAATGAAATGGATTATTAAAGTTAGGTTATGTCACTAAAAGTCCCATTAGCATGAATTCTGAACTACCGGGATTTGGTAGACGCTTATGCATATAATAGTATTATTTGGGGACGGTCACCCCAGTTCGCGCCTTGACGGTTGATCCCTGTCGTGCCACATTGATTGGTAAGCGAATTTATGTATGAAAAGATTTACACAAGCGTGATTATTGTGACGACACGCTAATTTAGATGGGCAAATTGAGTTTCGGGTTAGTTACCCGTTGTTTGTTGTAGTAAGGTAACAATGTCATGCGGCTTATAATAATCCAAATAACGAAAGTACTGCTTTATGCATTGAATTACGATATATTACCTGACTAGCAATACAGGGTTGATATAATGATTTTGTATGGGTTCTAAATTCTCTCGATATCCTCTCGAATTGATCTTGGTTCTAAGTAGAATGATTGTTCTTGGTCACTAAAAAGGGAAGTGATTTTCTAATCTACTAAAAGTTTTAAATGCATTAAAATGTAAACTTAAATTTAAAAGCAATTAAATTAATAACAATTAATAAAACTTGAATTAAAATTAAAATTAAAATTAAGCTATAAATATTAAATGAAGAAACAGTAAGTAACCCTTAAAAATGCTCAAAAGTAATTTGATTCGGAAGTGGACCTTGATTCGGAAGTTCACTCGGAACTTGGTTCGGAACCCTTGATCCGGAACTTCGTTCGGAAGTTTACTCGGAACCTTCACTTGGAACTTCACTCGGAAGTTGATCCGGAACTTTCTTCGGAAGTTGATTCGGAAGTTGTTGACCCGGAAGTTCACTCGGAACTTTTGATCCGGAAGTTTATTCGGAAGACTTGTAAAGAATATTCATCCGGAACGTTTAGACTGACACGGAACTTTTTAACATAAATTCATTCGGAACTTTAAAAAAGGAAAATTCATTCGGAACTTTAAAAATTCATTCGGAACTTTTTGAAAAGAAAATTCATACGGAACTTTTTATGCTCATTCGGAAGTTTTAGTTCATCCGGAACTCTTGGTTCGTCCGGAACTTATGGTTCATCCGGAACCTGGGACTCAAGAACAGTAACTTTCAGAAAAACAGGGAAGTACGATTTCGATCCAAAAATCACCAAGTTTTTCACCAAAACTTAAACAAATCTATTCCCTAATCATCTACTAACCATAAACTACAAATCCCATCAATAAAAACATAAAACCCAACAACTTTTGAAGATCAAATCAACTAAAATAAGAACTTTAACTTTTTACCAAATAGATTAAGATGAACAAGATGAAATGGAAAGATTGATGTATTGAATGATTAAGGTTTTAACAAACAAAAGATAAAGATTAAATTACAAGATTGAAAAACAAGAATCAAAATCACCAAACACCCTAGTGGTGTTGGTGATGCTACGAACATAACGGGAGAAAAAGAAGGAGAATGAAAAAACTAAAAACTGGATGAAAAGTGTGAGGGGAACCCTTTATATAGGTGTCCCCTTTGGTTGGTGAGTGGGCTTTCTCCCGTTCTTCTTGTCTTCTCGTCTTTTCAGAAAAGTTGACGTTTTCGATTCTGATTCGGGATTTGTCGTCGATTAAATTCAACTCGTCTTTTAATTTCTTCGTTTAATAGTCTTGAGTTTCTTCGACTTATGTAAATCTTCCATCTTTGGTCCTTTTCTTCGATAAATCGTCAAATAGGCCCAATGACTTCAAATCTTTTGCATCTCTTGGACAATAGACTTCGTCTTGAGTCTTTTTCTTCCATAAAACCCGTGCAATCCCATCTTTTCTTCAATATTCATCCGGTTGGCTCTGAAAACACAATAAACACAAAAACCACGCATAATTCCAAAAAAATGATATTAAATACGTGTTTTGGTCTTGTTTTAGTAAGAAATAAGTGGTAAAAGGATGGGTGTTTACACACCTATCAAATCCCCTACACTTAACCATTGCCATGCCCTCATGCAATGCTTAGCGATAAAGCAAATTTACACTTTTCTCATAATCAATCAACCTTGGCCTTATTAAATTACTACTAAACAAAAATTAAAGTACTAAGAGAAATTAAAATCTTTAAAGTAAACAAAAGGATAGAAAACCATTTTCTCTTGAAAATAGCTACATGGAAATAACTTGCAAAGATATCAATAACTTACATTAGGGCTTGGGTGCTACGAAGATTTATCATCCCCAAGTTTCACGTTCCCCAAACTAAGCTTAAAAACGAGATCATTGTTATTATAAGTTAGTAAATCAAACACTTACACACATGGCTTAATTATATACTTAAACTCCCTTATTCCTAGGTATATCTCTTATATTTTATTTTTGTCTTAGAATGATCATGAAGATGCATTTTTGGACTTATTTTGATAATTTATTTAGGCTGAAAGCAAAGTAGGACGATTTGATCAATAGTTAGCTAAAGGACAAAATCTCTTAAAACTGCTTCTCGGGATATCAAAAAGTTCATATCTTGGCATAACTCGGTTCACGATTTGAGACCTTTCTCGGGCCGATATTTGGCATGTACTTCATACTTCATATCTTGAGAGACGTGCTTGAGATAATGGTCTTCTCATCGTTCATAGAGTTTCTTCACTTGGAGACTTTTGAGAGGTACTCCAACTTTGTTGACCACGACTTCATGATTATTCTTCAATCTCTAATTGGGATTTTGAGATACAACTATCCGCCTCCTTTTCGGACTTGGATCTATTTATCCACATACCTTGTTAGGGTCTTTTCGGATAGACTTCTCCATGATCTTTATGGGAGTTGATTGCTTTTCGTCGTGAGTCTTGATCCTTCATATTGACTTTGGGAATAATGCTTTTCACATCACCTTGGATCTTTAGCAATAAGATTGAATCCTCATGCCTTGTTAGGGTCTTTTCGCACTCGCCAATCTTCGCGCCCCGCGTCATAAGTTATGCCTTGGCTATGAACTCTTATCATTACCGAGCAACTTTTAAACGATCTTGGGCTAGAAGCTAAGTAACTTTTCAAATCGTACCACCTTACTTATTGCAGATAAATTATTATCAAATGATGGGAGAATAGGCAAATAATTACACCAAGTGAGCTTGTGTAAGAATACCGACTTATAATTGACTCTATCATTACTCGTCCTCCACAATTTAAAATCTCAAGTAAAGAGACTCGTGGATACTTAGCCTAATAAACCAATTAAGGTCTACATGGTTAAGGATACTAGCTATAATAAACTTGGATAAGTCTATTCGGGTTGAGTCAAAATAAACGCAACGGGCCTAATATGTCAAAGATTTCTAAACTAGCTACACCACTTTATTTATTTACTTTTGACTTTATTACGGGATATATACATATGAAAGCAACGATAAAAATTTAAAAATTACGACAAAATGGCCAAAGTTAATAAAAAATTTGAAAAATGTTGAAAAATAGGATTTTCCGGTTAAATGAAGGCATTTTCATGGAAAAGTCCACTTAAAACTTCGATAGAAGTCCCCCCCTACACTTAAGATAAACATTGTCCTCAATGTTTAAGCATGTGGGAAAAGTCCCCCCTACACTTATGACATTGTGAACGTTGGTTAACTCAAGTTAAGGAAGAGACGACTAAAGTGATCAATTTCAAATGTGAGTATGAAGAAAAATGAATCATGATAGTTGAGAGATAGAACCGGATTTCAGATAACACAGGAGCACGGTTCTTCAAAAATTCCAAGAGTGCATTCATCCCTATAATCACATCACCACACAAAAACAAACACCTATAGAGGTCCCCCTACACTTAGGAGGTTAAACGGAAAAGGATAGATACTCGGGCTGCCTCCCGAGGAGCGCTTGTTTTTGATAACCGAGTCACGAGCCTGACTCGACCCAAAATTAGTTCATGGGAACGTGGTGAGGGATGGAATCATCACTTGAGAGATGTCCTCACCAAAGTGTAATTTCAAATGCTGGCCATTCACCTTGAAGTTGGGCCCATTTGGCTGAGAAAGCTCAATGGTGCCATAGGAAAAACATTGGCGATGGTGAATAGACCAGACCAGCGGCTCTTCAACTTGCCTGAGAAGATCTTCAACCGAGAGTTAAAGAGTAAGACTTGATCACCAACGTGGAACTCTTGGTTCTTGATTTTAGCATCGTGGACAATCTTGGTCTTCTCCTTGTAGATCAATGAGTTCTCGTAAGCTTGATTCCTCAATTCTTGTAGCTCGTTGAGTTGAATCTTGCGAAAATCATCGGCTTTGTTGATGTCGAAGTTAGCCCACTTCAAGGCCCAGTATGCCTTATGTTCCAGCTCGATAGGAAGGTGGCAAGCTTTCCCGTACACAAGACGATAAGGCGTACAGCCGATCGGGGTCTTATAAGCAGTACGGAAAGCCCACAGAGCATCATCTAACTTATCGGCCCACGCGGCGCGATGCTCTCCCACAGTATGCTCCAAAATTCTCTTCAATCCACGGTTGGATATCTCGGCTTGACCGTTGGTTTGAGGATGATAGGCGGTGGAAAGACGGTGATTGACACCATACTTTGCCATGACTCTTGCAAATTGATCGTTGCAAAAATGAGTCTCGCGGTCACTGATAATAGCACGAGGAACACCGAATCGAGCAAACAGTTGTTTCAAGAATTTACAAACCACCCTCGCGTCGTTAGTAGGTAAAGCCTTGGCTTCAACCCATTTGGAAACGTAGTCAACAGCGACAAGGATGTATTTGTTGCCTTTAGAAGAAGGGAATGGCCTCATAAAGTCGATGCCCCATACATCGAAGATTTCACATTCTTGTATGAAATTTTGAAGCATCTCATCTTTATGTGTGATCTTGCCTTGTTTTTGGCAAGAATCATAATGTTTAACCATCTCGTGAGCATCACGGTAAATGGTGGGCCAATAGAATCCCGAATCAAACACTTTTTTGGCAGTGTAGTTGGGACCAAAGTGACCACCGGTGGGTCCTTTGTGGCAAGCCTGGAGAATGTCCAAAGCGGCCGGTCCGTCAACACATCGGCGAATAATCAAGTCAGCGCATTGTTTGAATAGAAAAGGGTCATCCCAAAAGTAAGTCTTAACATCGTTCAAGAACTTCTTTTTTTGTTGGGATGTTAACCCTTGGATGAGAACGCCACCCGCTAAGTAGTTTGCAATATCGGCAAACCACGGGGTGCCATCAAGATTGATATTCATAGACATTAAGGTCTCAAGGGGGAAAGAATCATTGATCTCTTTGTTCGGATGATCCCCTTGATATGGATCCTCAAGTCTGCTCAGATGATCCGCGGCCAGGTTTTCGGCTCCCTTCTTGTCACGAATTTCAGTGTTGAATTCTTGAGGAGTAAAACCCAGCGAAGAAGTCTTGGCTTAGAATCATGCTTTTTCATCAAGTACTTCAACGCGGAATGGTCCGTGTATACGATTGTGGTGGAAAGGACAAGATAGGAACGGAACTTTTCAAAAGCATAGACAACAGCTAAAAGCTCTTTTTCGGTTGTCGTATAATGCAATTGTGCCCCCGTCATTGTCTTGCTAGCATAGTGGATTGGTTGGAAGTGTTTATTCACTCTTTGGCCCAAAATCGCACCAATAGCAAAGTCGCTAGCATCGCACATCAACTCGAAAGGCAGCTCCCAATTAGGGGTAACTAAGACGGGTGCCTTAGTAAGCTTATCCTTAAGCAAGTTGAAGGCTTCAAGGCACTCTTTGGAAAAGATAAAAGGGGTATCTTTTTCCAAGAGGTGGGTCATCGGGCGAGCGATTTTAGAGAAATCCTGAATGAATCGACGATAGAAGCCCGCATGACCCAGAAAGCTTCTCACACCCTTCACGGTTGAAGGTGGAGGTAATTTGGCTATGACATCAACTTTAGCACGATCGACTTCAAGACCGGCTTTAGAAATTTTGTGTCCTAGCACAATGCCTTCTTTTACCAAAAAATGGCATTTTTCCAAATTCAGAACAAGGCGAGTGTCTTCGCACCGCTTAAGCATACGTTCCAAATTGGCAAGGCAAGAAGAGAAGGAATCCCCGAAAACCGAGAAATCATCCATGAAGACTTCCATGGTTTGTTCAACCATGTCATGGAAGATAGCTAACATGCACCTTTGGAAAGTCCCGGGGGCATTGCATAAGCCAAAAGGCATTCTTTTGTAAGCAAATGTGCCATAGGGACAAGTGAATGTTGTCTTCTCTTGATCTTGGGGATCGATGGGTATTTGGAAATAACCCGAGAAACCATCAAGAAAGAAGTAATATTCATTACCCGCTAGACGTTCAAGCATTTGGTCCATAAAATGTAGAGGGAAATGATCCTTTCTCGTGGCATCATTGAGTTTGCGGTAGTCTATACAAACTCTCTACCCAGTAACGAGACGGGTAGGAATCAACTCGTTTTTTGCATTGGGCACAACGGTGATGTCGCCCTTCTTGGGCACACAATGGACTGGACTAACCCATGGTGAATCCGAAATAGGGTAAATCATACCCGCATCAAGAAGTTTGATAACCTCTGTTTTGATGACTTCATGGATTTTTGGATTCACCCTTCGTTGGCTTTGAATTGTGGGCTTAAAGTCGTCCTCCATGAGAATTTTGTGTGTGCAGAAGTGAGGATCAATTCCACGAATGTCGGAGATTTTCCAAGCGATAGCTGTTTTATGCTTCTTCAACACGGCGACAAGTCGGGCTTTTTCTTCTTCTTTTAGGTCCTTTGCGATGATGACGGGCGACTTCTCGTTGTCTTCAAGGAAAACATACTCAAGATGAGGAGGTAGGTCCTTAAGCTCAAGAGTGGAAGGATCCTCAATAGATGGTGAAATTAACGATGGATCATCATTAGTCACCTCTTTAGGAGAAGGAGGATCAATAACAGTAACCGTCGGAGATAGTGGAGAAAGATTGTCTTCTTTGAGAAGGTTTTCAATGAGGCGGAGATCTTCATCCCAATTGGTGGTCGAATCGTCATGGTCTAAGTTCACATCTCCCATGGTAGCTTCCAAGTCTTTCCAAAGGAAATCACTTTCTCCAAATAGAGATAGTGATGAGTCGATAGAGGAAACGGTCTCAACATTGGGAAGAGAGGTAGGAATACTTTTACAAGCATCTTTGAAGTGTTCTTTACAAGCCTCATCAAGAACGTCAATACAATTAACACTCTCGTATGAATAAGGCTGTTTAGAAAGCTTTCCCATGTTGAAGACGATCTTATCGTCACCCACTCTCATGATAAGCTCACCGGCTTCAACATCGATTAGAGTGTGACCGGTCCTCAGGAATGGACGACCAACGATCAATGGCACATGAGGGTCCATGTCGTAGTCAACGACGACGAAATCAGCAGGAAAAGTGAATTTGTCGACTCCTACAAAGACGTCTTCCGCTATTCCGACTGGATAAGCAACCGTACGGTTAGCTAATTCCAAAGTCATTTTGGTGGGGACTAGCTCAGGGAGAGATAATTGCTTCCAAACGCTTAAGGGCATTAAGTTGATACTGGCACCTAGATCGGCTAGGGCCATGCAATTCTCTACTCCCGGGAAGTTGCAAGGGATTAAGAAACGACCCAGATCACCAAGCTTGGTTGGAAATTTCCTTAAGAGCACTGCGGAGCAGTTCTCATTAAGTTGGGTCTGAGCGATGTCAAGAAGCTTTTCCTTATCACTTAGAAGATCTTTAAACATCTTAGCGTATTTGGGCATGTGAGCGAGAGCCTCGGCAAAGGAGATATTAAAATTCAATTGTTTAAACATTTTGAGAAAGTTTGAAACATGAATATCATCCTTTCTCTTTTGCTTCTCTTTCCTCAACCTTGAAGGATAAGGTATATTGGATGAATAAGAAGGCTTTAGGGGAATAGGTCACTCACAACCACGGGTGGTGGGGAAATGGGGGTAGAAGGTGAAGGAGGCGGAGAAATTAGGGAAGTAGAAGGATGAGGAATAGTAGCAGGTGACTCGTTCTCCTTATTCACAACCACTAGTGGAGGTATAGGAAGCTCAGGTTCCTTTGTACCTTTGCCACTGCGAGTGGTGATTGCTTTCATCTCCCCTATTGGATTCGCAACGGTGTTACTCGGAAGAGTACCCGAAGAAGATGGTTGATTACCTTGGAAGAAACTAGCCATCATGTTCTTTAAGTCATTCGTTTGACTATCCAACGTGTTTCTCATGTCAGCTCTCAGATCGTTCCCTTGTTTGACCAGGTCTGCTTTCAAATTGAACACTTCCCGCTGAAGATTTCCCACGATCACATATTAGTCCTCATGTAAGTTTCCACTTCCTGGTGTAAAGCGGTGGGTTGGTTGGGAGGAACAGTATATGCGGGTGGTTGATAAGCAGGTTGCTGGTAAACTTGGTTGTTTCTTTGAGGTGGTTGTTGTTGTTTGTGAGGAGGTAGGTATGGTGTACGAGGTGGTTGTTGTTGTTGAGGAGGGCGATTGAGGTTTTGTTGTTGGTTTGGGTTGTTTGGAGGAAAATCGGGTGGTGAGAGATAGTTGTTTGAACGGTAGCTAAGCAAGTTGCGGTCACCTTGAGGTCTAGCTTGATAAGCAGGTTGAGGATAGGTGCCGTATGCTGCATTGACATTCTCAGAAGGGTAGTCTTGGGTGGCAGTACAAGTGGTGTAAGAGTGAGGACCCCCGCATATCTCGCATGGTTGGCTAACAGCATTGACTTGAGCGTCTTTAGCGTTTCTAGCGTTGATGCTGTTGGTGTTGCTGGCGGTTTGGGTAGCAAGCGATTCAAGAAGCGTAGTGATTTTGTCAAGTCGCTTATCGCTGTCACTAGTACTAGCACTAGCGACATTGGTCCGAACACTCTTGGTTTGCACACGAGACTTATTCTCAATGATATCCCAAGCAGCATTGGAAGTCTTAGCCAAAAGATTACCCCCCGAGGCACTGTTTAGTGAATCTTGGTCATTCATGCTTAAACCATTGTAAAAAGTGTTAATTTGGTGCACTTTAGTAAAACCATGTTGTGGGCATTTTCTCAAAAGGTCTTTGAAACGGTCCCAAGATTCACTAAACGAGTCATCGTACTTTTGTTCAAAATTTATGATTTCATTCCGCAAAGCGGTAGTACGAGAGGGTGGGAAAAAGTAATTGATAAACTTGGTCTCCAAATCTGTCCACGAAAGAATACTCTGTGGCGGTTCCTTAGCAAGCCAATGCCGGGCTTGTCCCTCTAAAGAAAAGGGAAAAAGTTGTAACCGGATTACCTCTTGTGGAACACCATTGAATTTGACCGTATTAGTGAGTTGCAAGAATCTCTTGATGTGGTCATGTGGATCATCAATGGTGCGCCCCAAGAATGGTTGAGCGGAGACCATCTGGATAAAGCCGGATTTGAGCTCAAAATTGTTGGGTGCAATCGCTGGTATAACAATTGGATCAGTGTTGCCATCTACATGAGCTTGCAGCAGTTCAATCATCGGGCGATTATCCGGTAGAGGCTCATTGTTGTTGTTATTATTCATGTTGTTGAAAGGTGGGTTGTTGTTGTTATTATTGTTGTTTTGAGGTGGGTTATTGTTGTTGTTTTGTACACCCGCCATGTCTAAGTCTTCGAGAGGCTCGGGCTCTTGATAAGACGTGGATCGAGTGTGCATACACCTGCAAAAGAACTAACAAGGCAAAACAAAGCAGAAATATTTTTGGTTTTTTTATGTTTTTTTAATTTTTTGGATTTTTGAAAATTTTATATTTTTTAGGATTTTTGAAATTTTTTATGAAAAAGTAACGTTCAAGGGGAACGGATCCCAAAATCCAAGTTCTCACAAATAACTGTTGATCTTAACGAGAAGAGCCGGCAGCGGCGCCATTTGATATAATGATTTTGTATGGGTTCTAAATTCTCTCGATATCCTCTCGAATTAATCTCGGTTCTAAGTGGAAAGATTGTTCTTGGTCACTAAAAAGGGAAGTGATTTTCTAATCTACTAAAAGTTTTAAATGCATTAAAATGTAAACTTAAATTTAAAAGCAATTAAATTAATAACAATTAATAAAACTTGAATTAGAATTAAAATTAAAATTAAGATATAAATATAAAATGAAGAAACAGTAAGTAACCCTTAAAAATGCTCAAAAGAAATTTGATTCGGAAGTGGACCTTGATTCGGAAGTTCACTCGGAACTTGGTTCGGAACCCTTGATCCGGAACTTCGTTCGGAAGTTTACTCGGAACCTTCACTCGGAACTTCACTCGGAAGTTGATCCGGAACTTTCTTCGGAAGTTGATTCGGAAGTTGTTGATCCGGAAGTTCACTCGGAACTTTTGATTCGGAAGTTTATTCGGAAGATTTGTAAAGAATATTCATCCGGAACTTTTAGACTGACTCGGAACTTTTTAACATAAATTCATTCGGAACTTTAAAAAAGGAAAATTCATTCGGAACTTTAAAAATTCATTCGGAACTTTTTGAAAAGAAAATTCATACGGAGCCTTTTATGCTCATTCGAAAGTTTTAGTTCATCCGGAACTCTTGGTTCGTCCGGAACTTATGGTTCATCCGGAACCTGGGAACTTAAGAACAGTAACTTTCAGAAAAACAGGGAAGTACGATTTCGATCCAAAAATCACCAAGTTTTTCACCAAAACTTAAACAAATCTATTCCCTAATCATCTACTAACCATAAACTACAAATCCCATCAATAAAAACATAAAACCCAACAACTTTTGAAGATCAAATCAACTAAAATAAGAACTTCAACTTTTTACCAAATAGATTAAGATGAACAAGATGAAATGGAAAGATTGATGTATTGAATGATTAAGGTTTTAACAAACAAAAGATAAAGATTAAATTACAAGATTGGAAAACAAGAATCAAAATCACCAAACACCCTAGTGGTGTTGGTGATGCTACGAACAGAAAGGGAGAAAAAGAAGGAGAATGAAAAAACTAAAAACTGGATGAAAAGTGTGAGGGGAACCCTTTATATAGGTGTCCCCTTTGGTTGGTGAGTGGGCTTTCTCCCGTTCTTCTTGTCTTCTCGTCTTTTCAGAAAAGTTGACGTTTTCGATTCTGATTCGGGATTTGTCGTCGATTAAATTCAACTCGTCTTTTAATTTCTTCGTTTAATAGACTTGAGTTTCTTCGACTTATGTAAATCTTCCATCTTTGGTCCTTTTCTTCGATAAATCGTCAAATAGGCCCAATGACTTCAAATCTTTTGCATCTCTTGGACAATAGACTTCGTCTTGAGTCTTTTTCTTCCATAAAACCCGTGCAATCCCATGTTTTCTTCAATATTCATCCGGTTGGCTCTGAAAACACAATAAACACAAAAACCACGCATAATTCCAAACAAATGATATTAAATACGTGTTTTGGTCTTGTTTTAGTAAGAAATAAGTGGTAAAAGGATGGGTGTTTACACACCTATCAAGGGTCTTATTATTGATTTTATGTTCGTGTTTTGGTTTTATATAACCATATTCATATAACGGTTTTTATTTAATCTATACAACGTTATGAAACGCATCGTATGATGTTTTTAACGACAATGGTTTGTATAATTATTTTGAAGGGGAAAGCCTATATTATGATTTTGATAAGGATTTGTATAAAATGACTTTGGCTATTTTATGGCCTATTACAAAGATTTGTACAAAACGATTTTCGGTAATAATTTTATACCGATGTTATATTGATGGATTTTATTAAACTCTATGAATTCACTCGGCGTTATCACTGACCTTTTCTTTTAACATGTTTTATCTCAGGTACTTGAAGGTAATTCTCGGGATGACAACAAGAATTCATGGCCCGCACTTAAACAATAATTTCCATTCAAATGCTTTGTAAAACCTGTATGAAATACAATGACTTGGGACCTATGTAAAATTTGATATTTATGAATGGAAATGCTTTATTATTAAACGACACGATTTTTAAGCGTTGTCTATGATGTGAGTAATGTGCTATCCCGTAACACCAACGAGTCTTCTGCTTTATTGAATTGTGTAAAAATTTGGGGGTGTTACAGTTTTAAACCATTTTCGGAATGTGTTGGATACATAAAATATCACAATCTCAGAGATGTACCCAATAACATTAAAGGCTTGATTTTAAAATGCTCCCCTTCAAAAATTGATCAAAATAACATATGACATTTTTGAGATATAAAACCACATTATGAGGAAGGGAGTGTTGAACACACAATTTTGAAAAATTTAGAAAAACCTTTTGAGAAATGATTGAAAAATTGGGTTCAACGGTTTTAAAATAATCATGATAGAAGACTTCTCTTCTGTTGCTTAGAGAAAGCGCACTGAAACGTACACTCTCCTTTTGGGTCCGCTTTTCATGAGCTCAAAACTTTGATTGTTTTGTGACAAGCTCATGACCGAGAAAGATAAATTTCCCGTTGTGAAGGATAAGTTATCATCCGTGATAAACGTTCCTTAAGTTAAAGTTCGACTTCTAAGCTGACATTTACTTAGAAGTCGTTTACACGAGCTTAAAACTTTCGAATAGTTTTATTGAAAGCTCGTGTCTGAGAAAATTGAATTTCTTGTTTTGAGGATAAGTCATACTCGAGATGAACTTTCATGTTTTTGAAGTACGAGTTACAGTCTGACATGTGACTGTAAGTCTTTATACATGAACTTAAAAACGTTGAATGTTTTTACAGATAGCTCATGTCCGAGAAAACTTAATTTCTCGTTTTGAGGATAAGTCATCATCGGGATGAACTTTCATGTCTTGTGAGCCCGGGTTACAGTCTGTAATTTAACTATAAGCCATGTAGACACTTAATTGTGAAACCCCTGAGACGCTTGTTTCTCTGATATCTGCTTTCTCAGCAACCAAATTCTGAGAGTGTCTTTTGTTGAACGAGTTACAAATATTGGTCCTTAGTGTTCCTGTTGAACCGTGACGTCGATACATGCACGTGCATCAGTAGTTTGTATGCTTGCATGTCGGTTAGTGATATCTTTGCGAGAACCATGTGGGGGTTCACTGCGAACCTTTGTCGAGCTAGAGGGAAATATATTCTAGTAGGAACCCACGTAAGACCTATTGTTATAAAGGTTCTAACCATTGGTATCCACTTAAGACATGATCTAGGAGTCATAGTTTTCTCATGCACAACGGAAGACTTAGTTGGAGAAATACTATTTCCTTTAGAGTTCCGTCTTTGAGGTGCTCTAGCCTTTTGGTTCACCTTGTTCAGGACTTTAGTGATACAATCATCATGAATGGCATTAAAGACACATTTGTTACATTTCTTGCAAACAAAGTGCTTAGCATCTGAGAAGGCTCTAGTGTTTCTAGGGTAGGCTGATTTGTGCACATCATAGAAGGGTCTAGAATTCCTAGATGTGTGATTAGCGTTCCTAAGTTGTAGTTTGGTCCTTTCTCTTGCTTGTTTCTTGTTCTTAGCATCCTCTAGATAGCTTTGATGACCCGTGTCATTTGAACTACGCCTAGGCATGTTCTTGGAGATAGATCTAGAGTTGCTTGAAGCATTCATGTGATCGGTTTTTGCAGATGCAGTCTGTCTTAAGGAGGGTCTAGATTGTGGAGTGACTGGTTTTGACAAATTGCTACGCATGTCATCTTGAGATGAAAATCTCGGATTCGACGTTGTGGGTCGTTCAGATTTAAATGCATTCGGTTGTCTAGCAACTGAGCGTGGTCTGATTGGTTGAGAAGGAGGATTCTCCATGACAGAATGTTTGGCAAACTTACTATCCACACTATTGCCTTTTAACTTCCTTAATTCGTTTTTCACAGCTGTAAGTGGAAAAACCTTTTCCTGAAGCTGAGCTTTTAATTTCTCATTTTGTAGAAGTAATTGAGCGACATGTTGTTCTAACTTAATGTTCTTATTGCCAAATATGTCGTTATCAGTATTCGCGTCATTACTATCTACAATGTCGATAGGTTGCACAGATATTTCACTTAATGAAGCATGCGGAGGACTTGGATTTGGAGAAGCCAACTTTGATTCTAACAAATTTATTTGTTTCACAAAATGTTCTTTTTCTGTATTAAAATTTTGAAACTTAGTATCCAATTTTTGTTCAAGAACAACATTTGCCTTTTCCAGTTTTTCAAAATAAGCCTCAAATTTGTTTTTTTTTTTTGAAAAATCGAGTTTGGCATCCTCAAAATCTTTTGTCTTCTGAGCTAACAGAATTTCAAGCTCGTGAATCTTAGAATCAACATCCTGGGCACTCTCTTATCCATTAGTACTCGTATCTGATGAATCAGGTGTGGTATTGTTATCAACCTTCTCCACTAGATACTTGTAAAAAATAGGTTCAGATTGCTTAGTATGTTGATAAACATCATATACAACATTTAATTATACCTTAGCCATTGGCTCATCATTATAAATGGGTCTGATATCCGCATCATTGGCTGTGTGATCATTCCCTAATTTGTTGCTGATATGCTGCTTTTCGGATTCTATCCCACTGCTTTCGTTATCAACCGAACATGCATCTAATGCTTGACCATTATCGACATTACTCTCTTGTATCTGCATCAGTCTTTTATGCACCCTTCTTTCAAATTGTCGTTTATGACGTGTTCTTTCAGCAATGGATTTCTTGACATTACTAATGTGAAGACAGAGTTTCTCTTTGAACTCGTAAAGATAGAATGCCTTGTCCTTATCCTCAAGGAATTGCTGAAACAGGTTTTAGAGAACTAAAAAGGTTGCCGAGGATTCATCCTCTTGAAAATCATCTTTTTCAAGTTGCATGTGAAGTTGATTCATGTTTAGTGTGAGCGCGCTGTTGAATGTTCCAACCTCTTGACCAAGTAGTAGGATGAATAGCTGGTTGTATTCGAATGCAATATTAGTTCTTTTGATGAGTTCATTTGAAAGAGTCTGGAGGTGTGACTGAAGTTGCTTGAAATGTTCCAAACATCGCTCTTTAGCTTTCATCATCTTGTACTTGATTGCATGATCGTTTGTGTCCGAATTCGAGCTGTTGTTGGACATTGTCGATGATTGTGAATGGATTATGGATCTTAGTGGATGTGTTGTGATTTGATTGTGGTTGAAATTCTGAATATTCCATTTTTTTTTCTCAGTCCGACAATTAATTCCTCAGTCCGATATAACGGTAAACCGAAAATTTTGTCTCACCAAATTTTGAAATCGAGTCGTAAATAGGCAATAACTAGTAGGAAAAAATTTTGAAAAATGAAAATTTTATCGAAAAATAAAACCTAAAAAACTTTAAATTTGAAAAATAAAACCTAAAAAAATTTTCGCTTCGCCAAAATTTGAAAATGAAGCTTAAATGGCCTAAAAATGGTCTAGGAAAAAATAAATTTCACCATGATTTTCCCGCCAAAAAACTCTTTTTTCTGTAACCTATGTTCCGGGACTAGTCTAGATAGTGGCTAAGTCTGAAAATTACACGAACAAAATTTAGCCAAACATATCGCAATGTCCATCGCAATATCCATCGGAATGTCCATCGAAATGTGATATCGGAATGTTCTATCGGAATGTTCTATCGGAATGTTATACCGGAATGTGCTATCGGAATATCTATCGGAATGTGCTATCATAATACCTATCGGAATGTGCTATCGGAATACCTATTGGAATGTGCTATCGGAATACCGATCGGAATGTGCTATCGGAATACCTGTTGTAATCTTGATCGGAATAGCACTAAAGAGATTCGATCGGAATACTTGATCGGAATGTAGAAACCCTTAAGCTATTCCGACGCAATAATACCACAGTGATCAAAATTTCCACTTTTCTCGGATAAAATCCAACCAATTCGAGATTTTAAGCCAAAAATGATCAAAACAGCAAAAAATTTTGTGTTTTAAGCCAAAGTAAATATACCAAATCTCTACCACAACTATGTAGAAGATTTGTATCAAGAAAAAACCATAAAAAACACAAAAAAATTTGGATCAAATGTTTTAGATCAAAACAGGCACGAAAATCAAGAACACACACACGAATCTTCAACCACCTATCCACTATAGGCTCTTGATACCAAATATTAATCCCACTTCAATCCATAACATAATATTTAGAGTAGAAAGAGAAGAAAGTTAGAGAGAGAAACTAGAGAGAGAAAGTAGAGAGAGTGGTGGAAGGTTTACACTTTTACTATGTGAAAAGAAATGAACCAACCCCCTCTTCCACACATGGAAGAGGGTATATATATACCCTTGGCTTGTTGGGCCGTGGGTTAAGTAACTTAGGCCGGGCTTGGCCTATCTTGGGCATAAAGCCCCTACCTTAGACAATATTAGCTTAAAGTCCAAGCCCAGTTAACCCGACTAACCCATTACAATACAAGACCATTTATGACTAAGATGACCTATTACATTCTTGTTTGACTATATAAAATATAGGGCTAACAATCTCTCCCAATGTATCGGTCATCTTTAAAATGCATAAGATGATTGAGTGAATACATTTTTGTGGAGGTGATCTTCCTTCTTAGGTCTTGTTACTTGGTCTTGGTCTTGTTTGTAACGGTTTTGTTCCTTCATGCCTTGTGATCTTTATCTTGAGCCTTTGTCTTTTGACTTTGAGTGCTTGAGATCTTCAATCTATCCTTGATAGTGTTCATATTGTGCTATTGTGAAAAGATGACCTATTACATTCTTACATTCTTAAGTATCTTGATTATCGCCATCAAGTGCTATTGTGACTTCTGAATCAACATATTCATACTTTGTTGATTTTGAAAGGCTAACAATCTCCCATACAAATATAGTTGTAGTTAGTCCTTCAAATATTCATCAGAGTTGCGGAAGACTTTAACTTTTAGTATGAATATGTGAAGACAACTTCGGTTAGTGCACAGCTAGGCCACCATCTTGATATGCAGCAACATATATAGACACGGATAAAATTGCTTTGAACATTTCACCCTAATTCGGTAGCGTTTTACCTTCGGTCGGTTCCGTTAGACGGTATTTCATATTGTACCTGTTATAGGGTAGATTTGATTAAGAACCTCCTTGACAGGGTTTCCCGGCGGTAGTAGCCAGTTCTCTTTACTCGACCGTCTCAAAGCAGACTGCGAACGTAAAGAGTGAATCATAAGGATAAATTATCCGTCTGATTAGAGTCGTCAATTCAGAATTCCTGGAACAAGTTTGATTCTATTAGAATCGCACCATTGTGCTTTCCAGTTTGTCACAAGCTCGATTCCTAATGAATCTTGCGGGTTACCTACTGCAGTGCTGTTTGAGGTTGACACTGGAAGGATTTCCATTCGTCATTGTGAACACTAAAGAGTGTCACTCTGAATGTTCTGGCAAGATCACACGGATTTTACGAAGAAACCAGGAATCAAGTTTGAATCAATTAAGAATCCGTACTTAGTTGCTTTCCAATTCTCACAAGTTTGATTCGTGTTGAATCGCATAAGTTACCTACCATGAGCTTGTTGGATGATGGCTCAAGCAGCATTTCCATCTTCATTATGAATCGTATCACTAAGATGTTCTGGCAATATCACAAGGATAATGCGTAGGACTCGATTGTGTCCTAGTGAGATGATATATGGATCTCTTTTTGGCTCTAGACTCGATAAGTGCATTTTAGTGGTTGGAGGCTGGAGGAGACTGCCACCTTCTGAGTATTAACTAACTCGGAGTGAGAAAGCCAATAGATACGTGTTGATCTCCGTGACAATGAGACAAGTTTCTTTTGAGTGAAACCTGAATGGCTGGGGAAGGGTTGTGCATTGCATCACTGGGTCCATGACGTCTTGTCTTTAATATATGTATTGACCCGGTTTCTGCCTAGGTTGCATAGAATATTCAACTCCTTTAATGCTTACCAATACGTCATCACTAGCACCTTGTTGTGATTGTTCCAGTGCTAACTTAAATAATTAGTCTGCATTTAGCTTCATTCAACTCCATCTTTCCTAAGGACAACTATTTCTAGCTATGGAATATCCTTGGGTAGATCCCTCCGGTTCTAGTTGGATCATAGGACTTAGTTTCCTTTCTTAAACCACCTTTTGACTCCATCGTTTCGTCGTGTACAGTAGGTAGTTTTGGGTAAAGATCGTAACCATAAAACCATTGAAAATCATTCAAAGTGCTTGATAAAAATCAAAAGTTTTAACACTCTAAAAGTTTTACATTTTCGAAAAGCTCCACCTACACAAATGCATCGATATACGAAATGGTTTAGCATGTGAAGGAAAGAGTTACACTCGAGTCTTTAAGATCACATGTTGCAATATATTACATTTTAATCACATTTTCTCCTCCTATCTCTAATATAAAAACATCATATTAGAGATACCAGTTGATTAAAATATGACAATTTTTGAAAACCGATTGGAAGAGAAACATGTGTGCACGCATGAATCATGGAACTTTTTTAGCCGGGTAGCTCCACCTCAACAATATATGTGTGTCTTGAAACAAAAATTTAACAAAATTTTGGAAAAACGACACCAAAAAGTATATTGAGGTACGGAGATGAGATGCCTTTTCCGATATAATATATTATATATGACAGTTTTAAACCATTTTCGTAATGTGTTGGATACAAAAAATATTACAATTTCAGAGATGTACCCAACAACATTAAAGGCTTGATTTTAAAACGCTCCCCCTTAAAAATTGATCAAAATAACATATGACATTTTTGAGATATAAGACCACATTATGAGGAAGGGAGTGTTGAACACACAATTTTGAAAGATTTAGAAAAACCTTTTGAGAAATGCTTGAAAAATTGTGTTCAACGGTTTTAAAATAATCATGATAGAAGACTTCTATTCTGTTGCTTAGAGAAAGCGCACTGAAATGTACACTCCTCTTATGGGTCCGCTTTTCGAGAGCTCAAAACTTTGATTGTTTTGTGACAAGCTCATGACCGAGAAAAATAAATTTCTCGTTGTGAAGGATAAGTTATCATCCGTGATAAACTTTCCTTAACTTGAAGTTCGAGTTCTAAGCTGACATTTACTTAGAAGTCGTTTACACGAGCTTAAACTTTCGAATAGTTTTATTGAAAGCTCGTGTCCGAGAAAATCGAATTTCTTGTTTTGAGGATAAGTCATACTCGGGATGAACTTTCATGTGTTTGAAGTACGAGTTACAGTCTGACATGTCACTGTAAGTCTTTGTACATGAACATAAAAATGTTGAATGTTTTTATAGATAGCTCATGTCCGAGAAAACTTAATTTCTCGTTCTGAGGATAAGTCATCATCGGGGTGAACTTTCCTGTCTTGTGAGCCCGGGTTACAGTCTGTAATTTGACTATAAGCCATGTAGACGCTTAATTGTGAAACCCCTGAGACGCTTGTTTCTCTGATATCTGCTTTTTCTGCAACCAAACTCTGAGAGTGTCTTTTTTGAACGGGTTACAAATATTGGTCCTTTGTGTTCCCGTTGAACCGTGACGTCGATACATGCACTTGCAGTAGTAGTTTGTATGCTTGCATGTGGGTTAGTGATATCTTTGCGAGAACCATGTGGGGGTTCACTGCGAACCTTTATGGAGCTAGAGGGAAATATATTTCTGGTAGGAACCCACCTAAGACCTATTGTTATAAATGATCTAACCGTCGGTATCCACCTAAGACATGGTCTAGGAGTCATAGTTTTCTCATGCACAGCGGAAGACTTAGTTGGAGAAATACTATTTCCTTTAGAGTTCCGTCTTTGAGGTGTTCTAGCTTTTTGGTTCACCTTGTTCAAGACTTTAGTGATACAATCATCATTAATGCCATTAAAGACACACTTGTTACATTTCTTACAAACAAAGTGCTTAGCATCTAAGAAGGCTCTAGTGTTTCTAGGGTAGGCTGATTTGTGCAAATCATAGAAGGGTCTAGAATTCCTAGATGTGTGATTAGCGTTCCTAGGTTGTGGTTTGGTCCTTTCTTTTGCTTGTGTCTTGTTCTTAGTATCCTCTAGATAGCTTTGATGACCCGTGTCATTTAAAATACGCCTAGGCATGTTATTGGAGCTAGATCTAGAGTTGCTTGAAGCATTCATGTGATCGGGTTTTGCAGATGCATTCTGTCTTAAGGAGGGTCTATATTGTGGAGTGACTGGTTTTGACAAATTGCTACGCATGTCAGCTTGAGATGAAAACCTCGGATTCGACGTTTTGGGTCCTTCATATTTAAACGCATTCGGTTGTCTAGCAACTGAGCAAGCTCTGATTGGTTGAGAAGGAGGTTTCCCCAAGACAGACTGTTTGGCAAACTTAGTATCCACACTATTGCCTTTTAACTTCCTTAATTCGTTTTTCAC
Organism: Glebionis coronaria; assembly: GCA_025667525.1. Lineage (NCBI taxonomy): Eukaryota > Viridiplantae > Streptophyta > Magnoliopsida > Asterales > Asteraceae > Glebionis > Glebionis coronaria. The sequence goes on from CM046875.1 coordinate 128,874,295, forward strand.
AGCTGTAAATGAAAAAACCTTTTCCTGAAGCCGAGCTTTCAATTGCTCATTTTGTAGAAGTAATTGAGCGACACGTTGTTCTAACTTAATGTTCATATTACCAAATATGTCGTTATCAGTATTCGCGTCATTACTATCTACAATGTCGATAGGTTGCACAGATATTTCACTTAATGAAGCGCGCGGAGGACTTGGATTTGGAGAAGCCAACTTTGATTCTAACAAATTTATTTGTTTCACAAAATGTTCTTTTTTGCATTAAAATCTTGAAACTAACGATCCAATTTTTGTTCAAGAACAACATTTGCTTTTTCCAGTTTTTCAAAATAAGCCCCAAATTTTTTATTTTTCTTTGAAAAATCGAGTTTGGCATCCTCAAAATCTTTTGTCTTCTGAGCTAACAGAATTTCAAGCTCGTGAATCTTAGAATCAACATCCTTGGCACTCTCTCCTCCATTAGTAATCGTATCTGATGAATCATGTGTGGTATTACTATCAACCTTCTCCACTAGATACTTGTCAAAAATGGGTTCAGATTGCTCAGTATGTTGATAAACATCATATACAACATTTAATTGTACCTTAGCCATTGGCTCATCATCATAAATGGGTCTGATATCCGCATCATTGGCTGTGTGATCATTCCCTGAGCTGTTGCTGGTATGTTGCTTTTCGGATTTTGTCCCACTGCTTTCTGTATCAACCGAACAAGCATCTAATGCTTGACCATTATCGACATTACTCTCTTATATCTGCATCAGTCTTTTATTCACCCTTTTTCAAATTGTCGTTTATGACGTGTTCTTTGAGCAATGGACTTCTTGACATTACTGATGTGATGACAGAGTTTCTCTTTGAACTCGTAAAATAGAATGCCTTGTCCTTTGACTCAAGGAATTGTTGAAACTGTTTGTAGAGAACTAAAAAGGTTGCTGAGGATTCATCCTCTTGAAAAAAATCTTTTTCAAGTTGCATGTGAAGTTGATTCATGTTTAGTGTGAGCGCGCTGTTGAATGTTCCAACCTCTTGACCAAGTAGTAGGATGAAAAGCTGGTTGTATTTGAATGACATATTAGTTCTTTTGATGAGTTCATTTGAAAGAGTCTGAAGGTATGACTGAAGTTGCTTGAAATGTTCCAAACATCGCTCTTTAGCTTTCATCATCTTGTACATGATTGCATGATCGTTTGTGCCCGAATTCGAGCTGTTCTTGGACATTGTCGATGATTGTGAATGGATTATGGATCTTAGTGGATGTGTTGTGATTTGATTGTGGTTGAAATTTTGAAAATTCCATTTTTTTCTCAGTCCGAAAATTAATTCCTCATTCCGATATAACGGTAAACCGAAAATTTTGTCTCACCAAATTTTGAAATCGAGTCCTAAATAGCCGATAACTAGTAGGAGAAACTTTTGAAAAATAAAAATTTTATCTAAAAATAAAACCTAAAAAACTTGAAATTTGGCGTAAAAATTTGAATTTTGGTCTGAAAATTTGAATTTTGGGTCGAAAATTTTTTTGCTTCGCCAAAATTTGAAAATGAAGCTTAAATGGCCTAAAAATGGTCTAGGAAAAAATAAATTTTATCATTGTTTTCCCACAAAAAAACCTTTTTTTTTTGGTAAACTATGTTCTGGGACTAGTCTAGATAGTGGCTAAGTCTGAAAAGTACTCGAACAAAATTTAGCCAAACATATCGCAATGGCCATCGCAATATCCATCGGAATGTCCATCGGAATGTGCTATCGGAATGTTCTATCGGAATGTTCTATCGAAATGTTCTATCGGAATGTGCTATCGGAATATCTATCGAAATGTGCTATCATAATACCTATCAGAATGTGCTATCGGATTACCTATCGGTCGGTGCTATCGGAATGTGCTATTGGAATACCTGTTGTAATCTTGATCGGAATAGCACTAAAAATATTCGATCGGAATACTTGATCGGAATGTAGAAACCCTTAAGCTATTCCGACGCAATAGTACCACAGTGATCAAAATTTCCACTTTTCTCGGACAAAATCCAACCAATTTGAGATTTTAAGCCAAAAAATGATCAAAACACCGAAAAATTTTGTATTTTAAGCCAAAGTAAATATACCAAATCTCTACCACAACTATATATAAGATTTGTATCAAGAAAAAATCATAAAAAACACAAAAAAAAATTTGGATCGAATGTTTTAGATCAAAACAGGCACGAAAATCAAGAACACAAACACGAATCTTCAATCACCTATCCACTATAGGCTCTTGATACAAAATATTAATCCAACTTCAATCCATAACACAAGATTTAGAGTTGAAAGAGAAGAAGGTTAGAGAGAGAAACTAGAGAGAGAAAGTAGAGAGAGTGGTGGAAGGTTTATACTTTTAATATGTGAAAAGAAATGAACCAACCCCCTCTTCCACACATGGAAGAGGGTATATATATACCCTTTGCTTGTTGGGCCGTGGGTTAAGTAACTTTGGCCGGGCTTGGCCTATCTTGGGCATAAAGCCCCTACCTTAGACAATATTAGCTTAAAGTCCAAGCCCGGTTAACCCGACTAACCTATTACAATACAAGACCATTTACGACTAAGATGACCTATTACATTCTTATTCGAATATTTAAAATATAGGGCTAACAATCTCCCCCAATGTATCAGTCATCTTTAAAATGCATAAGATGATTGAGTGAATACATTCTTGTGGAGGTGATCTTCCTTCTTAGGTCTTGTTACTTGGTCTTGGTCTTGGTCTTGTTTGTAACGGTTTTGTTCCTTCATGCCTTGTGATCTTTATCTTGACCCTTTGTCTTTTGACTTTGAGTGCTTGAGATCTTCAATCTATCCTTGATAGTGTTCATATTGTGCTATTGTGACAAGATGACCTATTACATTCTTACATTCTTAAGTATCTTGATTATCGACATCTTGTGCTCTTGTGACTTCTGAATCAACATATTCATACTTTGTTGATTTCAAAAGGCTAACAATCTCCCATACAAATATAGTTGTAGTTAGTCCTTCAAATATTCATGAGATTTGCGGAAGACTTTAACTTTTAGTATGAATATGTGAAGACGACTTCGGTTAGTGCACAACTACGCCACCATCTTGATATGCAGCAACATATATAGACACGGATAAAATTCCTTTGAACATTTCACCCTAATTCGGTAGCGTTTTACCTCCGGTCGTTTCCGTTAGACGGTATTTGATACTGTACCTGTTATAGGGTAGATACGATTAAGAACCTCCTTGACAAGGTTTCCTGGCGGTAGTAGCCAGTTCTCTTTACTCGACCGTCTCAAAGAAGAATGTGAACGTAAAGAGTGAATCATAAGGATAAATTATCCGTCTAATTAGAGTCGTCAATTCAGAATTCCTGGAACAAGTTTGATTCTATAAGAATCTCACCATTGTTGCTTTCTAGTTTGTCACAAGCTTGATTCATAATGAATCTTGCGAGTTACCTACCGCAGTGCTGTTTGAGGTTGACACTGGAAGGATTTCCATTCATCATTGTGAACACTAAATAGTGTCACTCTGAATGTTCTGGCAAGATCACACGGATTTTGTGAAGAAACCTGGAATCAAGTTTGAATCAATTAAGAATCCAAACTTAGTTGCTTTCCAGTTCTCACAAGTTTGATTCGTGTAGAATCGCACAAGTTACCTACCATGAGATTGTTTGATGCTGGCTTAAGTAGGATTTCCATCTTCATTTTGAATCGTATCACCCAGATGTTCTCGCAATATCACAAGGATAATGCGTAGGACTCGATTGTGTCCTAGTGATATGATAGATGGATCTCTTTTTAGCTCTAGACTCGGTAAGTGCATTTTAGTGGTTGGAGACTGGAGCAGACTGCCACCTTCTCAATATTAACTAACTCGGAGTGAGAAAGCCAATAGATACGTGTTGATCTCCGTGACAATGAGATAAGTTTCTTTTGAGAGAAACCTGAGTGGCTGGGGAAGGGTTGTGCATTGCATCACTGGGTCCACGACGTCTTGTCTTCAATAGATGTATTAACCCGGTTTATGCTAGGTTGCATAGAATATTCAACTCCTTTAATGCTTACCAATACGTCATCACTTCTGCGTAGGTTGCATAGAATGTTTCACAAAATGTTCTTTTTCTGCATTAAAATCTTGAAACTTACGATCCAGTTTTTGTTCAAGAACAACATTTGGCTTTTCTAGTTTTTCAAAAGAAGCCTCAAATTTGTTATTTTTCTTTGAAAAATCGAGTTTGGCATCCTCAAAATCTTTTGTCTTCTGAGCTAACCGAATTTCAAGCTCGTGAATCTTAGAATCAACATCCTGGGTACTCTCTCCTCCATTAGTACTCGTATCTGATGAATCAGGTTCGGTATTGTTATCAACCTTATCCACTAGATACTTGTCAAAAATGGGTTCAGATTGCTCATTATCTTGATAAGCATCATATACAACATTTAATTATACCTTAGCCATTGGCTCATCATCATAAATGGGTCTGATATCCGCATCATTGGCTGTGTGATAATTCCCTGAGTTGTTGCTGGTATGCTACCTTTCGGATTATGTCCCGCTGCTTTCTGTATCAACCAAACAAGCATCTAATGCTTGACCATTATCGACATTACTCTCTTGTATCTACATCAGTCTTTTATGCACCCTTCTTTCAAATTGTCGTTTATGACCTGTTCTTCAGTAATGGACTTCTTGACATTACTGATGTGATGACGGAGTTTCTCTTTGAACTCCTAAAGATAGAATGCCTTGTCCTATGACTCAAGGAATTGCTGAAACTGGTTGTAGAGAACTAAAAATGCTGCCATGGATTCATCCTCTTGAAAATCATCTTTTTCAAGTTGCATGTGAAGTTGATTCATGTTTAGTGTGAGCGCGCTGTTGAATGTTCCAACCTGTTGACCAAGTAGTAGGATGAATAGCTTGTTGTATTCGAATGCCATATTAGTTCTTTTGATGAGTTCATTTGAAAGAGTCTGAAGGTGTGACTGAAGTTGCTTGAAATGTTCCAAACATCGCTCTTTAGCTTTCATCATCTTGTACTTGATTGCATGATCGTTTGTGTCCGAATTCGTGCTGTTTTTGGACATTGTCGATGATTGTGAATGGATTATAGATCTTTGTGGATGTGTTGTGATTTGATTATGTTTGAAATTCCGAAAATTCCATTTTTTTCTCAGTCCGATATAACGGTAAACCGAAAATTTTGTCTCACCAAATGTTTAAATCGAGTCCTAAATAGCTAATAACTAGTAGGAAAAAATTTTGAAAAATGAAAATTTTATCGAAAAATAAAACCTAAAAATTTATAAATTTGGCCTAAAAATTTGAATTTTGGTCCGAAAATTTGAATTTGGGTCGAAAATTTTTTCGCTCCGCCAAAATTTGAAAATGAATCTTAAATGGCCTAAAAATGGTCTATGAAAAAATAAATTTTACCATGGTTTTCCCGCCTAAAAACTATTTTTTTTTGGTAAACTGTAAGACCCCATTTTGATAAATGGAATGTCAAGCGTGATTATGGCGTGTCATCAAAGCATACAAGGATAAATGTCTTAAACATTACATGACCATAAATGAAGTACCGGAAACAAACATCGGTACCCCAAAGTAAAGCTCATCACACACAAACATAAGTACTGTAAATGAAAAGGAATAAACAATGTCCATGGAAATGAGTAGCAAAATGTCTGAATAAATGCATAAAGTAATGAAGGCTAGAAAGCTTCCAATCCATATGCACGTACGCTTAAAGTCTACGAGCGTCCCTGGGTACCTGCCGTTTTGGGAACATTAAAGGAAAACGGCTGAGTATAACGCTCAGTGCACGGATATACAAGCATAGAATGCATAACATAAGCATATACAACATATAGCAGCGGAATTGATTAAGTCCTGGAAAACCTGGTATAACTTTGTAAAACTGGTCTTATAGTTTGAAAAGCCTTATGTTTATCTTATGAAAACTGTTTAACATGTTTACCATTAGCCAATATAGGTCATGAAATATCAACGTGCATGAATACTTGGAGGGGTGACCTCATCATGCAATTAGAGGGGCTGCCTCTAATGAATATAAGTTCGGGTAGGAGGGATCAACTCCTTGTCAAGGATGCAAGGCACACACCACATTCACCTGAATAATCTATAAAAACATGTAATCTAGGATGCACCCATACGCCCCACATGATAATATAATAATATAGCCAAAAGCTGAAAGGGACGCCACGAGCTATCACTCCGCCGTGGTGAAGTCATAACACTGGTGCCTCTAGTGTTATGGTTATGGTACCTCCATAACTAGGTGAAACTGGTCATGCATGTATATGACTTAGGCATTTAATTAAACATAAGAAAATCAAAACATATAAAACATATACTGGGAAAGCAGTTGGCTGCATACGGGGAATCCTAATAAGGAAAGAATTGTCCATACTGAAAGGACAGAGAATCCGTACCTTGTGTCCAGTGAACGAAGAAGACGAACGGAAGAGAGTCCTACTTCGATCTCACTAATGCTACATAAATAATATACGTATATAAGTGTTCTGATTACTGTGTACGTAACTGGTTTTATATCATGTCTTAGCTTGTTTTATATGTTCATGTCTTGTTTTACTGATTATAACGTTATGCTGTGTTTTTCATGTATTCTGGATATTCTGATGAAGTATTACTTGTATTATTATACTTGTTGTGTAATAATAAGTAACTTTCTAAAAATAGTAGGTTCCCTAAAATAGAAAGTTTTCAAAAATAGAATGTTTTCAAAAATAGAAAGTTTCTAAAAATAGAAAGTTTCCAAAAATAGAATAGCTGCCTAAAATAAATAAGTTTCTAAAAATAGAAAGTTTCCATAAATAGATTCACTGCTTAAAATAGACAAGTTTCTAAAAATAGAAAGTTTCCATAATTAGATTAGCTGCTTAAAATATATAAGTTTCTAAAAATAGAAAGTTTCCATATTTATTAATAAGCTGGATTATTAAGCTAACAAAATTAGCTTAAGTTTCACTAATTAATATTCTAAGTCATGTGATTAATAGTATAGTTTATTAATTAATACATGTAAATTAAATAAACTATATGTTATAAGATTTAATTAAATATAGCATGATTTAATTAAATTAAAGTGTATGACATACTTAGGTTAAAACATGTATTAATATTTATTATTAATATAACCTAAGTCATGGAAATTAATTAACTATATGTCATGTTTTAATAGTTAATTAATTACTATAGTCTAAATTTCATGATTAAATACTTAGGTTAAAAATCATGTATTATTAATAATAATAATAATAATAAATCTAAGTTATGGTTTAATTAAATTAATTATATAACATGTTAAATTAATTTAATTAATATTGAAAATAAATAATTACACATGTAAAATAATTAAACTTGTAAAATAAAATAATAAACCAGACCATGTATTATTTTATTAAAACATGTCGTGAACCGGACCGTGTTTACCCTTGAACCGGACCAAACAAATAACCCCTTAACAATGGCACCCGGCTCGGCCGGTTGCCCTTGCTTGGTGGATCTAGCCACCGGCTTGGCCGGTGGTGCTTGCTTGTTTATGCCGAGACCCCCAAAAGACCACAAGGCCACCCCGACATGCGTCGGCGTCCCTTCTTCCTTGCGGCCGAGACACACAACCCACACCGAGACCATGGGGTCTCGGTTGGTGGTGATTCGTAGACCACCGAGAGCTTCGGCTCTCGGTTCCTTGCGTCAGCCGAACCAACCAACCCAAAAACATCCATGTTTTATTACCCCATGATTTAATTAACATGTTTTTTAATCTTGTTATTTAATTATCATGATTTCATGTGTTCTTGATCTAATAAATAATTAAAAATAAAAGGTTATAAGATCACCGATGCGTGAAACAAAAAGAGAACGATAACACAAACGATTCCACTAGAATTGGATCACCAAAAATCAACAAACACCTCTCCTTGGTGTGTTTAAAACCGGCAGCCAAAAGGGAAGGAGAAAAGGAGACTAGGGTTTTGTTCTTGATACTAGCTTTTGCATTGGTTCTTGTTAAAGTTCTCTCGGTATCCTCTCGAATTGATCTCGGCTCTAAGTGGAATGATTTGTTCTTGGTTAATAAAAAGTTGTAGGTTTGTTTATGTAACACCCCACTTGGATAAGTGGACCGTTACGTGTATTTATGGCGTGTCATCAAAGCATAAGGTAAATGTCCTAAAACATTAACTGACCATAAAGGAATACCGGAATCAAACATCGCTAATCCAAACATAAGCCCAAAACATGAAAAGTAAAATACTGAAGGAAAGGACTAAACAATGTCCAAATGAGCAGAATAATGTAAGAAATGCATAAAGCAAGAAGTCTGGATAGCTCCCATCTAAATGCACATGCTCTCAGAATCCTAAGAGCGTCCTGGTGTACTTGCCGTTAGAACATGAAAGGAACTACGGCTGAGCATAACGCTCAGTGAACGGATATAAAGCATGATAAGAATATACTGAATGAAACAGGCGATGGAATACTGAAGCTGTAAGACTGATATGTGACATGTGATAGAACTCTGCATAAAATCTGAGAAACCTGGTTCATATATACTGATACTGAAATATAACTATTAATTCTGAAAACATGCATTTACTGTATTTTATTTTGCCAGAGCTTATATAGGTCACGTGCTGTAACAACCGTGCATGAATAACTGGAGGGGTGACCTCGTCATGCTATAGAGGGGTAACCTCTAAATAACTGTGTTGGGTGGAGGGATCAGCTCCAATGTGAAGGATGTAGAGCACACACCACATTTACCCTGATAATTTGTAACACTTATAAGCCTAGGATGCATCCATACGCCCCATTAATAATACTGATAAAATGGCCAAGCTGAGCTGAGTGGAACGATGCAGGATATCACTCTCCTGCATGTGAGTCACGACACCGGTGTCTCTAGTGTCGTGGTTACGGTACCTCCGTAACTAGTACATAAACTGGTCGTACTTGTATATAATGCTTAGGCAATTTATTTAGTTATTAACATGATTACTGATAAACTTAAACATATACTGGGGAAAAACATTTGGCTGAAGACGGGGAATCCTAATCATGCATAGAAAGGAAGTCCTTGCTGAAAGGACGGAAAATCCGTACCTCTAGTCCAGTAACTGACGAAATGGAAGAACGAAGAATGCTACTCGGGCTTGACGTAAGCTACAACAATTAATAGACGCGAATAAGTTACCTGTTCTACATTCACTTTACTGATTTTATTGGCTTCTTATTTATTCATTATATTTCTGGAAGTCTGTACGTATTTTTAACTGATGAATCTGTATTAATAATTATTCCTTAATATATTAATAACCTACTACTAATTACGGTATAACTAAATCTGGCGTTATATTATTACGAAAATAAGTAACTCGTTAAAATATAACGTTTTCTAATTTATAAGGTTTTTCTAAACTCATATATAATCTATATAATAAAATTATACTTTTTAATTATTTCAAAACTATTTAATTATAATTTAATTTAAAATATAGTTTAAACCTTTACAAAAATTAATTAATAAAAGTATAAAATAGAATCTACCTTTTCCTCATTATAATTAAATCGAGCCTACCGAGATACCCCTTTCTCGGTCGCACTAAAATGATTAAACCAAAATATATAAAATCTGACTTTTAAAATTAGCGACAGAAAACTATCGCTAAAAACTGTCACTAAAAGCTACGTTTTAAAAACTGCACATATTACAATTTTGCGACAGTACTTAGTGTCACGAAGACTGTCGCTAAACTTAAACCAAAACTCATTATTTTCTGTCTATTTTCCCCACTGCTGAAAACCCATTGTTCCCACTGCTTGTTTGTTTTATTCCCACTGCTACACCCAAACACACCCTGCTTTCTTTCTTTTCCCTTTGTTCACTAATCCCAAACACCCCTTTCTGCTAGTTACACCCAAACACCCCCTGTTGGTGTTGTGGTTCCCACTATTTACTAAACAACCACCCCTGTTGGGTTTTTTTTACTCGCTGTCGTCCAACATCAAACCAACCCGCCCCTTGGTGGGTCACGGCTGGGCCAAACAAGAACACACCGAGACATCCTATTGGTCTCGGTTTGTGTGTAAACAGTAACCCGACCACAATGGACAGATTTTCAAGATTAATGCTTATAACTCACGTGTTCTTTATTATTAATACAATAAATTTCGATGATGTATATAAAACAAGGAAGGAAATGGTTACCATTACACGTGTTTAGGATGGACTACGAACACACAACAAATCAAAGGAGGATCAAAAACCCGTTTTTCCCTTTTTCTTCTTTTATGGCCGGCGGCCATTTTTCCACTTAGGGTTTTATGTTGCTTCCCGTGTTTTAGAAATAAGTAGTGAAAATCCCATTTACTAGCTAATTTGCTTAGTGGGCCGGTCTCATGGGTTTTACCTGTTCTTTTCTTTTGTTTCCTAAACTGCGGCCCAAGACCAAACATAAGCATACTTTATATTTTTGGTTTTTCGTTTCGTTTTGCTTATAAACATTTAGCTTGCGTTTTCGTGTTTTCAATCCCGTCCTATATTAATTTATTATTACTGAAATTACATATGTACGTAATCCTGAAGTTAGTAATTAATTATTAACTAATATTTATTTTCTAAATAATTAATTTACGTCACGATATTAATTAAAACTATGACTGTACATAATTAATATTTCTGGACTTTTAAGGCGGGTTTTACAATTCTTCCCCTCTAAAAAAATTCGTCCTCGAATTAGGGATACGACAATGCTGGGGTTTTACAATTCTCCCTCTCTAAAAGGAAAATTCGTCCTCGAATTAAATTAAGCTGGTAAAGATATAAAAGCTGAAAGGACACATATGCTGAAAGAGCATGAAAGCTAAAAAAAACATATACGCTGAAGGATTATTCGTCCTTGGATTAGAACATAATGCTGCTGAAAGGGTATAAACATGACATGACTGAAGTGAACATGAAACGTGACATGATTGAAAGAACTTAAGTGGATTTATTAAAGGAAAAGGGATGAGAGGTCCGGATGGACTCCTCCGTTTCGAGTGGCTTCCCGCTCGAAACGATTCCTTCAAAGGTCTAAACACAATGAAAATCTTGGTCCTGATGACCGTGTCCTGATGAATACTGAACAGTTCTTGATTCCATACTTAAGATGGATTTTCTGAATCTGATAAAATGAACAAGCTATAGCATGTGGATACATGAAATGGTACGTATAAATATCCTGAAATATAACATTTACATATCTGAGCAAGCTGCTGAAAACATATAAGGGCGACTACGTGAACAATTTCGAACGTAAAACGTGAGCAATTTTGAACGTGGTTCATAATTATATGAGGTACGCTCAGCATGAATTATATCATGAATGTAATACGCGAAACATACTGTGAACGTGGTACTAGAATGTATCATGAACGTATGCTGACTGAAGAATGAATGCCAAACGATACGGCCTGAGATGTGAAACGTCTGCCTGGTTATGGACAAGTTGTGCTAAACTTGGGTCTGGTTTCTCAAGCTGCCTGTAACCGTATTCGGTAAAAAACTGTGCAATGCGTATCGTGAGATGGAACACGAACTTGAACGTGAACAATTTAATGAATGCGAATGTGAATTAAAATCACGAGATAAGCACAAATATGGATTGAAATAATATCAAAATGCGAGCGTGAGACGCAACCGCGAAACTAAACGTAAATTTAAAGTGAACGCGAACGTACACGTGATCGTGAACATGAATTTTGTCTGGTATGATGGTCGATGGAATACCTGAAATCTTAATATTTATTGTTGAACTTCCTGCAGATCTGCTACTGCGTAATCCTTTCGGATGAAAGAAAACGCGCAGGTTGATTACATGGATGACGATGACTTGGATAGTATCATACTTTCTCTGAGCCTGTGGTAGCTGATAACAATTCCATGGAAGTTCGTTTCGTTTATGTTCAGAAATTTCTAAGGGTTGTAGTAACTCACTAACACGACGACGTTCTATCTTGAACTTGTAGTAGGTCAGGCATCTAGATATGAACATAGCTGCATTAAGGTGTGATGCGGATTCTATTAAAGTTTTGTCTGGGATTATGGAACATTCTGGTGGAAATCTGGTTGAATAGTCGTAAAACATTTTTAGTGAGAACTATCGGAAATTTCTGCGGTAGTAGTCAATTGAGTTCTAGAAGATTGTACTTCATTCACAGGCGTCGGTCGTGACCATCTGGTGATGGCCTTCACCTTCGCAGGATTATCTGAAATTCCTTTCTGCTAAAATAGTGTGATTAAGAAATGCCACCTTGTTCTACTGGGATTCATATCTAGAAAGCTGCGTATATAATTTTTCCTCCTATCGGAGAATCTATTCCACTGTGAGAAGGTGATTATCTTGTACCTCTCTAGAATTGAGAAGATCAGGATGTTATCGAAGAACATACTGACGATTTTGTCTGCGAAGTCATAAAAATTTTTATTCATAAGTTTGATACTATAGCTGGAGCATTAGGGAGCTCAGAAGTATAATTCAAAAATTTTATAGTGTCTATAATATGTTTCTCTCACCACTGATGGTGACATGATCGTGAATTGTTCTGGAAAATATACAAGAAGTCATAGCAGATCAGATAAACCTGCTATTCGTGGAATGAACATCGATTAAAAATGGTGATCTTGTCAAAATATCGGTGGTCGATACATGATCTCATGTTACCGGTCTTCTTCCTGATAGACAGAAACGACACACTTCCTGGTGGTGCGCCAGGGCGAATAAAGCGTCATTCCGGTAATTCTTGCAGCAACTACTGCAACCCTTTTAACTTAGATGTAACTCTGGACTAAGGAGTTTTGGAAACAGGCACTATTCTTGAGACGAGCTCGATGTTAAATTATCTCTCGTAGTTAGGAAGGAATTTCTGGAATGACATCTGGAAATTTTTGTATAATCTGCTGATCATGGATTCGAGGAATTTTAGAAGTGAATTATATAACTGGTAGCTAAAAGTCTTCGTAGCTATGGACTGATAAGTCACGCGGTTGTAAGGCATAAATAATTTATACTGATTTTTCTGACAGAAAGTATAATGAATATATTTGGGATTTAGTAAGACGGATCTTGTCGTTAACTGAAAGGAATCACCTTAATAAACATGGGTGGTACTGTGGAGTCTTTTCTGGCTCAGAGACAGGTAACTACCTGATTCAAAATAAAGCTGGCATAGGAACATATGAAATAAACATGGCGATTTTTTTTTTCACTGAATGTTTTCGTCTGTAACCTCACCGAATGAATACTGCGTGTCTAGCCTGAATAATACTCCAGTGGTGGTAGCTGAATTTTTAATGGTCTGATTTATGCATGGCATGACAAAATGGGTAAACTCCCTTGGAGGATACACTGAATTTCTGAGGGCATGGTTTTGTAAACATACGGAGTTATGAGTTATGACTGGTACTTTGAGAAGATATTCGTATGACGTGTACCATGACTGGTGTCATGATGTGTGTCTTCCGAAATGATACCTGAGACCCATGTCCTGACTGGTGTTTTGATATAGGTTCTAGTGGGTGAATCTGGACAAGGCTGAAAATTTTGGTAACTACTAGGATTGGCGGACCGGTTAGACTACTGACCTTTGTATTTCTGGCCACGTCCGTACCGGAGTTCCGATGGTTACTGGCTGATTAATTATAAGCACGGTGGTTGTCACTACTGCCTTGGTTGTCAGTTTCCTGACGGTCTTTATCATGACCGTGATTCATGTAATTATTTCTACTGAGTGGCCGACTGGGTTCTGGTTCCACTCTTCTAAATGAAAGGTTAGCTAAGTGAAGTGTGACATCAAACTGAGAAGGTAAAAGCATGGAATGGAATGGTAGTGTCTGATGGTTGAAATTTATTCTTGTCAGAAATTTCAAATTATAGTTTTCGTCCTTGTTCTGAAGAGTCTTCATAGTATAAACAGCATCTGCATCTTGAGAAATCTCCAAAGTATCAGCAGCATCGGCATTTGTGAGGTCTTCCAAGTGTTAGCGGCATAAGCATCTGGCAAAATCTTCCACTCACGAGCAACATCAGCATCTGGTAGAATCTCGACAAGCGGAAATGCCTGAGGTGATTAAGGATCGATTAACGGTACACCTGGTGTAAGGTGCATGAGGTACATTTGAAATACTGTACGTGAAGTACACGATGAATACCATTCATATGGTACCGCTGAAGGTTTGCTGATATGATCGATACTGGTGTAAACCGTCTGACACGGTCAACGGAAAATAATTTGATTTAACTGGTTAGCAACTGAACTGAAATGGTTAATCATGATAGGCTGATAATTTATGCGTAGACTTAATGCTGGTTGTATAGAGTTTCAATAATATGATTAAACAGAATTTCAACAATGGTCAGCATGAAGACATGACTGATGAAGATCAAACTTGATTATTAAGAAAACAGGATTTAACTGTAACCCCTTCTGTATCTTAGCATGAAAACATCATCACCTTGCTGAAAACATAATCCTCATAAGGAGACATGAACCTAGTCAGCATGAAAACGACATTCACGTGAGAGTATAAACTTGACTGGTTCAATGAACATAGAAGAATAATCAACTGAGGTTTATCATCAACTGATGTGGATAGTTATGGTTTAATCCACAGTATTCATAGTAGGAAGCATGTGACTAAGTATGGGCGATTCTGTTTCGATCCATACTTGTCAAAAATGTATGAGAACTGTCATGTATAGAAATTTACAATCTGAGACTAAATATGGTTGGCTGTAGTTCAAACCATACTTGTCAAAGTTTTATGAAATGTCATGATATGACAAAGGTGAATAACTATGGATCGGTTCAAAATAGCATTTGACTGAAAAACATGAAATTTAACCTGAATAATGGTGAACGGTTATGGCTGGTTCACTAATTAATATCTGACTGAAAACATGAATCTGACACGAGTAAGGGTAAACGCCTATGGTTCGGTTTACCAATGCAAAAATTCGCAGAAAAGCACATGCGACAAAATATGGCCAGTCCTGTACCAACCTTTTACTTAGTCAAAAACTTTAAGAAACCGACTGATAACTGAAGAAAACTGACTGATTAATGCATGAGAAACATGAAAGATAACAACGCCAAAGATCTGGGAAGTTCCTGGTGACTACCCACTAGTCACAGGTTAAGTTTTAGAGCCTACAGGTCGAACCTTGCGCTCTGATACCATAATTGTAACACCCCACTTGGATAAGTGGACCGTTACGTGTATTTATGGCGTGTCATCAAAGCATAAGGTAAATGTCCTAAAACATTAACTGACCATAAAGGAATACCGGAATCAAACATCGCTAATCCAAACATAAGCCCAAAACATGAAAAGTAAAATACTGAAGGAAAGGACTAAACAATGTCCAAATGAGCAGAATAATGTAAGAAATGCATAAAGCAAGAAGTCTGGATAGCTCCCATCCAAATGCACATGCTCTCAGAATCCTAAGAGCGTCCTGGTGTACCTGTCGTTAGAACATGAAAGGAACTTTGGCTGAGCATAACGCTCAGTGAACGGATATAAAGCATGATAAGAATATACTGAATGAAACAGGCGATGGAATACTGAAGCTGTAAGACTGATATGTGACATGTGATAGAACTCTGCATAAAATCTGAGAAACCTGGTTCATATATACTGATACTGAAATATAACTATTAATTCTGAAAACATGCATTTACTGTATTTTATTTTGCCAGAGCTTATATAGGTCACGTGCTGTAACAACCGTGCATGAATAACTGGAGGGGTGACCTCGTCATGCTATAGAGGGGTGACCTCTAAATAACTGTGCTGGGTGGAGGGATCAGCTCCAATGTGAAGGATGTAGAGCACACACCACATTCACCCTGATAACTTGTAACACTTATAAGCCTAGGATGCATCCATACGCCCCACTAATAATACTGATAAAATGGCCAAGCTGAGCTGAGTGGAACGATGCAGGATATCACTCTCCTGCATGTGAGTCACGACACCGGTGCCTCTAGTGCCGTGGTTACGGTACCTCCGTAACTAGTACATAAACTAGTCGTGCTTGTATATAATGCTCAGGCAATTTATTTAGTTATTAACATGATTACTGATAAACTTAAACATATACTGGGGAAAACATTTGGCTGAAGACGGGGAATCCTAATCATGCATAGAAAGGAAGTCCTTGCTGAAAGGACGGAAAATCCGTACCTCTAGTCCAGTAACTGACGAAATGGAAGACTGAAGAATGCTACTCGGGCTTGACGTAAGCTACAACAATTAATAGACGCGAATAAGTTACCTGTTCTACATTTACTTTACTGATTTTATTGGCTTTTATTTATTCATTATATTTCTGGAAGTCTGTACGTATTTTTAACTGATGAATCTGTATTATAATTATTCCTTAATATATTAATAACCTACTACTAATTACGGTATAACTAAATCTGGCGTTATATTATTACGAAAATAAGTAACACCGTTAAAATATAACGTTTTCTAATTTATAAGGTTTTTCTAAAGTCATATATAATCTATATAATAAAATTATACTTTTTAATTATTTCAAAACTATTTAATTATAATTTAATTTAAAATATAGTTTAAACCTTTACAAAAATTAATTAATAAAAGTATAAAATAGAATCTACCTTTTCCTCATTATAATTAAATCGAGCCTACCGAGATACCCCTTTCTCGGTCGCACTAAAATGATTAAACCAAAATATATAAAATCTGACTTTTAAAATTAGCGACAGAAAACTATCGCTAAAAACTGTCACTAAAAGCTACGTTTTAAAAACTGCACATATTACAATTTTGCGACAGTACTTAGTTTCACGAAGACTGTCGCTAAACTTAAACCAAAACTCATTATTTTCTGTCTGTTTTTCCCACTGCTGAAAACCCATTGTTCCCACTGCTTGTGTGTTTTATTCCCACTGCTACACCCAAACACACCCTGCTTTCTTTCTTTTCCCATTGTTTACTAATCCTAAACACCCCTTTCTGCTAGTTACACCCAAACACCCCCTGTTGGTGTTGTGGTTCCCACTATTTACTAAACAACCACCCCTGTTGGGTTTTTTTTACTCGCTGTCGTCCAACATCAAACCAACCCGCCCCTTGGTGGGTCACGGCTGGGCCAAACAAGAACACACCGAGACCTCCTATTGGTCTCGGTTTGTGTGTAAACAGCAACCCGACCACAATGGACAGATTTTCAAGATTAATTCTTATAACTCACGTGTTATTTATTATTAATACAATAAATTTCGATGATGTATATAAAACAAGGAAGGAAATGGTTACCATTACACGTGTTTAGGATGGACTACGAACACACAACAAATCAAAGGAGGATCAAAAACCCGTTTTTCCCTTTTTCTTCTTTTATGGCCAGCGGCCATTTTTCCACTTAGGGTTTTATGTTGCTTCCCGTGTTTTAGAAATAAGTAGTGAAAATCCCATTTACTAGCTAATTTGTTTAGTGGGCCGGTCTCATGGGTTTTACCTGTTCTTTTCTTTTGTTTCCTAAACTGCGGCCCAAGACCAAACATAAGCATACTTTATATTTTTGGTTTTTCGTTTCGTTTTGCTTATAAACGTTTAGCTTGCGTTTTCTTGTTTTAAATCCCGTCCTATATTAATTTATTATTACTGAAATTACATATGTACGTAATACTGAAGTTAGTAATTAATTATTAACTAATATTTATTTTCTAAATAATTAATTTACGTCACGATATTAATTAAAACTATGACTGTACGTAATTAATATTTCTGGACTTTTAAGGCGGGTTTTACAATTCTTCCCCTCTAAAAAAAATTCGTCCTCGAATTAGGGATACGACAATGCTGGGGTTTTACAATTCTCCCTCTCTAAAAGGAAAATTCGTCCTCGAATTAAATTAAGCTGGTAAAGATATAAAAGCTGAAAGGACGCATATGCTGAAAGAGCATGAAAGCTAAAAAAAACATATACGCTGAAGGATTATTCGTCCTTGGATTAGAACATAATGCTGCTGAAAGGGTATAAACATGACATGACTGAAGTGAACATGAAACGTGACATGACTGAAAGAACTTAAGTGGATTTATTATAGGAAAAGGGATGAGAGGTCCGGATGGACTCCTCCGTTTCGAGTGGCTTCCCGCTCGAAACGATTCCTTCAAAGGTCTAAACACAATGAAAATCTTGGTCCTGATGACCCTGTCCTGATGAATACTGAACAGTTCTTGATTCCATACTTAAGATGGATTTTCTGAATCTGATAAAATGAACAAGCTATAGCATGTGGATACATGAAATGGTACGTATAAATATCCTGAAATATAACATTTACATATCTGAGCAAGCTGCTGAAAACATATAAGGGCGACTACGTGAACAATTTCGAACGTAAAACGTGAGCAATTGTGAACGTGGTTCATAATTATACGAGGTACGCTCAGCATGAATTATATCATGAATGTAATACGCGAAACATACTGTGAACGTGGTACTAGAATGTATCATGAACGTATGCTGACTGAAGAATGAATGCCAAACGATACGGCCTGAGATGTGAAACGTCTGCCTGGTTATGGACAAGTTGTGCTAAACTTGGGTCTGGTTTCTCAAGCTGCCTGTAACCGTATTCGGTAATAAACTGTGCAATGCGTATCGTGAGATGGAACACGAACTTGAACGTGAACAATTTAATGAATGCGAATGTGAATTAAAATCACGAGATTAGCACAAATATGGATTGAAATAATATCAAAATGCGAGCCTGAGACGCAACCGCGAAACTAAACGTAAATTTAAAGTGAACGCGAACGTACACGTGATCGTGAACATGAATTTTGTCTGGTATGATGGTCGATGGAATACCTGAAATCTTAATATTTATTGTTAAACTTCCTGCAGATCTGCTACTGCGTAATCCTTTCGGATGAAAGAAAACGCGTAGGTTGATTACATGGATGACGATGACTTGGATAGTATCATACTTTCTCTGAGCCTGTGGTAGCTGATAACAATTCCATGGAATTTCGTCTCGTTTCTGTTCAGAAATTTCTAAGGGTTGTAGTAACTCACTAACACGACGGCGTTCTATCTTGAACCTGTAGTAGGTCAGGCATCTAGATATGAACATAGCTGCATTAAGGTGTGATGCGGATTCTATTAAAGTTTTGTCTGGGATTATGGAACATTCTGGTGGAAATCTGGTTGAATAGTCGTAAAACATTTTTAGTGAGAACTATCGGAAATTTCTGCGGTAGTAGTCAATTGAGTTCTAGAAGATTGTACTTCATTCACAGGCGTCGGTCGTGACCATCTGGTGATGGCCTTCACCTTCGCAGGATTATCTGAAATTCCTTTCTGCTGAAATAGTGTGATTAAGAAATGCCACCTTGTTCTACTGGGATTCATATCTAGAAAGCTGCGTATATAATTTTTCCTCCTATCGGAGAATCTATTCCACTGTGAGAAGGTGATTATCTTGTACCTCTCTAGAATTGAGAAGATCAGGATGTTATCGAAGAATATACTGATGATTTTGTCTGCGAAGTCATAAAAAATTTTATTCATAAGTTTGATACTATAGCTGGAGCATTAGGGTGCTCAGAAGTATAATTCAAAAATTTTATAGTGTCTATAATATGTTTCGCTCACCACTGATGGTGACATGATCGTGAATTGTTCTGGAAAATATACAAGAAGTCATAGCAGATCAGATAAACCTGCTATTCGTGGAATGAACATCGATTAAAAATGGTGATCTTGTCAAAATATCGGTGGTCGATACATGATCTCATGTTACCGGTCTTCTTCCTGATAGACAGAAACGACACACTTCCTGGTGGTGCGCCAGGGCGAATAAAGCGTCATTCCGGTAATTCTTGCAGCAACTACTGCAACCCTTTTAACTTAGATGCAACTCTGGACTAAGGAGTTTTGGAAACAGGCACTATTCTTGAGACGAGCTCGATGTTAAATTATGTCTCGTAGTTAGGAAGGAATTTCTGGAATGACATCTGGAAATTTTTGTATAATCTGCTGATCATGGATTCGAGGAATTTTAGAAGTGAATTATATAACTGGTAGCTAAAAGTCTTCGTAGCTATGGACTGATAAGTCACGCGGTTGTAAGGCCATTTATACTGATTTTTCTGACAGAAAGTATAATGAATATATTTGGGATTTACTAAGACGGATCTTGTCGTTAACTGAAAGGAATCACCTTAATAAACATGGGTGGTACTGTGGAGTCTTTTCTGGCTGAGAGACAGGTAACTACCTGATTCAAAATAAAGCTGGCATAGGAACATATGAAATAAACATGGCGATTTTTTTTTCACTGAATGTGTTCGTCTGTAACCTCACCGAATGAATACTGCGTGTCTAGCCTGAATAATACTCCAGTGGTGGTAGCTGAATTTTTAATGGTCTGATTTATGCATGGCATGACAAAATGGGTAAACTCCCTTGGAGGATACACTGAATTTCTGAGGGCATGGTTTAGTAAACATACGGAGTTATGAGTTATGACTGGTACTTTGAGAAGATATTCGTATGACGTGTACCATGACTGGTTTCATGATGTGTGTCTTCCGAAATGATACCTGAGACCCATGTCCTGACTGGTGTTTTGATATAGGTTCTAGTGGGTGAATCTGGACAAGGCTGAAAATTTTGGTAACTACTAGGATTGGCGGACCGGTTAGACTACTGACCTTTGTATTTCTGGCCACGTCCGTACCGGAGTTCCGATGGTTACTGGCTGATTAATTATAAGCACGGTGGTTGTCACTACTGCTTTGGCTGTCAGTTTCCTGACGGTCTTTATCATGACCGTGATTCATGTAATTATTTCTACTGAGTGGCCGACTGGGTTCCGGTTCCACTCTTCTAAATGAAAGGTTAGCTAAGTGAAGTGTGACATCAAACTGAGAAGGTAAAAGCATGGAATGGAATGGTAGTGTCTGATGGTTGAAATTTATTCTTGTTAGAAATTTCAAATTATAGTTTTCGTCCTTGTTCTGCAGAGTCTTCATAGTATAAACAACATCTGCATCTTGAGAAATCTCCAAAGTATCAGCAGCATCGGCATTTGTGAGGTCTTCCAAGTGTTAGCGGCATCAGCATCTGGCAAAATCTTCCACTCACGAGCAACATCAGCATCTGGTAGAATCTCGACAAGCGGAAATGCCTGAGGTGATTAAGGATCGATTAACGGTACACCTGGTGTAAGGTGCATGGGGTACATTTGAAATACTGTACGTGAAGTACACGATGAATACCATTCATATGGTACCGCTGAAGGTTTGCTGATATGATCGATACTGGTGTAAACCGTCTGACACGGTCAACGGAAAATAATTTGATTTAACTGGTTAGCAACTGAACTGAAATGGTTAATCATGATAGGCTGATAATTTCTGCGTAGACTTAATGCTGGTTGTATAGAGTTTCAAGAATATGATTAAACAGAATTTCAACAATGGTCAGCATGAAGACATGACTGATGAAGATCAAACTTGATTATTAAGAAAACAGGATTTAACTGTAACCCCTTCTGTATCTTAGCATGAAAACATCATCACCTTGCTGAAAACATAATCCTCATAAGGAGACATGAACCTAGTCAGCATGAAAACGACATTCACGTGAGAGTATAAACTTGACTGGTTCAAAGAACATAGAAGAATAATCAACTGAGGTTTATCATCAACTGATGTGGATAGTTATGGTTTAATCCACAGTATTCATAGTAGGAAGCATGTGACTAAGTATGGGCGATTCTGTTTTGATCCATACTTGTCAAAAATGTATGAGAACTGTCATGTATAGAAATTTAGAATCTGAGACTAAATATGGTTGGCTGTAGTTCAAACCATACTTGTCAAAGTTTTATGAAATGTCATGATATGACAAAGGTGAATAACTATGGATCGGTTCAAAATAGCATTTGACTGAAAAACATGAAATTTAACCTGAAAATGGTGAACGGTTATGGCTGGTTCACTAATTAATATCTGACTGAAAACATGAATCTGAAACGAGTAAGGGTAAACGCCTATGGTTCGGTTTACCAATGCAAAAATTCGCAGAAAAGCACATGCGACTAAATATGGCCAGTCCTGTACCAACCTTTTACTTAGTCAAAAACTTTAAGAAACCGACTGATAACTGAAGAAAACTGACTGATTAATGCATGAGAAACATGAAAGATAACAACGCCAAAGATCTGGGAAGTTCCTGGTGACTACCCACTAGTCACAGGTCAAGTTTTAGAACCTACAGGTCGAACCTTGCGCTCTGATACCATAATTGTAACACCCCACTTGGATAAGTGGACCGTTACGTGTATTTATGGCGTGTCATCAAAGCATAAGGTAAATGTCCTAAAACATTAACTGACAATAAAGGAATACCGGAATCAAACATCGCTAATCCAAACATAAGCCCAAAACATGAAAAGTAAAATACTGAAGGAAAGGACTAAACAATGTCCAAATGAGCAGAATAATGTAAGAAATGCATAAAGTAAGAAGTCTGGATAGCTCCCATCCAAATGCACATGCTCTCAGAATCCTAAGAGCGTCCTGGTGTACCTGCCGTTAGAACATGAAAGAAACTACGGCTGAGCATAACGCTCAGTGAACGGATATAAAGCATGATAAGAATATACTGAATGAAACAGGCGATGGAATACTGAAGCTGTAAGACTGATATGTGACATGTGATAGAACTATGCATAAAATCTGAGAAACCTGGTTCATATATACTGATACTGAAATATAACTATTAATTCTGAAAACATGCATTTACTGTATTTTATTTTGCCAGAGCTTATATAGGTCACGTGCTGTAACAACCGTGCATGAATAACTGGAGGGGTGACCTCGTCATGCTATAGAGGGTTGACCTCTAAATAACTGTGCTGGGTGGAGGGATCAGCTCCAATGTGAAGGATGTAGAGCACACACCACATTCACCCTGATAACTTGTAACACTTATAAGCCTAGGATGCATCCATACGCCCCACTAATAATACTGATAAAATGGCCAAGCTGAGCTGAGTGGAACGATGCAGGATATCACTCTCCTGCATGTGAGTCACGACACCGGTGCCTCTAGTGTCGTGGTTACGGTACCTCCGTAACTAGTACATAAACTGGTCGTGCTTGTATATAATGCTCAGGCAATTTATTTAGTTATTAACATGATTACTGATAAACTTAAACATATACTGGGGAAAAACATTTGGCTGAAGACGGGGAATCCTAATCATGCATAGAAAGGAAGTCCTTGCTGAAAGGACGGAAAATCCGTACCTCTAGTCCAGTAACTGACGAAATGGAAGACTGAAGAATGCTACTCGGGCTTGACGTAAGCTACAACAATTAATAGACGCGAATACGTTACCTGTTCTACATTTACTTTACTGATTTTATTGGCTTCTTATTTATTCATTATATTTCTGGAAGTCTGTACGTATTTTTAACTGATGAATATGTATTAATAATTATTCCTTAATATATTAATAACCTACTACTAATTACGGTATAACTAAATCTGGCGTTATATTATTACGAAAGTAAGTAACTCGTTAAAATATAACGTTTTCTAATTTATAAGGTTTTTCTAAAGTCATATATAATCTATATAATAAAATTATACTTTTTAATTATTTCAAAACTATTTAATTATAATTTAATTTAAAATATAGTTTAAACCTTTACAAAAATTAATTAATAAAAGTATAAAATAGAATCTACCTTTTCCTCATTATAATTAAATCGAGCCTACCGAGATACCCCTTTCTCGGTCGCACTAAAATGATTAAACCAAAATATATAAAATCTGACTTTTAAAATTAGCGACAGAAAACTATCGCTAAAAACTGTCACTAAAAGCTACGTTTTAAAAACTGCACATATTACAATTTTGCGACAGTACTTAGTGTCACAAAGACTGTCGCTAAACTTAAACCAAAACTCATTATTTTCTGTCTATTTTTCCCACTGCTGAAAACCCATTGTTCCCACTGCTTGTTTGTTTTATTCCCACTGCTACACCCAAACACACCCTGCTTTCTTTCTTTTCCCATTGTTTACTAATCCCAAACACCCCTTTCTGCTAGTTACACCCAGACACCCCCTGTTGGTGTTGTGGTTCCCACTATTTACTAAACAACCACCCCTGTTGGGTTTTTTTACTCGCTGTCGTCCAACATCAAACCAACCCGCCCCTTGGTGGGTCACGGCTGGGCCAAACAAGAACACACCGAGACCTCCTATTGGTCTCGGTTTGTGTGTAAACAGCAACCCGACCACAATGGACAGATTTTCGAGATTAATGCTTATAACTCACGTGTTCTTTATTATTAATACAATAAATTTCGATGATGTATATAAAACAAGGAAGGAAATGGTTACCATTACACGTGTTTAGGATGGACTACGAACACACAACAAATCAAAGGAGGATCAAAAACCCGTTTTTCCCTTTTTCTTCTTTTATGGCCGGCGGCCATTTTTCCACTTAGGGTTTTATGTTGCTTCCCGTGTTTTAGAATTAAGTAGTGAAAATCCCATTTACTAGCTAATTTGTTTAGTGGGCCGGTCTCATGGGTTTTACCTGTTCTTTTCTTTTGTTTCCTAAACTGCGGCCCAAGACCAAACATAAGCATACTTTATATTTTTGGTTTTTCGTTTCGTTTTGCTTATAAACGTTTAGCTTGCGTTTTCGTGTTTTAAATCCCTTCCTATATTAATTTATTATTACTGAAATTACATATGTACGTAATACTGAAGTTAGTAATTAATTATTAACTAATATTTATTTTCTAAATAATTAATTTACGTCACGATATTAATTAAAACTATGACTGTACGTAATTAATATTTCTGGACTTTTAAGGCGGGTTTTACAATTCTTCCCCTCTAAAAAAAATTCTTCCTCGAATTAGGGATACGACAATGCTGGGGTTTTACAATTCTCCCTCTCTAAAAGGAAAATTCGTCCTCGAATTAAATTAAGCTGTTAAAGATATAAAAGCTGAAAGGACACATATGCTGAAAGAGCATGAAAGCTAAAAAAAACATATACGCTGAAGGATTATTCGTCCTTGGATTAGAACATAATGCTGCTGAAAGGGTATAAACATGACATGACTGAAGTGAACATGAAACGTGACATGACTGAAAGAACTTAAGTGGATTTATTAAAGGAAAAGGGATGAGAGGTCCGGATGGACTCCTCCGTTTCGAGTGGCTTCCCGCTCGAAACGATTCCTTCAAAGGTCTAAACACAATGAAAATCTTGGTCCTGATGACCCTGTCCTGATGAATACTGAACAGTTCTTGATTCCATACTTAAGATGGATTTTCTGAATCTGATAAAATGAACAAGCTATATCATGTGGATACATGAAATGGTACGTATAAATATCCTGAAATATAACATTTACATATCTGAGCAAGCTACTGAAAACATATAAGGGCGACCACGTGAACAATTTCGAACGTAAAACGT
Organism: Glebionis coronaria; assembly: GCA_025667525.1. Classification (NCBI taxonomy): domain Eukaryota; kingdom Viridiplantae; phylum Streptophyta; class Magnoliopsida; order Asterales; family Asteraceae; genus Glebionis; species Glebionis coronaria. The sequence continues at coordinate 128,899,905 of CM046875.1, forward strand.
GAGCAATTGTGAACGTGGTTCATAATTATATAAGGTACGCTCAGCATGAATTATATCATGAATGTAATACGCGAAACATACTGTGAACGTGGTACTAGAATGTATCATGAACGTATGCTGACTGAAGAATGAATGCCAAACGATACGACCTGAGATGTGAAACGTCTGCCTGGTTATGGACAAGTTGTGCTAAACTTGGGTCTGGTTTCTCAAGCTGCCTGTAACCGTATTTGGTAATAAACTGTGCAATGTGTATCGTGAGATGGAACACGAACTTGAACGTGAACAATTTAATGAATGCGAATGTGAATTAAAATCACGAGATTAGCACAAATATGGATTGAAATAATATCAAAATGCGAGCGTGAGACGCAACCGCGAAACTAAACGTAAATTTAAAGTGAACGCGAACGTACACGTGATCGTGAACATGAATTTTGTCTGGTATGATGGTCGATGGAATACCTAAAATCTTAATATTTATTGTTGAACTTCCTGCAGATCTGCTACTGCGTAATCCTTTCGGATGAAAGAAAACGCGCAGGTTGATTACATGGATGACGATGACTTGGATAGTATCATACTTTCTCTGAGCCTGTGGTAGCTGATAACAATTCAATGGAATTTCGTCTCGTTTCTGTTCAGAAATTTCTAAGGGTTGTAGTATCTCACTAACACGACGGCGTTCTATCTTGAACCTATAGTAGGTCAGGCATCTAGATATAAACATAGCTGCATTAAGGTGTGATGCGGATTCTATTAAAGTTTTGTCTGGGATTATGGAACATTCTGGTGGAAATTTGGTTGAATAGTCGTAAAACATTTTTAGTGAGAACTATCGGAAATTTCTGCGGTAGTAGCCAATTGAGTTCTAGAAGATTGTACTTCATTCACAGGCGTCGGTCGTGACCATCTGGTGATGGCCTTCACCTTCGCAGGATTATCTGAAATTCCTTTCTGCTGAAATAGTGTGATTAAGAAATGCCACCTTGTTCTACTGGGATTCATATCTAGAAAGCTGCGTATATAATTTTTCCTCCTATCGGAGTATCTATTCCACTGTGAGAAGGTGATTATCTTGTACCTCTCTAGAATTGAGAAGATCAGGATGTTATCGAAGAACATACTGACGATTTTGTCTGCGAAGTCATAAAAAATTTTATTCATAAGTTTGATACTATAGCTGGAGCATTAGGGTGCTCAGAAGTATAATTCAAAAATTTTATAGTGTCTATAATATGTTTCTCTCACCACTGATGGTGACATGATCGTGAATTGTTCTGGAAAATATACAAGAATTCATAGCAGATCAGATAAACCTGCTATTCGTGGAATGAACATCGATTAAAAATGGTGATCTTGTCAAAATATCGATGGTCGATACATGATCTCATGTTACCGGTCTTCTTCCTGATAGACAGAAACGACACACTTCCTGGTGGTGCGCCAGGGCGAATAAAGCGTCATTCCGGTAATTCTTGCAGCAACTACTGCAACCCTTTTAACTTAGATGCAATTCTGGACTAAGGAGTTTTGGAAACAGGCACTATTCTTGAGACGAGCTCGATGTTAAATTATGTCTCGTAGTTAGGAAGGAATTTCTGGAATGACATCTGGAAATTTTTGTATAATCTGCTGATCATGGATTCGAGGAATTTTAGAAGTGAATTATATAACTGGTAGCTAAAAGTCTTCGTAGCTATGGACTGATAAGTCACGCGCTTGTAAGGCATAAATAATTTATACTGATTTTTCTGACAGAAAGTATAATGAATATATTTGGGATTTAGTAAGACGGATCTTGTCGTTAACTGAAAGGAATCACCTTAATAAACATGGGTGGTACTGTGGAGTCTTTTCTGGCTGAGAGACAGGTAACTACCTGATTCAAAATAAAGCTGGCATAGGAACATATGAAATAAACATGGCGATTTTTTTTTTCACTGAATGTGTTCGTCTGTAACCTCATCGAATGAATACTGCGTGTCTAGCCTGAATAATACTCCAGTGGTGGTAGCTGAATTTTTAATGGTCTGATTTATGCATGGCATGACAAAATAGGTAAACTCCCTTGGAGGATACACTGAATTTCTGAGGACATGGTTTAGTAAACATACGGAGTTATGAGTTATGACTGGTACTTTGAGAAGATATTCGTATGACGTGTACCATGACTGGTGTCATGATGTGTGTCTTCCGAAATGATACCTGAGACCCATGTCCTGACTGGTGTTTTGATATAGGTTCTAGTGGGTGAATCTGGACAAGGCTGAAAATTTTGGTAACTACTAGGATTGGCGGACCGGTTAGACTACTGACCTTTGTATTTCTGGCCACGTCCGTACCGGAGTTCCGATGGTTACTGGCTGATTAATTATAAGCACGGTGGTTGTCACTACTGCTTTGGCTGTCAGTTTCCTGACGGTCTTTATCATGACCGTGATTCATGTAATTATTTCTACTGAGTGGCCGACTGGGTTCCGGTTCCACTCTTCTAAATGAAAGGTTAGCTAAGTGAAGTGTGACATCAAACTGAGAAGGTAAAAGCATGGAATGGAATGGTTGTGTCTGATGGTTGAAATTTATTCTTGTCAGAAATTTCAAATTATAGTTTTCGTCCTTGTTCTGCAGAGTCTTCATAGTATAAACAGCATCTGCATCTTGAGAAATCTCCAAAGTATCAGCAGCATCGGCATTTGTGAGGTCTTCCAAGTGTTAGCGACATCAGCATCTGGCAAAATCTTCCACTCACGAGCAACATCAGCATCTGGTAGAATCTCGACAAGCGGAAATGCCTGAGGTGATTAAGGATCGATTAACGGTACACCTGGTGTAAGGTGCATGGGGTACATTTGAAATACTGTACGTGAAGTACACGATGAATACCATTCATATGGTACCGCTGAAGGTTTGCTGATATGATCGTTACTGGTGTAAACCGTCTGACACGATCAACGGAAAATAATTTGATTTAACTGGTTAGCAACTGAACTAAAATGGTTAATCATGATAGGCTGATAAATTCTGCGTAGACTTAATGCTGGTTGTATAGAGTTTCAAGAATATGATTAAACAGAATTTCAACAATCGTCAGCATGAAGACATGACTGATGAAGATCAAACTTGATTATTAAGAAAACAGGATTTAACTGTAACCCCTTATGTATCTTAGCATGAAAACATCATCACCTTGCTGAAAACATAATCCTCATAAGGAGACATGAACCTAGTCAGCATGAAAACGACATTCACGTGAGAGTATAAACTTGACTGGTTCAAAGAACATAGAAGAATAATCAACTGAGGTTTATCATCAACTGATGTGGATAGTTATGGTTTAATCCACAGTATTCATAGTAGGAAGCATGTGACTAAGTATGGGCGATTCTGTTTCGATCCATACTTGTCAAAAATGTATGAGAACTGTCATGTATAGAAATTTACAATCTGAGACTAAATATGGTTGGCTGTAGTTCAAACCATACTTGTCAAAGTTTTATGAAATGTCATGATATGACAAAGGTGAATAACTATGGATCGGTTCAAAATAGCATTTGACTGAAAAACATGAAATTTAACCTGAATAATGGTGAACGGTTATGGCTGGTTCACTAATTAATATCTGACTGAAAACATGAATCTGACACGAGTAAGGGTAAACGCCTATGGTTCGGTTTACCAATGCAAAAATTCGCAGAAAAGCACATGCGACTAAATATGGCCAGTCCTGTACCAACCTTTTACTTAGTCAAAAACTTTAAGAAACCGACTGATAACTGAAGAAAACTGACTGATTAATGCATGAGAAACATGAAAGATAACAACGCCAAAGATCTGGGAAGTTCCTGGTGACTACCCACTAGTCACAGGTCAAGTTTTAGAGCCTACAGGTCGAACCTTGCGCTCTGATACCATAATTGTAACACCCCACTTGGATAAGTGGACCGTTACGTGTATTTATGGCGTTTCATCAAAGCATAAGGTAAATGTCCTAAAACATTAACTGACCATAAAGGAATACTGGAATCAAACATCGCTAATCCAAACATAAGCCCAAAACATGAAAAGTAAAATACTGAAGGAAAGGACTAAACAATGTCCAAATGAGCAGAATAATGTAAGAAATGCATAAAGCAAGAAGTCTGGATAGCTCCCATCCAAATGCACATGCTCTCAGAATCCTAAGAGCGTCCTGGTGTACCTGCCGTTAGAACATGAAAGGAACTACGGCTGAGCATAACGCTCAGTGAACGGATATAAAGCATGATAAGAATATACTGAATGAAACAGGCGATGGAATACTGAAGCTGTAAGACTGATATGTGACATGTGATAGAACTCTGCATAAAATCTGAGAAACCTGGTTCATATATACTGATACTGAAATATAACTATTAATTCTGAAAACATGCATTTACTGTATTTTATTTTGCCAGAGCTTATATAGGTCACGTGTTGTAACAACCGTGCATGAATAACTGGAGGGGTGACCTCGTCATGCTATAGAGGGGTGACCTCTAAATAACTGTGCTGGGTGGAGGGATCAGCTCCAATGTGAAGGATGTAGAGCACACACCACATTCACCCTGATAACTTGTAACACTTATAAGCCTAGGATGCATCCATACGCCCCACTAATAATACTAATAAAATGGCCAAGATGAGCTGAGTGGAACGATGCAGGATATCACTCTCCTGCATGTGAGTCACGACACCGGTGCCTCTAGTGCCGTGGTTACGGTACCTCCGTAACTAGTACATAAACTGGTCGTGCTTGTATATAATGCTCAGGCAATTTATTTAGTTATTAACATGATTACTGATAAACTTAAACATATACTGGGGAAAAACATTTGGCTGAAGACGGGGAATCCTAATCATGCATAGAAAGGAAGTCCTTGCTGAAAGGACGGAAAATCCGTACCTCTAGTCCAGTAACTGACGAAATGGAAGACGGAAGAATGCTACGCGGGCTTGACGTAAGCTACAACAGTTAATAGACGCGAATAAGTTACCTGTTCTACATTTACTTTACTGATTTTATTGGCTTCTTATTTATTCATTATATTTCTGGAAGTCTGTACGTATTTTTAACTGATGAATCTGTATTAATAATTATTCCTTAATATATTAATAACCTACTACTAATTACGGTATAACTAAATCTGGCGTTATATTATTACGAAAATAAGTAACTCGTTAAAATATAACGTTTTCTAATTTACAAGGTTTTTCTAAAGTCATATGTAATCTATATAACAAAATTATACTTTTAATTATTTCAAAACTATTTAATTATAATTTAATTTAAAATATAGTTTAAACCTTTACAAAAATTAATTAATAAAAGTATAAAATAGAATCTACCTTTTCCTCATTATAATTAAATCGAGCCTACCGAGATACCCCTTTCTCGGTCGCACTAAAATAATTAAACCAAAATATATAAAATCTGACTTTTAAAATTAGCGACAGAAAACTATCGCTAAAAACTGTCACTAAAAGCTACGTTTTAAAAACTGCACATATTACAATTTTGCGACAGTACTTAGTGTCACGAAGACTGTCGCTAAACTTAAACCAAAACTCATTAGTTTCTGTCTATTTTTCCCACTGCTGAAAACCCATTGTTCCCACTGCTTGTTTGTTTTATTCCCACCCAAACACACCCTGCTTTCTTTCTTTTCCCATTGTTTACTAATCCCAAACACCCCTTTCTGCTAGTTACACCCAAACACCCCCTGTTGGTGTTGTGGTTCCCACTATTTACTAAACAACCACCCCTGTTGGGTTTTTTTTACACGCTGTCGTCCAACATCAAACCAACCCGCCCCTTGGTGGGTCACGGCTGGGCCAAACAAGAACACACCGAGACCTCCTATTGGTCTCGGTTTGTGTGTAAACAGCAACCCGACCACAATGGACAGATTTTCAAGATTAATGCTTATAACTCACGTGTTCTTTATTATTAATACAATAAATTTCGATGATGTATATAAAACAAGGAAGGAAATGGTTACCATTACACGTGTTTAGGATGGACTACGAACACACAACAAATCAAAGGAGGATCAAAAACCCGTTTTTTCCCTTTTTCTTCTTTTATGGCCGGCGGCCATTTTTCCACTTAGGTTTTTATGTTGCTTCCCGTGTTTTAGAAATAAGTAGTGAAAATCCCATTTACTAGCTAATTTGTTTAGTGGGCCGGTCTCATGGGTTTTGCCTGTTCTTTTCTTTTGTTTCCTAAACTGCGGCCCAAGACCAAACATAAGCATACTTTATATTTTTGGTTTTTCGTTTCGTTTTGCTTATAAACGTTTAGCTTGCGTTTTCGTGTTTTAAATCTCGTCCTATATTAATTTATTATTACTGAAATTACATATGTACGTAATATTGAAGTTAGTAATTAACTATTAACTAATATTTATTTTCTAAATAATTAATTTACGTCACGATATTAATTAAAACTATGACTGTACGTAATTAATATTTCTGGACTTTTAAGGCGGGTTTTACAGTTTATCTATTTTTAAACTAATAGCAATTAAGTAAGTGTCGAAGAGTAAAAATTAAAGCTTTAAAAGATTAGACGAGCTTAATAATAAATGCTTGAAAACTTTGACTCAGTCGGAAACTACTAAAAGAAAGTAAGAACGGAGTATAGCAAAACAACCCAAATCGGAATAAGCTAAAAAGGGAAGGTGATCGGAATATGTTCCGATCAAGTGATCGGAATGTGGTAAAATGACTAAGATCGGAATACAGAAAAAGGGCAAATCGGAATCTTGAAAAACTTGCTGCAATCGGAATGTATAACAAAGTCCAGATCGGAATAATTCAAAGGAAGAAATCGGAATAATGACAATGGGTCTCAATCGGAATATTCAAATGAGTACTAATCGGAATATGGGGAAACTTACCAATCGGAATAATCAAAAACAAAGACAATCGAAATATGCTGAATAGGGCAAATCGGAAAAACTGAAACCCTTTTCCGATCGGGTGATCGGAAAGAAGGGGGGTACCTGGTCGGAATGTGCAAATCGGAAAAGGGCTTTGCCCTTTCCGAAAATAATGTTGATCCGAAACATGGGCTAGGGAATAAGCTATTGAATAAGCTCCTCCAAAACTAGCTCGAATCCAACAATTAGCTGATCAAATAAGCACTAGGAACAACTTTTCTAACTTAAAATAAGCAAACTTATGAATCAAATAATAGAAAGATAAACTTTTTAAGAAAACTTATAAAAAGTAAATAAGCAAAACTAACAAATAAGCCAATAAGCACAAGGATCTCAAAGCTTATTTGTGTAGAAACTTAGGAAACATCAAAAGATTAACTTTTTAAGCACAAAATCATTGATGAACAACACGGATCATACGAGATTTGTACCAAAATCAATCAAAATCAAAGAAAGGAAGGATGAGATTAAAGATTAAAAGCTAAAAACTTGAACTTGATTAATTGAAAAGTAATACAAAGGTTTGATCTAGAAAGAGAAAAAGATGAAATCTAGTGAGAGAAAGTTTAGAACTTTCTCTCTCTAAAACTAGAGAGAATGAAAGAACGAAAAACTACCTAAAAAACTAAAAGTGTCTCATTTTTGTGAAATAAGGTCCTATTTATAGGCAAGTCTTGTGGTGGTGGGCTTGTGATTGGGCTTTGGTTTGGGCTTCTTTTTCTTCTTTCTTCTTTAGTCTTCACGCTTCTTCAAATAAACGTTTCCAACTTGGATTTGAGAAGTGTCGGTGAATAATTTCAACTCGTCTTATAATCTTTTGTTTAATAGACTCGAGTTCTTCGACATATATGAATCTTCCATCTTTGGCTCTATTCTTCGATAAATCTTCAAATAGGCACAATGACTTCAAATCTTTTGCATCTCTTGGACAATAGACTTTGACTTGAGTCTTTTTCTTCGATGAAACCCGTTCAATCCCATGTTTTCTTAAATATTCATCCGGTTGACTCTGAAAACACAATAAACACAAAAACTACGCATAATTCCAAACAAATGATATTAAATATGTGTCTTGGTCTCGTTTTAGCCAGAATTAAGTGGTAAAAGGATGGGTGTTTTCACACCTATCAAATCCCCTACACTTAACCATTGCCATGCCCTCATGTAATGCTTAGTGACAAAGCACATTTACACTTTTCTCATAATCAATCAACCTTGGCCTTATTAATATACTACTAAACAAAATTGAAAGTACTAAGAGAAATTAAACTTTAAAGTAAACAAAAGGATGGAAATAACTTGCAAAGAGATCAAGGACTTACATTAGGGCTTTGGTGCTGCGAAGATTTATCACCCTTAAGTTTCACGTTCCCCAAACTAAGCTTAAAACGAGATCATTGTTATTATAAGTTAGCAAATCAAACACTTACACACATGGCTTAATTAAATGCTTAAACTCCCTTATTCCTAGGTGTATCTCTTATATTTTATTTTTGTCTTAGAATGATCATGAAGATGCATTTTTGGACTTATTTCGATAGTTTATTTAGGCTGAAAGCAAAGTAGGACGATTTGATCAATAGTTAGCTAAAGGACAAAATCTCTTAAAACTGCTTCTCGGGATATCAAAAAGTTCATATCTTGGCATAACTTGGTTCGTGATTTGAGACCTTTCTCGGGCCGATATTTGGCATGTACTTCATACTTCATATCTTGAGAGACGTTCTTGAGATAATGGTCTTCTCATCGTAATAGAGTTTCTTCACATGGAGACTTTTGAGGGGTACTCCAACTTGGTTGACCACGACTTCATGATTATTTCTTCAATCTCTAATTGGGATTTTGAGATACAACGATCCGCCTCCTTTTCGGACTTGGATCTATCTATCCTCAAACCTTGTTAGGGTCTTTTCGGATAGACTTCTCCATGATCTTTATGGGAGTTGATTGCTTTTCGTCGTGAGTCTTGATCCTTCATATTGATTTTGGGAATAATGCTTTTCACATCACTTCGGATCTTCAGCAATAAAATGGAATCCTCATGCCTTGTTAGGGCCTTTTCGGACTCGCCAATCTTCGCGCCCCGCTTCATAAGTTATGCCTTGGCTATGAACTCTTATCATTACCGAGCAACTTTTAAACGATCTTGGGCTAGAAGCTAAGTAACTTTTAAAATCGTACGACCTTACTTATTGCAGATAAATTATTAGCAAGTGATGGGAGAAAAGGCAAATAATTACACCAAGTGAGCTTGCGCAAGAATACCGACTTATAATTGACTCTATCATTTCTCGTTCTCCACAATTTAAAATCTCAAGTAATGAGACTCGTGGATGCTTAGCCTAATAAACCAATTAAGGTCTACATGGTTAAGGATACTAGCTAGAATAAACTTGAATAAGCCTATTCGGGTTGAGTCAAAATAATCGCAACGGGCCTAATATGTCAAAGACTTCTAAACTAGCTACACCACTTTATTAAATTTTTTGACTTTATTGTGGAATATATACATATGAAAGCAACGATAAAAAAATTTAAAAATTACGACTAAATGGCCAAAATTAATTATAAATTTGAAAAATGTTGAAAAAGATGATTTTCTGGTTAAATGAAGGCATTTTCATGAAAAAGTCCACTTAAAACTTCGATAGAAGTCCCCCCTACACTTAAGATAAACATTGTCCTCAATGTTTAAGCATGTGGGAAAAGTCTCCCCTACACATATGACATTGTGCATGTTGATGCAAAAGTTGGTTGATCCTTGCTAGACCCGAATTAGGCTTAATTCGGGTTGGCTGGGCTCCGGCTCCTGCACCAAGTGAATTGTTTGGTTGGGATCCTGCACACTAAACAGCACGCGTTAGGCTTACCATGGGAATGTTTCCCACGATTAGACTCCGGCGTGAGAGTAAGTAATCGGTTTTAAGGTTTATGTGAGTTTAGAGTATAAGTCGTAATACCTTTGTGGAACCCTTGGGGGTTCCTTTTATAGGCAGTGAAACCCTAGTGGGCTTTCACTGATCCTTCGGCCCCAAGGAAGAGATAAGCACCAGAATTAGAATGATTGTTATCTTCTAATTCTGGTAATGAATATCTCTTCGTATTTGGGATTAAGATATACCTAGACAGAATATTATTCTGTCTGATCTTATGTCGGCCGCCTTGGGCCGTGGGCCGCACACATGTGCGGGTACTGTTCACTCAAGCCCATAAGCCTGAATGACATTTATCCACCCATCTGTGATGGGCCGGATACGGGTAGTACCCGTGAGCCGGGCTCATGACCCGGTTGGGGACTATACGTCATCATGTCCCCCCAGTCTAGTTGTTACAGCCGTAGGCGTAACCTCTAGACTATCAAGCTGCTCTCCGGTCATATCAAGAAAGGCCTAGGAAATGACACTGGAAAATTTGTTCCCGCACGTGGCAACCGGTCGTAGGAATATACTTTAAGGAATACTACCTCAGCCGCACGTAATGGCCGAGACAAATTAAATGCAACATTTAATACGGTCTTACGTAAGAGCCGCATAACCCGACAAGAATCCAATCGCATTTAATGATATTCATCAATCCAGTCGCATGTCTGCAAAAAGTGCATGATTACTGACCACCCTTGAGCCACGCGAAACTGTTTAAGAAGTGACCCGTGGGTCCCCTACTGACGTTACAGAAATGTCAGAAACCCTATCCATTGGATAAGGAATGTGACTGACACGTGTCAAAGATCCACGGCACCTCGGAAACCGAGGCCACCCTATATAAGAGTGAGTATGCGTGTATGTTACACACACAACTCACTCATTCTTCCGCCATTGTTAACTTCAAGCTTTTCTCTTCAAAACTTTTGCCTTCTTTTTCACGGATATCCGTCACCGCAGGTTAGATTACCACGCCTTTAAAAACCTTTTCATATATTATGGTCAAGGATAACCCCCTCATCACGGACGTCCTGAATGTGATGTCGGGGGAGAAATACCTCGACTTCCTGTCGAAGTATTATGTGCCCGAAAGCGTACATCCCACCTTTCCGGGTGATGGTGAAGCTATTACGGATGCACCGGCGGGGAAAATAGGCATATACACACGCCTGTTTGACTCAGCCAACTACCGTATTCCGTTGTCTAAGTTCTTAGTAGACCTTCTTTTGTACTATGACTTTCATATCACCCAGCTCCACTGTATAGGGGCGTGTAAAATCAACCAGTTTGAGATTACATGCCATACCTGCAGGGTAACCCCCACCGTGAACCTTTTTAGGGCTTTCTACTTTCCCCAATTAGTGAACGGGTGGTTGTCGTTCAAGAAACGACCCGGCAATGCCCCGATGACATATAGGAAACCCCTTGACTCCCTGAAGAATTGGTACGACCATTACTTCTTCGTAGATGAAAAAGTATTCCCCACCCCCTTCGTACTTAAAACCAAGGCCCCAAAAGACTATCCGCCCAAATCCAAAGATTATAGTAGCCGGGACCTGAAAATACTAGATACCCATCGCACTGAATTTCACAGAGGGTTGCCGGAGAACTTCCTGTGCTTAGTGGGGATAAGCCGCCGTTACTTTGGGAGGGACGACTTGTATCCGTGCTTCTTAACGGAACAGGGCGAGGGTAGGTCACATATATTTTGTAAATTTGATCTATCACATATGTGTAAAATGTTACTAACCCATATACTTCAATCATTTTGCAGAGATGAATCTTCACGGACTACTTCGTCAAGGAGACCCCATGAAGGTGGCGGAGGGATTCCGGCCGTTAAAGCCGAATGAGCTCCCCTTGCTAGAAGCTTTAGCTAACCGTACGATTCCACTGGAAGAGACAACCGAACCCAGGTCGGACGAAGAGGAGCCTGTTATTGAGAAGTCCCCGTTGGACTTTCATAACGAAGATGGCGACGACCCCTTGCTGGAGGGAGGCACCATCAACCAGGAGGAGGAGCGCGATCCTAATGAAGACACTTCGCAAGCTTCCGGATCCACCACACTTGCTTCAAAAAAGAGAAAAACAACCAGGCGTGTGGCGAAGAAGACTGGGGAAGATGCCGGAGTTGCCAATGCTCCTCCTAAGAAGTTGCGGAAAGACCATCCTCTGTATCAAGAAGGAGGCAGCACCATGACTGGTCAAGCTGACCCTACCCCGACCATGGAAGGGCCCGTTCTGCGAGTCGCCCCTGTGAGCGTCGTAGCTCCTACCGGCCCAGACCCTGCTATTGGCACCTCGTAAGTACCCCTCATGATTATGACTTGTATCTTCGTATGATATATGTAGACTAAAAAATTTTTTAACACGACAGGGTGAATCCGGCAGTCGCAGCTCAAGGAGGAGAAGTGGGGAGAAAACCATCCCCCGCGGCTACTAACAATCCCCCTTCACCCATCACCGCACGTGCCAAGGAACCGTGCCCCGAGGGGCCAGAAGAGAGCTTGCGTTTAGCATGGAACCTATCAAGCTTGACACGGCTGGAGGCCGAATCAGAGTGTTCGGAATTCATCGAACACATCACCCCGCCTGTCCTCGCACAGGATTTAGATGAACTAGACCATGAGGCCCTGATTGAACAGTTTGATGTGTCATCCGCACATCAGGTGACGGTGGGTACCGCGCTGAGACGCCGACTGATCAAGGCCCTCACCAATGTGAGCCGTGCCGACAAAAGGATAGCCCGCCGTGAGGCATTGGCCGTAAAGAACGAGAAGACCATCACATCCTTGCAAGCGGCGTTATTGACTGCCGAGGCAACGGTGAAGGAGCAGGCGCTTCATGCCGATACAAGAGAGAAGCGTATCGCTGAGTTGGAGGCCCTCGTAGCCGCATCAACCGAGAAGGTAAACTTTCAAACATGTTGTTCATATATTCCTACTCCTTGTATGCATGTAGCCCAAAAATATATATTCGTGTAGTAACTCCAAATTCCATACGCAGGTGTCTGCGGCCGAGGCTGCTACTAAGGCGGTGACCGCTCAATCCTTCAGCATTGCCCAAGAGCGTGACTCACTTAAGGAGGAATTGACGCAGGCTCAAACCAGTCTTGAAAATCAAGTTGCTTTAGCGGATGAAGAGTTGAGCAAGGTGGTTGTCAGCTGTGCGGAAAGAGTATGCCCCCCTACTGACCGCGACAGCCGGTCGTAGGTGGATTATCGGGCAAGGACTACGGCTCGCCGTAAGTGAGGCCCTTAACGCTCCACATCTATTGCAGGCCTTTGTTGGGGTCGTATCTGACGGGATCGACCGTGGTAGGCATGAATGCATGGTCCAAGCTGCGGAGATGATCGCAAAGAATGAGGATATCAAACAGCATCCGTATCACAACCCCTCCGCAGCGAGTAAGATGACAGCGTCCATGGATGCCTTGGCAGACCTTCAACACCCCCTTATTGACGAGCTTGAAGACATGAAAGATGCTCCCAATGAAGCAATAATGTCCCGGCTAAGTGCTGATCCACTTCCCTTGACGCTGGCTACCTATGATTTCGTATCCAAAACCATGTCAGGTGAGAAGCCGCTTGGTGAAGCCTTAGACGCTCTTGCAGTCAAAGTTCAGGACGGGAAAGATGCTCGCGGGGAGGCCCTTCGTGCTTTAATTGAGGAAGGGAAGAAGGATCTAGAAGAATTCCTTCCCCTCTTGTAACTGATATGTTGTAAACATTTGTGACTATATTCGTCTGTGTATGTACACGTCTAAGACATATATGTAATAACTTGTCCTTTTATTTTATAAATCCGTGACAACCACGGTCATTTTGTTTATTGTTAATTTTGAAACTTGTGTATTTCATTATATTCTAATGCCGCGTGACGTATCACGTCTTACACATAAATAAAAAATACATACAAGTCTATAATTTACTAGACATGCGATGTGCGTCTTTACTATGTAGAGTATCGTGTGGATACGGTACACAAAAAACTTACCCCAACGTCTTGTGAGTAAGGTGTCTAGTAAGGATACATGATCCGTGCGGCTGGGGTTGCATCCCTCTTACGCGGCAAGTTGAATTAGTAGGTTCACTTAATCCTCTTACCCCACCTGGGGGCGTATAGTACATGTACGGTAATTTGAGAGAATGCATACGAATGAAACATGGCATATTATAATACAAGTAAAATTCATACGGCTAACAAAGAATCTAACAAAGAAAGGAAAATGATTTGCACGAAACAGGCCGTGGAGCTAGCTAGGCACCACGGCATTTTATTAGAACGTTTACACTTTTGTTTGAATAATGACGACAAGTCCTAAAAAACAAGAAGGGAAACTTAAACAAACACAAGAAAAACAAACAAAATAAATAACCCGCATGGTTCTTTATTAAGACCGCCTATAGCGAAGTACCCATGCGGAAGCCGTAGCTTTCAAAGATAGCACCTTTTGAGATTGGAGATGTTCCATGTGCGCTCTAGGTCGCGGCCATCCATATCACGTAACTTGTACGCGCCTCGTCCCAAGGTTTCAGTGACTTCATACGGTCCTTCCCATTTAGGGCCCAGTTTTCCTGTATTCTCCACTCGACTCGCTTCATTAGCACGATAGACGTAGTCTCCCGGTCGAAAAGAAACACCCTTGACCTTGGCGTCATAATAAGCCTTCATCTTAGCCTTGGACTTAGCCTCATTGATGGCTGCAATTTCCCTTTTCTCTTCCAACAGATCCAGGTTGATTCGCAGTTGTTCATCGTTTGTGACAACGTTAACCTCCGCCGTGCGGATGGTAGGCATCCCTATTTCTGCTGGTATAACGGCTTCAGTGCTGTAAGCCAATGCAAATGGAGTATATCCGTTGGCTGTTTTGATCATGGTTCTATGTGCCCATAGCACGTGTGACAACTCGTCGACCCATTTGCCCTGTCGTTCGTCCAGCCGCGCCTTGATTCCATTCCCCAAGCTCCTATTTGCTCGTTCGACAAGGCCGTTCGTTTGTGGATGCTTAACGGACGCGAAGCGCCGTTTGATGTTCAATGATGCACACCAATCTTTGAATGGGTTGTCCGTGAACTGCTTGCCATTGTCCGAGATGATTTCTCCTGGCAGACCAAAATGGCACACAATGTGTTCCCACACAAACTTCTTGACCTGCTTACCTGTGATAGACTTGACTGCCTTGGCTTCTATCCATCGTGTGAAGTAATCCATTGCGACAATCAAGAATTTAACCCCCCCCCCCCCCCCCCCCGCAGCTACAGGGAATGGTCCTGCAATGTCAATTCCCCACTTGTAAAATGGCCATGGGGACGTGATAGGTGTAAGCTCCTGCTGCGGGTGCCGCGGTACTGGCCTATGCACTTGGCAATCGTTGCACTTGCGAATCATGTCGCGCGCGTCTCTGTGCATGGTGGGCCAATAGTATCCTGTTCGTAAGGCTCGGGCTACCACGGATCGTGGGCCTGCATGCATGCCGCACAACCCTTCATGTATGTCACTGATGACGTAGGCCGCCTGGCGTGGTCCAACACACCGCAGCCACGGCTGCAAGAAAGAGCGCTTGTAAAGGATGCCTTCTCGAAGTTCAAAATGTTGCGACTTCCTTTTAATGCGCCTTGCTGCTTTTTCCTCGTCTGGGAGGGTTTCATTAGTCAAATAGTTGATGATTGGAGTCATCCACGTGGGTCCCTCCTCCTCAACTATAGCGGCTATCTCCCCTTCCGTGAAAGATTTCTCCTTGAGTATTTCCACCAAAACCTGTTTAGACAAGTGGGCGAAGCTCGTGGATGCGATCTTGCTAAGAGCGTCCGCTTTCTTGTTCTCGCCCCTTGGCACCTGCTTGATGGAAAACTTACTGAAAGTCGCGATTAACGACTTGAGTTTTTCCAAGTACCTCACCATGTTGTCCTCCTTAGCCACATACCCACCTATAATATGGTTCGCGACAAGCCGTGAGTCCACGTAGGCCTCAAGGTTGCGGACTCCCATTCTAGCGGCGATTTTTAAACCCGCAATTAATGCTTCATATTCCGCTTCGTTATTGGTGGTCGTGAACTCAAAACGGAGGGCGTATGTGAATTCCATTCCTTCTGGATTCGTGAGGATGAGACCTGCCCCGGACCCATCTGTACATGAGGATCCGTCCGTGAATAGCACCCAAGGTTCTGTTGGGATCTCGTCTTGCTTAATGACTGGTTCTTCCTCATCCGGCTTCTCGATCAGGAAATCTGCCAAGATCTGGCCTTTAACCGCCGTCCTTGGTCTGTAAGATATATTGTGCCCCCCCCCCCCCCAATAGTATGCTCCATTTCTCTAGCCTCCCTGCCACGTCTGGTCTAGAGATAACCTGCTTGATTGGCTGATCCGTGATTACCACAATTGGGTGCGCCTGAAAGTACCGACGCAATCGCTTTGTAGCAAATACTAGCGCTAACACCAATTTTTCCATGGAGGAATAATTTAGCTCCGCCCCTTGTAGTGTTCTACTTATAAAGTAGACCGGAGTTTGTATTGTATCTCTATCCGTCATCAGTACCGCGCTTATTGCGCCGTGAGTAGCTGAGAGATACATAACGAGTTCCTCCTTTGGCCGGGGAGCTACTAACATGGGGAGAGATGCGAGATGCTGCTTGAGTTGGCAAAAGGCTTCCTCAGCTTCCTTCGTCCAACGGAAGTCTCCCTTTCTAATACACTTCTTGAGAGTCTTAAATAGGGGTAATGACTTCTCTGCGGATTTAGATAGGAATCTATTCAGTCCGGCTAATTTCCCATTCAGGGACTGCACCTCCTTCCGTGTCTGCAGGGACGGTAGTCGTATCACTGCGTCCGTCTTCTCTGGACAAGGCTTGATGCCGTTTGGGTCAATCAAATATCCCAGGAACATTCCCTCTGTTGCACCAAACGTACATTTCTTTGGATTCAACTTCATGTTAATCCTTCTCAGCGTGTCGAATGTCTCCTGGACATCCCGGAGAAGTGTCTCCTCCGTGTGGCTTTTTATCACCAAGTCATCAACATATACTTCCAAGTTGCGTCCTATTTGTGATTCGAAAGCTTTATCCACCAACCGCTGATACGTAGCGCCGGCGTTCTTCAATCCAAACGGCATTTTCGTATAGCAATATACGCCATGGCTCGTGTGGAACGCCGTTTTTTCTGCATCCTCCTCCGCCATCTGGATTTGGTGATACCCTTTATATGCATCCAAGAAGCATTTGAAAGGATATCCACACAAGGACTCCACCTTCCAGTCGATTTCTGGTAACGGGTAACAGTCCTGTGGGCAGGCCTTGTTCAGATCCGTGAAATCCACACACATGCGCCAACTTCCGTCATGTTTCTTGACCATGACCGGATTAGATAACCACTCGTGGTAGTATACCTCGCGCATGATGCCTGCGTCCACCAGCTTCCGCACTTCCTCCAGTATAACTTGGTTGCGCTCGGGCGCCTGGCCGCGCTTCTTTTGCTTGATGGGTTGGTACCCTTGGCGGATTTGGAGCTTATGCTCTGCTATCGCACGTGGCACACCTGTCATATGTTTTGGCTCCCATGCGAATATGTCCAGGCTTGCACTTAAAAGAGAGCACATGGCCCTTTTTCCGCTATCCGAGAGCGCCCCTCCTATGGATACCTCCTGTTCCGGATAGTCAGGGTGAATGGCCACCTTCCAATTGGGTGGTGGTGCCCCATCTTTGGGTGGGACAGGTGGTGCCGGTGCCGGTGCTGTCACGGTGTGACACTCGGATGTTGGTATGACTGTGTTGTAAATAGTAACGATTCCCCCCTCAACGGGGAATTTGATCATTCCGTGTGCCGTAGAGGGTACTGCCCGGATAGCCAAAATGCCTGGTCTGCCTATGATTCCATTATAAGGAGAGTGTGAACGTATCACCATGAAGTTCATCCATGTTGTAGTGGAATGTTCCTCGTTCCCAATGGTGACAAGCAAACGCAATTGCCCTATCGGCCAGATAGTGTCTCCACTAAAACCAGTAAGCGGCGACGTGGCCGGTACTAATTGGCTTCTTATTTCTGGGCATAACTGTACAAAGCAGTGTTCATACAGTACCTCTGCTGACGACCCTCCATCCACATACATGCGACGAACATTGTGTGTTCCAATGCTTATCTCAATAGTGAGAGGCGCATCAATCACATCGCTTGCTGTAATGAGAGGGAATGAGATTTCCCTGCCGCGTGAAAATTTTTGGCCAACTTTCTGTCTCGTGCGGCGCTATCTGGATTGGATCATGTATATGGTAGAAGGCTTGTCCTTTTGGGGATCCTTCTTATCATACTTCTTGTTGTTGTCTTTTCCGTCTTTCCAATCCTTAACTAGGTGCTTGAGTTTGCCTGATTTGATTAGCGACTCAATATGCTTCTTGAGCTGGATACACTCCTCTGTGCCGTGTCCTTTGTCATTATGGAACTCGCAGAAGCGACTTCCTTGCCGACGTTCCGGGGGTGTGGTCATTGGGGGAGGCCTTGGAAAGTTCGCCCCTTCAGTCAACAAGATCTCCCGGTAGGACATCTTTAGGGGGGTGAACTTGTCGTCCGACCGTCCGCCTTTGCTTTGGCTCTTATAGTCCGAGCCCTTGTTATTGTTCTGGTTGCCTTGACCGCCCGACTGTCTCTGGGACTGGTCATTTGACCGGTACCCATTTCCTCGGATGGGTAGGCCGCGGCAACAACTGTTTCTCCTTCTATGATTTTTCTGACTCTTTCCATGAGGTCATCATATCTCTCTGGGCGCTTGTCGTTGAGACGCCTGATCAGTTCTCTGTCTGTTATGGCGTGCATGTAGTCAGAGATTTTCAGGAGCTCCGGCATTGTTCTTGTGCGTGTGCACTCATCATTGAAGCGCTCAGTGAAGGCTTCCATGGACTCCCCCGGACGTTGCTTGACAGTTGCCAATGAAACCGGATCCCTATTATACTTCTTCCTTTGAGTATAATTGTTCTCGAACGCAGTGCGTAGTTCCGTGAAACTATCAATGCTCCGTGGGGGGAGTGCCTCGAACCAGTCACGGGCGTTTCCAATCAAGGTCGAATTAAACATTTGGCACCATATAGGCATGGGCCATCGCTCAATTTTAGCCTGAGTATCGAATATTTTAAGGTGATCCACAGGATCACCGGACCCATCATAAGTCTTGATACATGCCGGCATGTGACGTTTGGTGTCCTCAGAATAGTTTCGTATGCGGAGGGTGAACGGATCTTCCCTGGGATCAGCCCATGGCCGTGTGAGCCTAGGGTCATCCCATGGTTCACACCATGGACGCGAGAGGTCCTCTGCTTCCGTATCTCGATAGTAAGGGCCACCATAATACTCCTCATTGTTTGGTGGTGGAGGCGTGCGCCTTGGCCGGCGGCGCTTAGGCGGATGGTCATCTGAGTCCTCCCCAGACGGATCTGGGGACGGTGGTGGTGCCCCGCCTTTTGAATAGGGAACACTTTTTTGAGACGAACCAGGAGCCTTTCTCCCAGTGTTCATTCTATCCCACACACTTGGGCGGCGTGTGGTTCTGGTTAGCTCTCGATCTGGCCGCTCGGGTGAGCCATCCGACCTTTCTCCTTCTTGAGACTGTGTTAATTCTTGCATAAGGCGGTCCCCTATGCGCTCAAACACATTCCGGGGTTGAGGGTTTTCCTCAAAGGTTCCCTGCTCCTGAGGCCGAGTCCTCCTTTTTCTGCGGTTTTGGGAGGGGGTGGTTGGTCCACTGTCACCAAAATTGAGTCTGGCTTGGAGGTTCCTCCCCAGACTCAATCTTGACACGATTCCTGGGACGATCCTTTCGAAGTTCTGAGTGAGAACTCGAGTAAGATCTTCCTCACTGAGTGGTAGGGCTTCCACCTCTTCCTCCGTCGAGGGTCTGCGCGGTTCCTTGTTAGGAGGGTCTGGCGCACTCCCTGGATCAGGGTTGTCCAAGGTTGAAGTAGGCGGGGGTGTCACCGAGATCGTGCTCGTCACCCCCGCGGGTTGAAAACCGCTACCGTTACCCAGCCCGCCTGCGAGGCGGTTAGGTGACTGGTTGGGGATGAGAATCCCTTCCCCTTGAGACTTCCGGTTCCCAAGATTAACATTACTGGGGTTAGTTGGCGGATGTCCCTTCGTCATTGGAGATTCGAGAACCGCTTTCTTGTTCTAGCTTAGTGTTATGGTCCCACGGATGGCGCTAACTTATTGATGCAAAAGTTGGTTGATCCTTGCTAGACCCGAATTAGGCTTAATTCGGGTTGGCTGGGCTCCGGCTCCTGCACCAAGTGAATTGTTTGGTTGGGATCCTGCACACTAAACAGCACGCGTTAGGCTTACCGTGGGAATGTTTCCCACGATTAGACTCCGGCGTGAGAGTAAGTAATCGGTTTTAAGGTTTATGTGAGTTTAGAGTATAAGTCGTAATACCTTTGTGGAACCCTTGGGGGTTCCTTTTATAGGCAGTGAAACCCTAGTGGGCTTTCACTGATCCTTCGGCCCCAAGGAAGAGATAAGCACCAGAATTAGAATGATTGTTATCTTCTAATTCTGGTAACGAATATCTCTTCGTATTTGGGATTAAGATATACCTAGACAGAATATTATTCTGTCTGATCTTATGTCGGCCGCCTTGGGCCGTGGGCCGCACACATGTGCGGGTACTGTTCACTCAAGCCCATAAGCCTGAATGACATTTATCCACCCATCTGTGATGGGCCGGATACGGGTAGTACCCGTGAGCCGGGCTCATGACCCGGTTGGGGACTATACGTCATCAGTGCACGTTGGTTAACTCAAGTTAAGGAAGAGACGACTAAAGTGATCAATTTCAAATGTGAGTATGAAGAAAATTGAATCACGATAGTTGAGAGATAGAACCAGATTTCGGATAACACGGGAGCACGGTTCTTCAAAGGTTCCAAGAGTGCATTCATCCCTGTAATCACATCACCACACAAAAACAAACACCTATACAGGTCCCCCTACACTTAGGAGGTTAAAACATAAAAGGATAGATACTCGGGTTGCCTCCCGAGGAGCGCTTGTTTTTTATAACCGAGTCACGAGCCTGACTCGACCCAAAATTAGTTCATGGGGAACATGGTGAGGGATGGAATCATCTCATGAGAGATGTCCTCACCAAAGTACAGCTTCAGACGCTGGCCATTCACCTTGAAATTGGGCCCATTTGGCTGAGAAAGCTCAATGGTCCCATATGGAAAGACTTTGGCGACGGTGAATGGGCCAGACCAGCGGCTCTTCAACTTGCCAGAGAAGATCTTCAACCGAGAGTTAAAAAGTAAGACTTGATCACCAACATGGAACTCTTGGTTCTTGATTTTTGCGTCATGAAGGATCTTCGTCTTCTCCTTGTAGATCAGCGAGTTCTCATAAGCTTCATTCCTTAGTTCGTTGAGCTTGTTGAGTTGAATCTTGCGATGATCATCGGCTTTGTTGATGTCGAGGTTAGCCCACTTCAAGGCCCAGTGCGCCTTATGTTCCAGCTCGATGGGAAGGTGGCATGCTTTCCCGTACACAAGACGATAAGGTGTACAACCGATCGGGGTCTTATAAGAAGTACGGAAAGCCTACAGAGCATCATCTAACTTATCGGCCCACGCGGCACGATGCTCTCCCACAGTACGCTCCAAAATTCGTTTCAATCCACGGTTGGATATCTCGGCTTGCCCATTGGTTTGGGGATGATAGGCGGTGGAAAGACGGTGATTGACACCATACTTAGCCAAGACTCTTGCAAATTGATCGTTGCAAAAATGAGTCCCGCGGTCACTGATAATAGCACGAGGAACGCCGAATCTAGCGAACAGCGATTTCAAAAGGCTACAAATCACCCTTGCATCATTAGTAGGTAAAGCTTTGGCTTCAACCCACTTTGAAACGTAGTCAACGGCTACAAGGATGTATTTGTTTCCTTTAGATGAAGGGAATGGCCCCATAAAGTCGATACCCCAAACATCAAAGATTTCACATTCTTGTATGAAATTTTGAGGCATCTCATCTTTATGTGTGATCTTGCCTTGTTTTTGTCAAGCATCACAACGTTTAACCATCTCGTGAGCATCACGATAGATGGTGGGCCAATAAAGTCCCGAGTCAAACACTTTTTTGGCGGTGTAGTTAGGACCAAAGTGACCACTGGTGGGTCCTTTGTGGCAAGCGTCAAGGATTTCTAAAGCTGCCGGTCCATCAACACAACGACGAATAATCAAGTCAGCACATTGTTTGAATAGATACGGGTCATCCCAAAAGTAAGCCTTAATGTCGTTAAAGAACTTCTTCTTTTTCTGGGATGTTAGCCCGTCAACGAGAATTCCACCCGCCAAGTAGTTTGCAATGTCCGCAAACCACGGGGTTTCATCAGAAGTCGAGTTGATAGACATTAAGGTCTCCAGGGGAAAAGAATCATTGATTTCTTTGTTCGGATGATCCCCTTGGTAAGGACCCTCAAGTCTACTGAGATGATCCGCGGCTAGGTTTTCAGCTCCTTTTTTATCGCGAATTTCGATTTTAAATTCTTGGAGTAGCAAAACCCAGCGAAGAAGTCTTGGTTTGGAGTCTTGCTTAGTCAACAAGTACTTCAGCGCGGAATGATCGGTGTAAATGATTGTGGTGGAAAGGACAAGATAGGGGCGGAACTTTCCAAAGGCATAGACAACAGCTAAAAGCTCTTTTTCGGTTGTCGTATAATGCAATTAAGCCCCAGTCATTGTCTTGCTAGCGTAATGGATCGGTTGGAAGTGTTTGTTCACTCTTTGTCCTAGAACCGCTCCAATTGCATAGTCACTAGCATCGCACATCAACTCAAAGGGAAGCTCCCAATTAGGGGTAACCAAGACGGGTGCCTTAGTTAGTTTATCCTTAAGCGAGTTGAAGGCGTCGATACATTCTTTGGAAAAGATAAAAGGAGTATCTTTTTCCAAGAGGTGGGTCATCGGGCGAGCGATTTGAGAAAAATCTTTGATGAATCAACGGTAGAAGCCCGCATGTCCCAGGAAACTTCTCACACCCTTCACTGTTGAAGGTGGAGGCAACTTAGCGATAACATCGACTTTAGCACGGTCTACTTCGAGACCGGCTTTGGAAATCTTGTGTCCTAGCACGATGCCCTCTTTTACCATGAAATGGCATTTTTCCCAATTAAGAACAAGGCGAGTGTCTTCACACCGCTTCAGCATACGTTCTAAATTGGCAAGGCAAGCAGAGAAAGAATCGCCATAAACCGAGAAATCATCCATGAATACTTCCATAGTGTATTCCACCATGTCATGGAAGATAGCCATCATACACCTTTGGAACGTCCCAGGAGCATTACATAAACCAAAAGGTATGCATTTGTAAGCAAATGTTCCATAGGGACAAGTGAATGTGGTCTTCTCTTGGTCCTTGGGATCGATGGGAATTTGAAAATACCTGGAGAAACTGTCTAAGAAGCAGTAATAGTCATTACCCGCAAGACGCTCGAGCATTTGATCCATGAAGGGAAGAGGAAAGTGATCTTTTCTCGTGGCATCATTGAGCTTGCGATAATCAATACAAACTCTCCACCCAGTAACGAGACGAGTGGGAATCAACTCGTTGTGTTCGTTGGGAACAACGGTTATTCCGCCCTTCTTGGGCACACAATGGACGGGACTCACCCACGGCGAATCCGAAATAGGGTAGATCAAGCCGGCATCTAGAAGTTTGATAACCTCTTGTTTGATGACGTCATGAATTTTAGGATTAACCCTTCTTTGGCTCTGGATTGCAGGTTTAAAGTCATCTTCCATGAGAATCTTGTGAGTACAAAAGTTCAGATCAATTCCGCGGATATCGGAAATTTTCCAAGCAATTGCCTTCTTATGAGCATTAAGCACGGCGATGAGGCGAGATTTTTCTTCTTCTTTCAAGTCCGTCGCCATGATGACGGGTGACTTCTTCTCTTCTTCAAGGAACACGTACTCGAGATGGGGCGGCAGCTCCTTAAGTTCTAAATCTGGAGGATTTTCGATGGGAGGCGTTTTTAAAGTCGGAGTATCGATAGCAATAACCGTGGGAGATGGTGGAGAAAGATTGTCTTCGTTGAGAAGGTTTTCAAAGAAATGCATGTCTTCATCCCCATCGGTGGGAGAATCATCAGTAGCTAAGTTCACATCTCCCATGGTGGCTTCAAGATCGTTCCAAAACAAATCACTTTCTCTAAATAGACACAGTGATGAATCAATAGAGGAAACGGTTTCAACATTGTGAAGAGAGGTAGGAATATTTTTACAAGCATCATTAAAGTGTTCTTCACAAGCCTCATCCAGAACGTCAATACAATTAACACTCTCGTATGAATAAGGTTGTTAGACAACTTTCCCATGTTGAAGACGATTTTATCGTCACCCACTCTCATGATAAGCTCACCGGCTTCAACATCGATGAGAGTGCGACCGGTCCTCAGGAATGGACGACCCACAATTAATGGCACACGAGGGTCCATCTCGTATTCGACGACGATGAAATTGGCAGGAAAAGTGAATTTGTCGACTCCTACAAAGACGTCTTCGGCTATCCCCACTGGATAAGCAACCGTACGGTTAGCTAATTCCAAAGCCATTTTGGTGGGGACTAGCTCAGGGAGAGATAATTGCTTCCAAACGCTTAGAGGCATTAGATTAATACTGGCACCTAGATCAGCTAGGGCCATGCAATTCTCTACTCCCGGGAAATTGCAAGGGATTAAGAAACGACCCGGATCACCAAGCTTGGTTGGCAATTTCCTTAAGAGCACTGCAGAGCAATTCTCATTAAGTTGGGTGTTAGCAATATCAAGAAGCTTCTCCTTGTCGCTAAGAAGATCTTTAAACATTTTCGCGTACTTAGGCATGTGAGCGAGAGCCTCAGCGAAGGAGATATTGAAATTCAATTGTTTAAACATTTTGAGAAAGTTCGAAACCTGAATATCATCCTTGCTTTTGAGCTTCTCTTTCCTCAACCTTGATGGGTAAGGTATATCGGAAGAAGAGGAAGGCTTTGGGATCGAAGGATCACTCACATCCTTGGGTGGAGGAGGGGTAGAAGTAAGAGGTGGAGAAATTTGGAAAGTAGAAGGATGAGGGATAGGAGCAGGTGACTCGTTCTCCTTAGTCACAACCACCGGTGGAGGTATAGGAAGCTCGGGTTCCTTGGTACCTTTGCCACTTCGAGTGGTGATTGCTTTCATCTCCCCTCTTGGATTCGCAACGGTGTTACTCGGAAGAGTACCCGAAGAAGAGGGTTGATTACCGTGGAAGAAACTAGCCATCATGTTTCTTAAGTCATTCGTTTGACTATCCATAGTGTTTCTCATATCAGCTCTCAAATCGTTCCCTTGTTTCATCAGGTTTGCTTTCAAGTTGCGCACTTCCTGTTGAAGATTTTCCACGATCACATCGTTAGTCCTCATGTAGGTTTCCACTTCTTGGTGTAAAGCGGTGGGTTGGTTGGGAGGAGCATTGTATGCGGGTGGTTGATAAGCAGGTTGCTGGTAAACTTGGTTGTTTCTTTGAGGTGGATGTTGTTGTTTGTGAGGTGGTATGTATGGTCTACGAGATTGTTGTTGTTGTTGAGGAGGGCGGTTGAGGTTTTGTTTTTGGTTTGGGTTGTTAGGAGTAGAACCAGGTGGTGAGAGATAGTTGTTGGAGCGGTAGCTAAGCAGGCTACGGTCTCCTTGAGGTCGAGCTTGATAAGCAGGTTGAGGATAGGTACCGTATGCTGCATTCACGTTCTCAGAAGGGTAGTTTTGGGTGGCAGTACAAGTGGTGTAAGAATGAGGACCCCCGCATATCTCACATGGTCGGCTAACAGCATTGACTTGAGC
Organism: Glebionis coronaria; assembly: GCA_025667525.1. Taxonomy (NCBI): domain Eukaryota; kingdom Viridiplantae; phylum Streptophyta; class Magnoliopsida; order Asterales; family Asteraceae; genus Glebionis; species Glebionis coronaria. The sequence goes on from CM046875.1 coordinate 128,925,617, forward strand.
GTCTTTAGCGTTTTTAGCGTTAATGCTGTTGGTGTTGCTGCCGGTTTGGGTAGCAAGCGATTCAAGAAGCGCAGTAATTTTGTCAATTCGCTTGTCGCTGTCACTAGTACTAGCACTAGCGACATTGGTCCGCACACTCTTGGTTTGCACACGAGAATTATTCTCAATGATATCCCAAGCAGCATTGGAAGTCTTAGCCAAAAGATTACACCCCGAGGCACTGTTTAGTGAATCTTGGTCATTCATGCTTAAACCATTATAAAAAGTATTAATTTGGTGCACTTTGGTAAAACCATGTTGTGGGCATTTTCTTAAAAGATCTTTGAGACAATCCCAAGATTCACTAAACGACTCATCGTACTTTTGTTCAAAATTGATAATTTCATTCCGCAAAGCGGTAGTACGAGAGGGTGGGAAAAAGTAGTTGATAAATTTGGTATCCAAATCCGTCCACGTAAGAATACTCTGTGGCGGTTCCTTAGCAAGCCAATGCCGGGCTTGTCCCTCTAAAGAAAAGGGAAAAAGTTGTAAACGGATTACCTCTTGTGGAACACCATTGAATTTGACCGTATTTGTGAGTTGCAAAAAACTGTTGATCTTAACGAGAAGAGCCGGCAGCGGCGCCATTTGATACTAGCTTTTGCATTGGTTCTTGTTAAAGTTCTCTCGGTATCCTCTCGAATTGATCTCGGCTCTAAGTGGAATGATTTGTTCTTGGTTAATAAAAAGTTGTAGGTTTGTTTATCTATTTTTAAACTAATAGCAATTAAGTAAGTGTCGAAGAGTAAAAATTAAAGCTTTAAAAGATTAGACGAGTTTAATAATAAATGCTTGAAAACTTTAACGACAAATTTAGAAAAATAAATGAACACTTAATAAAAACTAACACTTGGAAAACTTTGTAAAAATATGACTCAGTCGGAAACTACTAAAAGAAAGTAAGAACGGAGTATAGCAAAACAACCCAAATCGGAATAAGCTAAAAAGGGAAGCTGATCGGAATATGTTCCAATCAAGTGATCGGAATGTGGTAAAATGACTAAGATCGGAATACAGAAAAAGGGCAAATCAGAATCTTGAAAAACTTGTTGCAATCGGAATGTATAACAAAGTCCAGATCGGAATAATTCAAAGGAAGCAATCGGAATAATGACAATGGGTCTCAATCGGAATATTCAAATGAGTACTAATCGGAATACGGGGAAACTTACCAATCGGAATAATAAAAAACAAAGACAACCGGAATATGCTGAATTGGGCAAATCAGAAAAACTGAAACCCTTTTCCGATCGGGTGATCGGAAAGAAGGGGGGGTACCTGGTCGGAATGTGCAAATCGGAAAAGGGCTTTGCCCTTTCCGAAAATAATGTTGATCCGAAACTTGGGCTAGGGAATAAGCTATTGAATAAGCTCCTCCAAAACTAGCTCGAATCCAACAATAAGCTGATCAAATATGCACTAGGAACAACTTTTCTAACTTAAAATAAGCAAACTTATGAATCAAATAATAGAAAGATAAACTTTTTAAGAAAACTTATAAAAGGTAAATAAGCAAAACTAACAAATAAGCCAATAAGCACAAGGATCTCAAAGCTTATTTGTGTAGAAACTTAGGAAACATCAAAAGATTAACTTTTTAAGCACAAAATCATTGATGAACAACACGTATCATACGAGATTTGTACCAAAATCAATCAAAATCAAAGAAAGGAAGGATGAGATTAAAGATTAAAAGCTAAAAACTTGAACTTGATTAATTGAAAAGTAATACAAAGGTTTGATCTAGAAAGAGAAAAAAATGAAATCTAGTGAGAGAAAGTTTAGAACTTTCTCTCTCTAAAACTAGAGAGAATGAAAGAACGAAAAACTACCTAAAAAACTAAAAGTGTCTCATTTTTGTGAAATAAGGTCCTATTTATAGACAAGTCTTGTGGTGGTGGGCTTGTGATTGGGCTTTGGTTTGGGCTTCTTTTTCTTCTTTCTTCTTTAGTCTTCACGCTTCTTCAAATAAACGTTTCCAATTTGGATTTGAGAAGTGTCGGTGAATAATTCCAACTCGTCTTATAATCTTTTGTTTAATAGACTCGAGTTCTTCGACATATATGAATCTTCCATCTTTGGCTCTATTCTTCGATAAATCTTCAAATAGGCACAATGACTTCAAATCTTTTGCATCTCTTGGACAATAGACTTTGACTTGAGTCTTTTTCTTCGATGAAACCCGTGCAATCCCATGTTTTCTTCAATATTCATCCGGTTGACTCTAAAAACACAATAAACACAAAAACCACGCATAATTCCAAACAAATGATATTAAATACGTGTTTTGGTCTCGTTTTAGCCAGAATTAAGTGGTAAAAGGATGGGTGTTTTCACACCTATCAGTTCTTTTTAGAAAAATCTGTAATATGAAAACAAGTTTTCCCTTTTTTCTATTTAGTTAAAAATAAAAGTGGTCTTGGCCCCTTTCTTTGTCTTGCCGCAGGTAAGTGGGGCCCACAAGGGGAAATCCAACGTTTTCCGTGTTCTAAATAGTTACGTGTTCTCGTGGTCGTGTTTATGTGATTTTTATTAATTGTTCGTGTTATAATATATATTTATACGTAATCGTAATAAATATTACGTAAATACATAATAATAGGTTCGTGATTATTTACGTTCATGTTTTCATGTTCTTGATTATAATTATTGTTGATAATAATTATCGTGTATTAATATGCTTAAATACTTATCGTGTAATAACACGTACGTAATACTTGTAATTAACATTCGTGAAACGTAAACATGTTATAAAAGGAATGTTTTAATAATGTACGTACGATTATAAGTGTACTGTTCATGGTAAAAGCATGCGGGTTTTACAACTCTTCCCCCCAAAAAGAATAATTCGTCCCCGAATTATAGATAACGTAAACTGGAAAAGAGGAACATACCCGAATTCAAAATATGAAATGAGGGTAAGAAGCCCGGATAGACTCCTCTGTTTCCCAAGTGGCTTCCCGCTCAGTATGATCCCTCCAAAGGATTTTTACAAATGGAATCGTCTTCCTCCTCATGACTCGTTCTTGACTGTCAAGAACTCGTTCGGGTTCCTCTATGAAGGTAAGATCTTCACGAATCTGTTCCAGTGGATACTGAACCATGTAAAGGGGATGATACTTGTACCCTTTGAGTAAGGACACATGGAAAAACATCGTGAACATGAGAAAGCTGGGGAGGTAACACTAAACGATAAGATACTTCACCGAATCGCTCAATGACATCAAACGGTCTGATGAATCGAGGACTGAGCTTCCCTTTGATTCCAAAACATCTAACACCACGTGTCGGCGATACCTTAAGGAAGACGTGATCTCCTACGTTAAAATGTAAGCCACTACGATGCTTGTCGGCATAACTCTTCTAAAGTGACCGTGCTTCTTGCAATTTCTACTTAGCTACTGCGACCTTCTCGTTGGTCAACTCTATCATTTCTAGTCCTTCAAGTGTTCGCTCACCAACCTGATCCCAGCAGATTGGGGCGCGACACTTTCTGCCATACAACATCTCGAATGGAGCCCATTTAATACTTGCGTGCCAACTGTTGTTGTATGCAAACTCTACTAGACATATGTAATCGTCCCAATCTCCCATTCATTCCAACGAACATGACTTCAACATGTCTTCTAATGTCTGAATCGTTCGCTCCGATTGCCCGTCTGTTTGAGGATGAAAAGCCGTGCTAAGCTTAAGTTTTATACCCCAAGCTTTCTGTAGACTCCTCAAAATCGTGAAGTGAAACGAGGATCTCTGTCTGAGACGATGCTGGATGGAGAACCATGAAGTCTCATGATCTCCTTTTTGTAAGTATCAGCGAGTTTACTGACCGAATCTTCCTTGCGGATCGGTAAGAAATGAGCTAACTTAGTAAGTCGATCAACGATTACCCAAATCGCATCATGCTTCCTCTTTGTCTGCGGAAGACCGGTAACAAAATCCATGGTGATTTTGTCATACTTCCACTCCGGAATATCTAACGGTTGTAGAAGACCGCCAGATCGCTGGTGCTCGATCTTAACCTGCTGGCAGGTAAGACGTTTGGAGACACAAGTCGCAACATCCTGTTTCATACCACTCCACCAAAAGTATTTCTTGATGTCATGGTACATCTTGGTCGAACCAGGATGAATAGAGAATGGGTAGCTATGAGCCTTAGCTAAAATGCTTCCCGGAGTTCTTGATCATCAGGAACACAAAGTCTCGTGCCCTGCCATAAGATACCGTCTTCGTCTACTCGAAATTTTGTTTGCTTCTCAAAGTTCTGAATTATCGCCCAGATCTCACCATCATCCTTCTGAGCTTCCTTGATCCTAGAGAGTAACTCAGGTTCCACTCTAAGATTAGCCCAGTAACTGTGTTTTCCACGTACCATGATCTCAATGTCTAGTCGCTCCAAGTCTCCTATAATTTTCTCCTCAATTTTAATGCCGTTTATCATTCCGAACTTTTTACTAAGTGCATCTGCCACTACATTCGCCTTGCCGGGATGATACTGCAGATTGATGTCATAATCCTTTAACAGCTCTAACCATCTCCTCTGTCTCATGCTCAATTCACGTTGAGTGAAGATGTACTTCAAGCTCTTGTGGTCCGTGAATATGTCACATGATTCTCCATACAAGTAGTGCCTCCATATCATCAATGCAAACACGACTGCTGCAAGTTCCAAGTCATGTGTAGTGTAACTTTCCTCATAAGGCTTAAGCTACCGTGAAGCGTACGCGATCACTTTCCCATGTTGCATGAGAACACAGCCAAGTCCCTTCCCCGATGCATCACTGTAGATCTGAAATCCACCTGTACCAGATGGGAGAGTAAGAATCGGTGCAGATACTAACTTCCACTTTAGGTCTTCAAAGCTCTTCTCTCTTTCTTTAGTCCAAACGAATTTATCCCATTTTCGCATCAGTTTGGTCAATGGTAGTGCTAAACGAGAAAAATTCTCCTCGAACCTACGGTAGTAAACTTCTAAGCCTAGGAAACTATGAACTTTAGTTGCTGATGTCGGTCTTGGCCACTTGGTAATAGCCTCAACCTTTGTTGGATCCATAGTGATTCCTTCTGCTGATACAATGTGACCTAAGAATGCCACCTTGTCTAACCAGAACTCACACTTGGAGAATTTAGCATACAACTGCTTCTGGCGAAGAATTTGTAACACTGTACGAAGATGGTCTTCGTGTTCCTCCTTGGACTTAGAGAATAACAGAATGTCGTCAATGACGATCTTATCTAGAAATTCATGGAAGATTCTGTTCATCAAATCCATGAAAACTACTGGAGCATTGGTAAGGCCGAATGGCATGACTACAAATTCCTAGTGGCCATAGCGAGTACGGAAAGCAGTTTTGGCGATGTCCTGCTCTTTAACCCATAGCTGATGATAGCCCGACCTCAGATCAATCTTGGAGAAATGTTTGGCCCCTTGGAGTTGGTCAAACAGATCTTTAATGCGTGGTAGAGGATACCTATTCCTGATGGTGATCTTGTTGAGCTCGCGATAATCTATGCAAAGACGCATACTGCCGTCCTTTTTCTTCACGAATAATACCGGTGCGCCCCATGGAGATGCGCTCGGTCGAATGAAGCCTCGTTCCAAAAGTTCTTGCAACTGATCCTTCAGCTCTTTCAACTCTACCGGAGCCATGCGATAAGGAGCCTTGGAAATCGGCTCAGCTCCTGGGATGAGCTCGATGTTAAACTCTACTTCACGTGCAGGTGGTATGCCCAGAATTTCTTCTGGAAATTCTGACACTATCGGCTGATTCTGAATTGATGGAGATTTAGCATCCATGTCATGAACAGTAGCTAAATAGCCCTCGCAACCATGTGAAAGTAATGCGCGTGCTTGCAGGGTTGATATGATTTGTACAGACCTTCCAGGTACGAACCCGTTGTGAATGTACTTTGGTGCATTAACATCACCGAAGATGACACTATATGAATGGCAGTCTATGGTAGCATGATGCTTGGATAGCCAGTCCATGCCCAATATCATGTCAAAATCATTCATGTATAGCGGAAGTGCGTCAACAGGACGAATCTTGTCATCAAACACTAGGGGAAGGCTCTTGTACACACGAGTTATGCGTACGGAGTTTGTTAAAGGCGTGAAAATGTTCAGTACATTCTCTAATGGCATAGGGGATATCCTAACATTCTTAGCATAGGTAGTAGAAATGACCGAATGAGTAGCACCCGTGTCAAATAGAACACATGCAGCTTGACCATAAATATACAAGATTCCAGTGATGGTACCTGTAGACTTGTTGGCCTGATCGCGAGAAGTCATGTAAACGCGTCCACTAGTAGGAGGCGGCTTAGTATCAGCATGTCCAGATGTGCCCTCCATCTCGCCCTTGCGGCAGGCCTTCATGCGATGGCCAGGGAGGCCACACTTGTAGCATGTGTCACTGTCACGGCGACATGGCCCTGGGTGCCTACGGTTGCAGGTAGTGCAAAGAGGATGAGTATATCATCCAGCAGGTGCCCTTGTTGGCTGAGAGCCTGATCAGAACAGTATACATGAGACATGGTTATAGGTACAAAGGACAATGCGGAAAATTCGTAAGATGTAATACCAGTGATAGCTGGACGGTTAGGCTGTGAACCTCTTTGGTTCTGGTCCCTCCTGTTACCATGATTCCTAGTAGAAGATTTGCTAATGTGTCAGAATTATGAACTATTGGATGTAATCATAAGAAAATGAGTAAGTGTAAGGACCTGCTGTTGTTGGAGTTTCCAGCATTGTTACGGTAATTATCATTACCGCCACACCTATCCATAGCAGAACGGTCGTGAGTCTGACCGTTTCCCTTGGGCTGAGTAGGCTGTTGCTGAGTAGCCGGCTGAGAGCGGTCCCCAGTCTTCTGCCTGGAAGATACAGTTTAAAAGAGATGTAAATATTGACATATACTGAAAGAATACGGTTTGGTCACCGCTGAATAACGATTGTTCACCTCTTCTCGGGTCTCTCTGCTTCCCCTAACTCTTCTCTTTCTTGCAACATGTCCATCTTACGTTCCACATCGGCCACTTGTGCCAACGTGTTGAACGTAGCACACACCAAGTTGTTGGCTACCGATGTACGAAGAGCCCACCGAAAGTGGTATGCTTGCTCTTCGAGAGTACCTGCTGCTGCGCCAAAAAACCCAGCCAAACGAAGAAAGCGCTGCATGAACTCGTTGCTGTTCTCCCCAGCTCTTGCTCAGCCTTGGGAAAGAACTGTCCCATCACTAACTCCCTGAACTGAGCCCAAGTCAAACCAGCCACCCAATTATCACCTCCCTCAGACTGCTTAAGTGCCTTCCACCATGATAGCACATCACCTTCGAACTTGTAACAGGCCAACCTCGACTTGAAGACGGGGTCACAGCCCATTGCATCGAAGATCTTCTCAATGTGAGCCAACCAGCTTTCAGCTTCACTGGGGCTATCTGTTTTCTTGAAGGATCGAGGGCGTAGCTTATTGAATCTCTCCAACCATGTGACCAATGTTGCTGGAGGAGGAGGAGGAGGTACTGGGTGCTGTTGCTGATTGTTGGCAGCCTTCACCTCAGCCCTGATTTCGTTCCTCAGCTGAGGAATCATAGCTTGCATCAAAGCATGGACTGCTACATTGAGTTGTTCCTGCTCGTGTGTGACAACCATCTGACAGTATAACATAAAAATACATGATTAAACTGATTAAAACATAAAATATATACATGAAAAAAAAATTATACCAATAAATCATGAGAAATTTTATGCAGGAAAACTAGTATATGAATGCATGATGAAGTTTTATGAAAACTTTTATATGCGCGAGAGTGAATGCCTATGGTCAGTTCACTCAAAACAAAAGACATGGCGAGGGGACGCCAATGGGTCGGTCCCAAAGTTAAAAGTTTCGATAAAACACATGCGACTAAATAGGGCCAGTCCTGTACCAACCATTACTTAGTCATAAACCTGCGACAATGACATATATATGAATGCATGAAAACAATGAATGCATGAAAACTGACTGTCAGTTTTAGGAAGATCATAGTGACTACCCACTAATCACAGGTCGTGTTTTGACAGCCTACATGTCGAAGCCTTGTCTCTGATACCATAATTGTAACACCCTATTTTGATAAATGGAATGTCACTCGTGATTATGACGTGTCATCAAAGCATACAAGGATAAATGTCTTAAACATTACATGACCATAAAGGAAATACCAGAAACAAACATCGGTACCCCAAAGTAAAGCTCATCACACACAAACATAAGTACTGTAAATGAAAAGGACTAAACAATGTCCATGTAAATGAGTAGCAAAATGCCTGAATAAATGCATAAAGTGATGAAGGCTAGAAAGCTTCCAATCCATATGCACGTCGCTTAAAGTCTACGAGCGTCCCTGAGTACATGGAGTTTCGGAACATGAAAGGAAAACGGCTGAGCATAACGCTCAGTGCACAGATATACAAGCATAGAATGAATAACATAAGCATATACAACATATACCAGCGGAATTGATTAAGTCTTGGAAAACCTGGTATAACTTAGTAAAAGTGGTTTTATAGTTTGAAAAGCCTTATGTTTATCTTATGAAAACTTTTTAACATGTTTACCATTAGCCAATATAGGTCATGAAATATCAACGTGCATGAATACTTGGAGGGGTGACCTCATTATGCAATTAGAGGGCTGCCTCTAATTAATATAAGTTTGGGGAGGAGGGATCGGCTCCTTATGAAGGATGCAAGGCACACACTACATTCACCTGAATAATCTATAAAAACATGTAATCTAGGATGCACCCATACTCCCCACATGATAATATAATAATATGGCCAAAAGCTGAAAGGGACGCCACGAGCTATCACTCCGCCGTGGTGAAGTCATTACACTTGTGCCTCTAGTGTTTTGGTTATGGTACCTCCATAACTAGGTGAAACTGGTCATGCATGTATATGGCTTAGGCATTTAATTAAACATAAGCAAATCAAAACATATAAAACATATACTTGTAAAACAGTTGGCTGCATACGGGGAATCCTAATAAGGAAAGAATGTCCATACTGAAAGGACGGAGAATTCGTACCTTGTGTCTAGTGAACGAAGAAGACGATCGGAAGAGGGTCCTACTTCGATCTCACTAATGCTACATAAATAATATACGTATATAGGTGTTCTGATTACTGTGTACGTAACTGGTTTTATATCATGTCTTAGCTTGTTTTGTATGTTCATGTCTTGTTTTACTGATTATAACGTTATGCTGTGTTTATCATGTATTCTGGATATTCTGATGAAGTATTACTTGTATTTCTTGTATTATTATACTTGTTGTATAATAATAAGTAACTTTCTAAAAATAGTAGGTTCCCTAAAATAGAAAGTTTCCAAAAATAGAAAGTTTCCAAAAATAGAAAGTTTCCAAAAATTGAAAGTTTCTAAAAATAGAAAGTTTCCAAAAATAGAATAGCTGCCTATAATAAATAAGTTTCTAAAAATAGAAAATTCCATAAATAGATTCACTGCTTAAAATAGATAAGTTTCTAAAAATAGAAAGTTTCCATAATTAGATTAGCTGCTTAAAATAGATAAGTTTCTAAAAATAGAAAGTTTCCATATTTAGAAATAAGCTGGATTATTAAGCTAACAAAATAAGCTTAAGTTTCACTGATTAATATTCTAAGTCATGTGATTAATAGTATAGTTTATTAATTAATATATATAAATTAAATAAAGTATATGTTATAAGATTTAATTAAATATAGCATGATTTAATTAAATTAAAGTGTATAACATACTTAGGTTAAAACATGTATTAATATTTATTATTAGTATAACCTAAGTCATGGAAATTAATTAATTATATGTCATGTTTTAATAATTAATTAATTATTATAGTCTAAATTTCATGATTAAATACTTAGGTTAAAAATCATGTATTATTAATAATAATAATCAACCTAAGTCATGGTTTAATTAAATTAATTATATAACATGTTAGATTAATTTAATTATCTTGAAAATAAATAATTGCACATGTAAAATAATTAAAATTGTAAAATAAAATAATAAACCGGACCATGTATTATTTTATTAAAACATGTCGTGAACCGGACGTGTTTACCCTTGAACCAGACCAAACAAATAACCCCTTAACAGTGGTACCCGACTCGACCGGTTGCCCTTGCTTGATCGATCTAGCCACAGGCTTGGCCGGTGGTGCTTGTTTATTTATGCCGAGACCCCCAAAAGACCACAAGGCCACCCCGACATGCGTCGGGGTCCCTTGTTCCTTGCGGCCGAGACACACAACCCACACCGAGACCATGTGGTCTCGGTTGGTGGTGATTCGTAGACCACTGAGAGCTTCGGCTCTCTGTTCCTTGCGTCGGCCGAACCAACCAACCCAAACACATCCATGTTTTATTACCCCATGATTTAATTAACATGTTTTTAATCTTGTTATTTAATTATCATGATTTTATGTGTTCTTGATCTAGTAAATAATTAAAAAGAAAAGGTTATAAGATTACCAATGCGTGAAACAAAAAGAGAACGATAACACGAACGATTCCACTAGAATTGGATCACCAAAAATCAACAAACACCTCTCCTTGGTGTGTTTAAAACCGGCGACCAAAAGGGAAGGAGAAAAAGAGGCTAGAGTTTTGTTCTTTTTAGAAAACTCTATAATATGAAAACATGTTTTCCCTTTTTGTATTTAGTTAAAAATAAAAGTGGGCTTGGCCCCTTTTCTTTGTCTTTCGCGGTTAGGTGGGGCCCACAAGGGGAAACCCAACGTTTTCCGTGTTCTAAATAGTTACGTGTTCTCGTGGTCGTGTTTACGTGATTTATTTATTAATTGTTCGTGTTATAATATATATTTATACGTAATCGTAATAAATATTACGTAAATACATAATAATAGGTTCGTGAATATTTACGTTCATGTTTTCATGTTCTTGATTATAATTATTGTTGATAATAATTATCGTGTATTAATATGCTCAAATACTTATCGTGTAATAACACGTACGTAATACTTGTAATTAACATTCATGAAACGTAAACATTTTATAAAAGGAAAGTTTTAATCATGTACGTACGATTATAAGTGTGTTGTTCATGGTAAGAGCATGCGAGTTTTACATAAACTATGTTCCAGGACTAGTCTAGATAGTGGCTAAGTCTGAAAAGTACTCGAACAAAATTTAGCCAAACATATCGCAATGTCCATCGCAATATCCATCGGAATGTCCATCGGAATGTCCATCGAAATGTGCTATCGGAATGCTCCATCGGAATGTTCTATCGGAATGTTCTATCGGAATGTGCTATCGGAATAGCTATCGGAATGTGCTATCGGAATACCTATCGGAATGTGCTATCGGAATACCTGTTGTAATCTTGATCGGAATAGCACTAATGAGATTCGATCGGAATACTTGATCGGAATGTAGAAACCCTTAAGCTATTCCGACGCAATAGTACGACAGTGATCAAAATTTCCACTTTTCTCGGACAAAATCCAACAAATTCGAGATTTTAAGCCAAAAATGATCAAAAAACCCAAAAATTTTGTGTTTTAAGCCAAAGTAAATATACCAAATCTCTACCACAACTATGTAGAAGATTTGTATCAAGAAAAAAACCATAAAAAACATAAAAAACACAAAAAAAAATAAAATTGGATCGAATGTTTTAGATCAAAACAGGCACGAAAGTCAAGAACACAAACACAAATCTTCAATCACCTATCCACTATAAGCTCTTGATACCAAATATTAATCTCACTTCAATCCATAACACAAGATTTAGAGTAGAAAGAGAAAAAACTTAGAGAGACAAACTAGAGAGAGAAAGTAGAGAGAGTGGTGGTAGGTTTACACTTTTACTATGTGAAAAGAAATGAACCAACCCCCTCTTCCACACATGGAAGAGGGTATATATATACCCTTGGCTTGTTGGGCCGTGGGTTAAGTAACTTGGGCCGGGCTTGGCCTATCTTGGAAATAAAGCCCCTACCTTAGACAATATTAGCTTAAAGTCCAAGACCGGTTAACCCGACTAACCTATTACTATACAAGACCATTTACGACTAAGATGACCTATTACATGCTTATTCGACTATATAAAATATAGGGCTAACAGAGATTAATAGTACGTGGGAAAGAATGGAAGGATTTTTATAAGAATGATGTCGATGACTATGCCCCATATGATGATGATAAGTATGATGATCATGATATTTCGGGTAATGACCAGTATATTCATAACCTTGAAATAAGAGTCCGTGGAAGTAAGAAATTTTAGTTTGCATTATCTTTTATGTGACTTTGTAGTTATTTTATGTGTTTCTTTTTAGTAAAACGTTGTTCGACTATATAACGAGTGGAGATATAGGATTCAAGCAAGTATGTTTTTTTGTACTTAACTATTTGTTGGGGTGATAAAGTTTATCGGAGAAACTTTTTATAAATAACTCTTTTTAATAATTTAGCTGGAATTTAACATGTGCTTAATTTGTATTTCGGCATCACTGAATTTGTTCAAAGGAAATAAGTGCTTACTTTGTATCTCGGCATACTAAGTTTGTATTTGTGGATGCCGTATTATGATAAAGGTAGAGTTCGACACGAAAAAGAATAATACGTAATCCCCCGGACTGAGTTACGAAGAGATAGAATAGATAATTGTAGAGGTACAATGATAGAAGATCGATCTGAATGATCTCTCTTTTAACGATAACTAAGCTAAACACCTAAATTAAAAAGTTATCATGAACTATTGCAATGTGGTTTTGACCACTTCTTAATTTCTTCTAAGTACATGCAGGCAAATAAGTGAACGTGAGCGTATGGGGCACATTGTATCAGCACCCTTGAGACTTGGTCTTCAACATCAATAATCACGTATCATACAAGTTCGACAGCAATATCCAACAAGAAAATACAAATAACATGTTTCCTCACTTAGAGTTTTTGAGCTACTTCTGCCTCTTATATATCTTTTCCAAGAAAGATTTCAACACTGCTTGTAGTGCTTTGCTTGGCTGAGCTTCGATTGATGTAATTAACTCCTCATGAGTCGACTTTTCATATTCTTCGTACACACCCTATGCAATATACAACAAATGGTGGTAAGAAACACAAGTATGGTCTTCGTGTATACAAATATATGCGGAAAAAGGCAGCAATACATACCTGTAGGTTAAGAGTATGGTATAGTTCCTTCACTTTAGCAACCTTGTCCAGATCCTTTCTTCCATAGTTTTCCTAATAAGGTTTGAGGCAACTAAGTTATCCAGCCCTTCCCCATCGGGGTTTTCCCCAGCGACATGATGTCGCTGGGGAAAAGTCGCTAAACGACAAAAACTTTCTGACGTGGCAAACTTTCTCGAAAAAATTTTGACCAAAAAATAAAGAAACTTTTCCCCAGCGACATGTCGCTGGGGAAAAGTTGACTGAATTTTGACCAAACTACTTCACAATTAATGTAAGCGGGAGATTAACCCGCCAACGTTTCCCCAGCGACATGTCGCTGGGGAAACCTTCTCCCGCGTCTAATCCAAGTGATTAGCGTTAATGCGTTGTTTAATTTATGACAAAAGTTTTCCCCAGCGACAAGTCGCTGGGGAAACATTTAGGATTCCCTCCAAAGATATTCAGTTAACGCGCCTATTTTACAAAAAAACGAACAAATCTTTCCCCAGCGACATGTCGCTGGGGATAAGTTGACTTCTATTTGACCACCAATTTTCAAAAATGTGTAGTGTCTATATAATATTTTAGTAAATATAATATATATATTAAAAAATATAGTTATTAAAATTTAAAATAGTATATCTCTTTTTATGATAAAAAAAGTGAGACAAATGGTTAATTTTCCCGCCAATGTTTTCCCGCCAAAAGTTAACATTCACTGATAATTGTTAACATTCTTTGTTAATATTAATTAAAAATTGTTAACATTCATTGAGGCTTACAAACAGACACGCCTAAACCTAACTTTATTCTACACTGACACTTAAACACGCGCTTAATTAAACATGGATATCAAACCGATAATAGACTCATAAACACGAAAACAGATACATCATAAACTAGTCCAAACGAATGTTCCCCATGTCATCGTAAAGGTCGTGAAGTAGTGCAGCTGAATCCAATGTGTGCCTATCGGAGTTGCGGTACAACTCTATCGTACGCTCAAGTACCATTATCATTCCATTCAAGCGCACACAGTTTGCACACGCTGAAGAGCTTGGAGAAGAAATTGGAATCGTTGCATGTCTGGTAGAAGAGCTTGGAGGAGAAAAGCTAGTTGAAAGTCTTGAAGAAGAGCTTGGAGGAGAAAAGCTCATTGAACCTCCAAGAGATTTGATTAGTAGTTGGACGCGTTCGTCTTTCCCTAAAAAAAATTTGCATCCATATGAAACTGGAGGTTGAACCCGTGAACGTGGACAAGCATAGTACAGTCTACCAAAGTTTTCAGTTGTCCACGATTCTCGAAAAACTACATCTCCATGTCCACACCTGCACGGAAAAGCTTCATGCTTCAACATGTACATAATACATTGAACCTATAATGATGAACCCTATCTAATACATTGAACCTATAATGATGAACCCTATCTAATACATTGAACCTATCTAATACATTGAACCTATAATGATGAACCCTATCTAATACATTGAACCTATAATGATGAACCCTATCTAATACATTGAACCTATAATGTTGAACCCTATCTAATACATTGAACCTATAATGATGAACCCTATCTAATACATTGAACCTCTGATGATGAACCCTATCTAATACATTGAACCTATAATGATGAACCCTATCTAATACATTGAACCTATAATGATGAACCCTATCTAATACATTGAACCTATAATGATGAACCCTATCTAATACATTGAACCTATAATGTTGAACCCTATCTAATACATTGAACCTATAATGATGAACTCTATCTAATACATTGAACCTCTGATGATGAACCGTATCTAATACATTGAACCTATAATGATGAACCCTATCTAATACATTGAACCTATAATGATGAACCCTATCTAATACATTGAACCTATAATGATGAACCCTATCTAATACATTGAACCTATAATGATGAACCCTATCTAATACATTGAACCTATAATGATGAACCCTATCTAATACATTGAACCTATAATGTTGAACCCTATCTAATACATTGAACCTATAATGATGAACCCTATCTAATACATTGAACCTATAATGATGAACCCTATCTAATACATTGAACCTATAATGATGAACCCTATCTAATACATTGAAACTATAATGATAAACCCTATCTAATACATTGAACCTATAATGATGAACCCTATCTAATACATTGAACCTCTGATGATGAACCCTATCTAATACATTGAACCTATAATGATGAACCCTATCTAATACATTGAACCTATAATGATGAACCATATCTAATACATTGAACCTCTGATGATGAACCCTATCTAATACATTGAACCTATAATGATGAACCCTATCTAATACATTGAACCTATAATGATGAACCCTATCTAATACATTGAACCTATAATGATGAACCCTATCTAATACATTGAACCTATAATGTTGAACCCTATCTAATACATTGAACCTATAATGATGAACCCTATCTAATACATTGAACCTCTGATGATGAACCCTATCTAATACATTGAACCTATAATGATGAACCCTATCTAATACATTGAACCTATAATGATGAACCCTATCTAATACATTGAACCTATAATGATGAACCCTATCTAATACATTGAACCTATAATGATGAACCCTATCTAATACATTGAACCTATAATGATGAACCCTATCTAATACATTGAACCTCTGATGTTGAACCCTATCTAATACATTGAACCTCTGATGATGAACCCTATCTAATACATTGAACCTATAATGATGAACCCTATCTAATACATTGAACCTCTGATGTTGAACCCTATCTAATACATTGAACCTATAATGATGAACCCTATCTAATACATTGAACCTATAATGATGAACCCTATCTAATACATTGAACCTATAATGATGAACCCTATCTAATACATTGAAACTATAATGATAAACCCTATCTAATACATTGAACCTATAATGATGAACCCTATCTAATACATTGAACCTCTGATGATGAACCCTATCTAATACATTGAACCTATAATGATGAACCCTATCTAATACATTGAACCTATAATGATGAACCATATCTAATACATTGAACCTCTGATGATGAACCCTATCTAATACATTGAACCTATAATGATGAACCCTATCTAATACATTGAACCTATAATGATGAACCCTATCTAATACATTGAACCTATAATGATGAACCCTATCTAATACATTGAACCTATAATGTTGAACCCTATCTAATACATTGAACCTATAATGATGAACCCTATCTAATACATTGAACCTCTGATGATGAACCCTATCTAATACATTGAACCTATAATGATGAACCCTATCTAATACATTGAACCTATAATGATGAACCCTATCTAATACATTGAACCTATAATGATGAACCCTATCTAATACATTGAACCTATAATGATGAACCCTATCTAATACATTGAACCTATAATGATGAACCCTATCTAATACATTGAACCTCTGATGTTGAACCCTATCTAATACATTGAACCTCTGATGATGAACCCTATCTAATACATTGAACCTATAATGATGAACCCTATCTAATACATTGAACCTCTGATGTTGAACCCTATCTAATACATTGAACCTCTGATGATGAACCCTATCTAATACATTGAACCTATAATGATGAACCCTATCTAATACATTGAACCTCTGATGATGAACCCTATCTAATACATTGAACCTATAATGTTGAACCCTATCTAATACATTGAACCTATCTAATACATTGAACCTATAATGTTGAACCCTATCTAATACATTGAACCTATAATGTTGAACCCTATCTAATACATTGAACCTCTGATGTTGAACCCTATCTAATACATTGAACCTATAATGATGAACCCTATCTAATACATTGAACCTATAATGATGAACCCTATCTAATATATTGAACCTATAATGATGAACCCTATCTAATACATTGAACCTATAATGTTGAACCCTATCTAATACATTGAACCTATAATGATGAACCCTATCTAATACATTGAACCTCTGATGATGAACCCTATCTAATACATTGAACCTATAATGATGAACCCTATCTAATACATTGAACCTATAATGATGAACCCTATCTAATACATTGAACCTATAATGTTGAACCCTATCTAATACATTGAACCTATAACGATGAACCCTATCTAATACATTGAACCTCTAATGATGAACCCTATCTAATACATTGAACCTATAATGATGAACCATATCTAATACATTGAACCTATAATGATGAACCCTATCTAATACATTGAACCTATAATGATGAACCCTATCTAATACATTGAACCTATAATGATGAACCCTATCTAATACATTGAACCTATAATGATGAACCCTTTCTAATACATTGAACCTATAATGTTGAACCCTATCTAATGCATTTAACCTATAATGATGAACCCTATCTAATACATTGAACCTCTGATGATGAACCCTATCTAATACATTGAACCTATAATGATGAACCCTATCTAATACATTGAACCTATAATGATGAACCCTATCTAATACATTGAACCTATAATGATGAACCCTATCTAATACATTGAACCTATAATGATGAACCCTATCTAATACATTGAACCTATAATGTTGAACCCTATCTAATACATTGAACCTATAATGATGAACCCTATTTAATACATTGAACCTCTGATGATGAACCCTATCTAATACATTGAACCTATAATGATGAACCATATCTAATACATTGAACCTATAATGATGAACCCTATCTAATACATTGAACCTATAATGATGAACCCTATCTAATACATTGAACCTATAATGATGAACCCTATCTAATACATTGAACCTATAATGATGAACCCTATCTAATACATTGAACCTCTGATGTTGAACCCTATCTAATACATTGAACCTCTGATGATGAACCCTATCTAATACATTGAACCTATAATGATGAACCCTATCTAATACATTGAACCTCTGATGATGAACCCTATCTAATACATTGAACCTATAATGATGAACCCTATCTAATACATTGAACCTCTGATGATGAACCCTATCTAATACATTGAACCTATAATGTTGAAGCCTATCTAATACATTGAACCTATCTAATACATTGAACCTATAATGTTGAACCCTATCTAATACATTGAACCTATAATGTTGAACCCTATCTAATACATTGAACCTCTGATGTTGAACCCTATCTAATACATTGAACCTATAATGATGAACCTTATCTAATACATTGAACCTATAATGATGAACCCTATCTAATACATTGAACCTATAATGATGAACCCTATCTAATACATTGAACCTATAATGTTGAACCCTATCTAATACATTGAACCTATAATGATGAACCCTATCTAATACATTGAACCTCTGATGATGAACCCTATCTAATACATTGAACCTATAATGATGAACCTTATCTAATACATTGAACCTATAATGATGAACCCTATCTAATACATTGAACTTATAATGTTAAACCCTATCTAATACATTGAACCTATAATGATGAACCTTATCTAATACATTGAACCTCTGATGATGAACCCTATCTAATACATTGAACCTATAATGATGGACCCTATCTAATACAGTGAACCTATAATGATGAACCCTATCTAATACATTGAACCTATAATGATGAACCCTATCTAATACATTGAACCTATAATGTTGAACCCTATCTAATACATTGAACCTATAATGATGAACCCTATCTAATACATTGAACCTATAATGATGGACCCTATCTAATACATTGAACCTATAATGATGAACCCTATCTAATACATTGAACCTATAATGATGAACCCTATCTAATACATTGAACCTATAATGTTGAACCCTATCTAATACATTGAACCTATAATGATGAACCCTATCTAATACATTGAACCTATAATGATGAACCCTATCTAATACATTGAACCTATAATGTTGAACCCTATCTAATACATTGAACCTATAAGGATGAACCCTATCTAATACATTGAACCTCTGATGTTGAACCCTATCTAATACATTGAACCTATAATGATGAACCCTATCTAATACATTGAACCTATAATGATGAACCCTATCTAATACATTGAACCTCTGATGTTGAACCCTATCTAATATATAAAATTATAATAATACAATTATATAAAATTATTATTATTAATCATTTAAAAGTAAATATCATAAATTGTTAAATATATAATTTTTATATAAATATATAATTATATAAAACGTATTATTATCAATCAAAGTAAAATATACAAATATATAAAATTATTATTTTTAATTATATAAAAGTAAAATATACAAATATATAAAATTATTATTTTTAATTATATAAAAGTAAAATATACAAATATATAAAATTATTATTTTTAATTATATAAAAGTAAAATAAACAAATATATAAAATTATTATTTTTAATTATATAAAAGTAAAATATACAAATATATAAAATTATTATTTTTAATTATATAAAAGTAAAATATACAAATATATAAAATTATTATTTTTAATTATATAAAAGTAAAATATACAAATATATAAAATTATTATTTTTAATTATATAAAAGTAAAATATACAAATATATAAAATTATTATTTTTAATCATTTAAAAGCATATAAAATAATATGTTTCCCCAGCGACATGTCGCTGGGGTAAGTTTCGTTTACCAATTTTAGAAATCCCTCCAAAAATTTTCATTAACGCGCTTCTTTCACAAAGCGACAAAACACAATTTTCCCCAGCGACATGTCGCTGGGGAAAAGTTCGTTAATTGCTAACGTTTATTAAACCAGCTGCGCAAGACGACCAAGTCTAGGGTTTCCCCAGCGACATGTCGTTGGGGAAAAGTTCGTCATGAAAAGGAAAGTTTCCCCAGCGACATGTCGCTGGGGAAACTTTTGACCAGACCTTATCCTTATTCGATTTACAGAAACATCACTTATCTCCCCACACCAAATCATTCTCTCAAACCTGCGAACAAACTCACCAAACCTGCGAACAAACTCACCAACAATCATCACCACTACCACCAAGAATCATCACCACTACCACCAAATCATCATTCATCACCACTACCACCAAGAATCATCACCACCATTCATCTCCTCCATCCCCACCACATAACCCACCAAGAATCATCACCACCATTCATCACCACCAATCATCACTGTTGGAATCGACACCAACAAACCTGAAGATCGAAACGCGGAACCTAGATCCCTTAAAGAAGATCGCAGAGTTGCAACGACCAAAACCCACAAAGAACGAATACTACAAAGGTAACGAACGATTACTTTTATTGATATAGATCGTTACAAGAAAGAATAAGAAGCTTGCGGTGTGTTTTGAGCATCACCCCCTCACCTCCTTTTATAGGGTGAGGGGGTCGGTTACAGACTCGGGCCAAGCCCAGTCGACACACTTACAATACATAAGGAAAGAAACCTAATCTAATTGTTAACTATTATTGGTAATAATTTCAACAATTTCACGGTATAGCCCTCTCGATCCAGAGTGCCCAAAGATAACAAATTTCTTTTCAACTCGGGAATGTAACGCACATTCTCAAGCACAAAACTTGAACCATCTTTCATTTGTACTCTCACCTTCCCTGTCCCCTTGATGGCACATGCTCTATTATCACCGAGCAAAACCATACCTCCATCAAGCTCCTTAAAATCAAACAAGAAGTCCCTCCTAGGCGTCATGTGATAGGATCCACCAGAGTCCATGATCCACTCTAAGAACCTTTCCTCACTCACCGCCATCAACAAATCACCATTGTCATAACCCTTAGAATACGTCCCAGCGTCCTGTTTTGCATTCTTGTTGACAAAGCCAGTTGATTTCTTCTTGTTCCATTTTGGACAGTCTTTCTTAAGGTGATCCTCAGAATAGCATATGTAACACTTCTGTTTATAAGTTCCTTTACCTTTTGACTTTGATCGCGAACTACCACGTCCTTGATTACCCCGATGCTCCGGCCTCCCCCTTACAAATAACCCATCACCATCATCCTTTGCATCTGTCCTCTTCTTCAGCTCCCGTGAATTGAGGGTAGATAAGACATCTTCCAAAGTGAGCGACTCCCTTCCATAAAGCAATGTCTCCACAAAGTTATCATATGAAGATGGTAATGATGTAAGTAACATGAGTGCCTGATCTTCGTCATCAATATCAACGTCTACGTTCGCCAAGTCACCGATCAACTTATTAAACTCATCTATATGTTCAGATAGTTTCTTACCTGAATGCATGTAGAAAGTGAACAGCTTCTTCTTCAAGTACAATTTATTGGCTAAAGACTTTGTCATATACAAAGTTTCTAACTTTAACCAAACACCCGCAGCAGAATTTTCTTTGTTGACTTCCCTCAACACCTTGTTATCCAAGCATAAGAGTAAGGCACTGTGTGCTTTTTTATAGACATCCGTCTTCAACGCCGCAGTCTTTTCAGCGTCCGTCATGGTATCCTGGAATGGATCTAACGCAGCCTCCCAACCATGTTGTATTAATAGACACCGCATCTTCACACGCCACAACCCGAAGTCATTAGACCCATCGAATTTTTCGACGTCAAACTTCGATATCGACGACATATTCTTTCTCCCTTGTTGCGTAACAAACCCTTCTTGCAAATCGATTTAATTAGAATAACCCTAAACCTCGATCACGTACAAGTAAACCCGATCGTAAACTTGAAAACCCAAGCAACCCACGATAAAAAACTTGAACCACAAGAAACCCGCAACAAGAACCTTCGATTAAATCGACTTTTAAAAATCCTTAAAAGACGATACCCGAAGTCGATATATAAACATATATCGAAACCCTTTGTAGAGAAAAAGATAATTTTGTAAACAAAAAAAAAACACTTGTGGTTCCACACTCCCACGTGAACCTTACAAAATTACTTTTGATACTAATGTCACGTGTATGAAAAAGAACCAACCAATCAGTGCGCTTGTTTGCCTTTATCTACTTCTTCTACCAGTCTTCTTCAACCTCTTGGTTATACCTGCAACTCAAAGAAAAAGTCAACTCGACCAAGATCAAAACCCTTTTTCTTCACGACCTCTTGATCTAGCACCGATCTTCGAGACCAAACCAACCTTCAGCTCTGATACCACTTGTTGGAATCGACACCAACAAACCTGAAGATCGAAACGCGGAACCTAGATCCCTTAAAGAAGATCGCAGAGTTGCAACGACCAAAACCCACAAAGAACGAATACTACAAAGGTAACGAACGATTACTTTTATTGATATAGATCGTTACAAGAAAGAATAAGAAGCTTGCGGTGTGTTTTGAGCATCACCCCCTCACCTCCTTTTATAGGGTGAGGGGGTCGGTTACAGAATCGGGCCAAGCCCAGTCGACACACTTACAATACATAAGGAAAGAAACCTAATCTAATTGTTAACTATTATTGGTAATAATTTCAACAATCACCACCATTCACACCACCACCAGAATGTCTTCACCAGCCATCCCCACCACATAACCCACCAAGAATCACCACCAACATCGCCGCCAACACACCACCACCGAACGTCATCACCACCACCACCACCACATCACCCTCTTTTCTCTCTAATTGATAATTCTATTAACAAGTTTGTGGTGGTGGATTTATTTTTTCTGTTAATTAAAGGTATATTTTTCTTAATTGAGTTATTTATAATAATTAAAATTCGTTTTTATATAATTAAAATTAATTTTTATATAATTTCAGCGGGGTAGGCAGCGTAGGTAGCAGTAGTAGTAGGCAGCGTAGGTAGCGGTAGGCAGCGTAGGAAGCGGTAGGCGGTAGTAGGCAGCGTAGGTAGCGGTAGGCGGCGGCAGACAGCTGTAGGCAACTGTAGCAGCGGCAAGCAGCGGGAAGGTATATTTTATATAAAAAAATTTCGTTTGGTTTCCCCAGCGACATGTCGTTGGGGATTTAAAAATGTTATTTTCTCGTGTTAAATTTAAATCCAAACACTCCTTATATATGATGCCTAACCGAAGAGAACACTTTATTTTGATATAAGCTGTTTTCCAACAGCTTATTCGTATAAGCTTATCAGAACAGCTTTTTCTGATAAGCTTATCAGAATAAGCTGTTTTTAAACATCTTATTCCGCTAAGCTTATCGGGATAAGCTGCTTCAAACAGCTTATCCTGATAAGCTTATCAGGATAAGCTGTTTGAAACAGCTTATCCCGAAAGCTTAGCGGAATAAGCTGTTTGAAAACAGCTTATTCTGATAAGCTTATCAGGATAAGCTGTTTGAAACAGCTTATCCCGATAAGCTTAGCGGAATAAGCTGTTTGAAAACAGCTTATTCTGATAAGCTTATCAGGATAAGCTGTTTTCAAACAGTTTATCCTGATCAGCTTATCTGAATAAACTGTTTTCAAACAGCTTATCCTGATAAGCTTATCAGGATAAGTTGTTTGAATACAGTTTATCCCGATAAGCTTATCGGAATAATTGTACCTGTATACTGATGACTGATGTTGCACGGGGCCACGGCAGGGACGGTGGTGGCGAGGATCCTTCACGTCCACGTCCTCCATCATTCGGTTGCGGGGGTTGCTTCGTCAACCGGGGTAAGAATTTCTGGATTATTGTAATACAAATTTGATACACATATTTAACTTGTTTGCCTTAACTTTTATGACTTTATCACTCACTTGATTTTGCAGGAAAAGGAAAGAAAAAGCCCAATTTGGGCGGGAGGAGAGCCGGCAGGCAGAATACCCGGGAGAAGACCCGCTGCCTGAAATTACTGGATGCGGTGGCCGAGAATCAAAACCGGCCGGTCGAGATCGACTTTGTACCCGGTAGAGATAACCTTGTTATACCTGTCGGCCCCTACGCAGATCATTGGGGAAACTTATTCGGGTGTGTCGTTAGGGAAATACCTTTGTATTAACCTTCGTGGAGCAAGGTCCCCGAAGGGTACAAGTCGGAGGCCCGGGCAGCTATTGGGGTAAGTTATCATTTTATATTTATTTAATTATCGTGTTCATTTATTTAATTGTATATATTTATTTAAATTTGTTTTTTTATTTATATCATATAAATAAATAGACAAATTTAAATAAATATATAAATTATATTGCTAACTCCGTTTTTAATGTGTTGTATTGTGTATATTTATTTAAATTCGTTTATTTATTTATATCATATAAATAAATAAATGAATTTAAATAAATATATAAATTATATTGCTAACTCTGTTTTCAATGTGTTGTATTGTGTATATTCATTTAAATTCGTTTATTTATTTATATCATATAAATAAATAAACGAATTTAAATAAATATATAAATTATATTTCTAACTCTGTTTTCAATGTGTTGTATTGTGTATATTCATTTAAATTCGTTTATTTGTTTATATCATATAAATAAATAAACGAATTTAAATAAATATATAAATTATGTTTCTAACTCTGTTTTCAATGTGTTGTATTTGATTGCAGAAAAATTATGATCTCACGCCGTACGTGAACACCCCTCGGTGGAAGAGTATTTATGATACCATTAATGCACAGCTACAAAAATCATACAACACCAGCAAGGCTAGTCTGAAGCGAGATTACTGTGTAAAAGACCCCGAGACTGGAGAATACGATGTGGATCAAATTAGGCGGAACAGACCCGACGAGCACACACCTGAAGTGTGGGAGAAACAGATAGAGTTTTGGACTGACGAAGCTAACATGAAGCGATCCTCAACAAACAGCCAAAATCGGTCCAAGGCAACACATGTCTCCCGACATGGTTCTCGGTCGATCCCTCGCACTCGACATCTCATGGTAATTATTATTATTATTATTATTATTGATTTTACATTATTATGGTTTTTTTTATTTTTTTTATTTTATTATTATTATTATTATTTTTTATTTTTATTATTTTATTATTATCATTATTGATTTTACATACATATTATTATTGCCGCATTTAATTAGATTGATCTTACTTACGTGTGTATGTACAGCAAAAGGCGTCCGAAACCCAACAGGAGCCTACAGAGATCGACATGTTCTATCGTCTGCACACAAATGAAAATGGTGTATTTGTAGATGAGCAGTCTCTCCAGTTGTATGTAAGTATTCTTTTCAAAACACACTTTAATGAATCATTGATTAATAATCTAGCAACCCGACTAATATATTTACTATCTTGTGTTATTGTCACCACACAGGATCAGATGAGGGAGCTAGAGGCGACGGGTGAGCACACCACTGCCGAGATCAACAGGATGGTGCGAGGAGGCAAGTTTCGCGGCCACCATCCTGGCGTGGGTATGGTATTGCCGGGATACACCAGTACTCCCCCGTGCTTTCCGCCACCACCCCCTGAGACTCGTCGGGATCGGGATGTTGATTTCATGATGGGCTTGTTCAGAAACGACCCCAGATATGGCGATCTTTTTGCCGCATATGAGAGTGGTGGTGCCAGCGGAGTGGGAGTCGCCCGGGTGATGATGCTGGTGCCAGCGGGAGCGGGAGTCGCCCGGGTGATGATGCTGAGGATCGGGAGGGTGGCGATGACGCGAGCTAGTCGTGTCATATATGTGTTTGTTAGTATGGTACATAGTTTCTTTATGTTCATCTTGACTTGTTTCCCTATTATCCTAAATTAGAACGCTTGTTTCCCTAGTATACTTAACTATCCCGACTTATTCCTAGTATCCATGTGATCATTAGAACGTTATATTATATTTTGGTGCAAGTTGAACTTATTCCGCGTTTGTTTTGATTTGTATTTCAAGTTTACTTTATATGTGTCTTTTGGTGAGCAAATACAGGTTTTGGTTACAGGTTTTGGTAGATTTTTTCCGGAAAAATTCCGGAAAAAATCTGGAAAACGCCTGCTGTGCAGGCAATTTAAAAAAAAACCTGCAGACTCTTCTCCAGCGACATGTCGCTGGGGAAAAGTTGGTTAATCGTTGACAAGTCAAACGCAAAGCGTTGACAAGTCAAACGTATCAAGAGTTTCCCCAGCGACATGTCGCTGGGGAAACTTTGGAAAGCGTTGACTAGTCAACGGCAACGCGTTGACAAGTCAAAGGAAAGGAAATTTTCCCCAGCGACATGTCGCTGGGGAAAATTTGTAATTAGCTAAAATGGTTAAGTTTAACTTAATTTTTTTTATTTAATAAGGATTTTCCCCAGCGACATGTCGCTGGGGAAAATTTTGCCACCGTGGCATCTGTTCTTCCAGGAAAAGTCAGTGGGGCTCACGTGTCGCTGTGGATACTTTTAACAACTAGCGTACCCCAGCGAATATACCCCAGCGACTTGTCGCTGGGGATATGCTTCCCCAGCGACATGTCGCTGGGGAAACACCAAAAATATCGCTGGGGTAGGGCGCGATTGTTGTAGTGTGAATTTGTTCAAAGGAAATAAGTGCTTACTTTGTATCTC
This sequence comes from Glebionis coronaria, assembly GCA_025667525.1. Classification (NCBI taxonomy): domain Eukaryota; kingdom Viridiplantae; phylum Streptophyta; class Magnoliopsida; order Asterales; family Asteraceae; genus Glebionis; species Glebionis coronaria. The sequence goes on from CM046875.1 coordinate 128,952,302, forward strand.
GGCATACTAAGTTTGTATTTGTGGATGCCGTATTATGATAAAGGTAGAGTTCGACACGAAAAAGAATAATACGTAATCCCCCGGACTGAGTTACGAAGAGATAGAATAGATAATTGTAGAGGTACAATGATAGAAGATCGATCTGAATGATCTCTCTTTTAACGATAACTAAGCTAAACACCTAAATTAAAAAGTTATCATGAACTATTGCAATGTGGTTTTGACCACTTCTTAATTTCTTCTAAGTACATGCAGGCAAATAAGTGAACGTGAGCGTATGGGGCACATTGTATCAGCACCCTTGAGACTTGGTCTTCAACATCAATAATCACGTATCATACAAGTTCGACAGCAATATCCAACAAGAAAATACAAATAACATGTTTCCTCACTTAGAGTTTTTGAGCTACTTCTGCCTCTTATATATCTTTTCCAAGAAAGATTTCAACACTGCTTGTAGTGCTTTGCTTGGCTGAGCTTCGATTGATGTAATTAACTCCTCATGAGTCGACTTTTCATATTCTTCGTACACACCCTATGCAATATACAACAAATGGTGGTAAGAAACACAAGTATGGTCTTCGTGTATACAAATATATGCGGAAAAAGGCAGCAATACATACCTGTAGGTTAAGAGTATGGTATAGTTCCTTCACTTTAGCAACCTTGTCCAGATCCTTTCTTCCATAGTTTTCCTAATAAGGTTTGAGGCAACTAAGTTATCGAATACTAGATATATAGGCGCATTTTCAGAGATAGGACACATCTTGTTCATGCCTACGTTTAAAATTTTCTTTTGTTCCTTATTGGCAAGTTCAAGAGCTTTCGCAATCAGCCACGAACACTTGCAGTCTTCGATATCTGTTCCAATCTGATACAATGGGACAGATCGTGCATAAGTTGTGGTTCCGTAAGAATGTATGATCATTTAAGATTGAGATATTTGGGGACTAACCTTGCCAACCACCGTGGGATCACCAAATGTGTCAAAGTAATCATCCTACAATAATTCAGATGTTCTTACATATGTAATAGTTGTTAAAATTTATGAATAAAGAAGCATCTTTTTTTGGAGAGCATGAATTAAAAAGCATAAATATATCAAGATTAATTGAGAATTCATATATATGATTGCAAATGATTATCTTATTACCTGCACTTGATAATAGATACCCATCTCAACAAGAATGTCTTTCACTTGAACATGATCATCCAGATTCTCTCCAATCGTAAGGAGGGCACACGCGACCTTTCAGCAAATATACAGATGATAGGTTTTGTCATGAAAAACCATTCAAAAATAAAAATTTTAATTTTGACTAACTAAAACTAATGTACATGTACTTACCGGAAGGTAAAATGAGTAATAAGAACATTTGTATTGAATAATCCGTCGGTTACTACAAGGCAAACATATGGTATCATGTACTTGAGATCAGAAGATGCAACAAGTGCGTGTTACCATAAAATAATAAAGTGTACGAATAACTTTACAATTGACATTGTCACTTACAGAGACAGAGAAAAATTTGAGAGACCTTTCTCTCCAACAAGTGTACTGATGATATCAATCATTTCTCCAGAGACTGTTTGAAATTCTGCCTGCTCAAAAAGCAAGTTACGGTTCATAAGGTATTAAAAATCATGTTAAGTAAAATCCAAGTAAGGGTTAATATTGTATTGTAAATCATGTTAATATATAGATCAAATATATGTAACTTGAAACACACCTCGTTGAAGAGGTCTAATAGGTGCACGTAATAAGACTTTCCTTGGAAATGTTTCTTTAGGATTCTGGAGACATGGCTGCGAAGTAAGACCCCATCGTTTACAGCAATCATACCAACCTAAAAGCAAGTTTTTACAGAATCCTTGTTCATATTACCAACTTCTAAAATAGAAACATATATATAAATTCCGCATATAGAGTCACACCTCGGGTAGTCTGAACCGACAGGGCTGACCTCTCCGATAGTGGGAGCCATCCATTATGTCATCATATAGTAGATAGTACCCTTGAAGCTGCAAACATCAGTATCATGACCGGAATGATCGTTTTCTGACAAACAAATTTTGGCACAAATTAATTTGAACAGTTAATATTATTACCCATTCAATGCACCAACCAAGCGTACACACGAGAAAGGCTTCATCATCTGTAATTAGTTCTTCTCCCTTAAGCAACTGGTAGCTGTCCACCACCGAAAGGCCTCGGGTCATCTTTCCTGCATACATCAAGGTTTGCTCTATATAAAAGAATTATTTATAGTACCTTCCATTCAGCTTTGAATAAAATTAAGATAAATCCTTCCAGCAATGACGCCCACAAACAAAAATAACAGTTTTTATTGAGCATATACGAGTGGAAAAACTCATCAATTATACCTCCAGGTACAATGTAGTCAATCATCTGCACAAAATAGCAAAAACACACTATTAAAGATGGATATGAAGTAGATTAGTCTAAAAATGCAAGTGGTTATTTAGGAATCAAATGCAGAATTATACCTTGTCAACCCACTGACGAGAAACGTCGTCAAACTCAAATGCAGGATCATGAATCAGTTCTGACTTGAGATGGTCATAAATTTGCATGAACTTGGACTTGAGATCATTGATCATTGTTGTTGAGAGTAAACAATCCGATGTCCGTTTGTGGTAATGTAGCACATTCTTAGGTTGCCCAACAGTTGGCCGAGAAGAGGCATGCCAAGATGTCCATTTGGATGTAAGATTGCCACATATCTCCACTCTGCAAAAAAAAAAAAAAAAATCTATCAGTAATTACTGTAGTTACTTTAGATGTTAGTAAATTAGTAAGCAATCAATCAGTACCTGTTAGACACTGCCATTTGCTAACAGATTCTTAGCCAGCTTCGGTTCTCTTTCATTATCATATAATTATAAACAAGTGGTAGACGTATTCTGCTATACACCTAGCTAGTCATTAATATTTTATTAAGGGGTGTCATTTGGGTAAAAAATTAATGAAACGTATCCAGCACGTACGGATCTAGCTTGAAATCAACGTAGTGTAAAAAAATTTAAATGGGACTATAAATAACATTAAAAGAATACGGGTGGGAGTTCGAATTAGGGGTGTAATCGAGTTAAGTCGAGCTCAAACTTTATAAGACTTGAGCTTAGTTTGATAAAACAATTGTATGTTTAAGCTTTGTTTGATAGTTTGTCAAACTTTAAACATACACGCTTGAGTTTGGCTTGATAAGACTTGATCAAAACTTGAGCTTGACTTAAAAAGATTAAATGTGTATAAAATTATTTTTTTTATAATAACACTTATCAATAAAAACATATGTATAAAGTAAAACAAACAAAAACCATAACTTAAAACCAAATTCGATTCATTTAGTATTAATAAAACTAAAAAGAACATATATAATCGTACCGTCTTAATTTCAAAATACGTTTTGCGATCAAATGCGATTAAGGTCCTAAAGGTCATTGTGTGATGTAAGTGCTAACGCAATTACGACACTTTCGTATTAAGAAGAGTACAAAAAATATTTATACATTATATTTCACCAAGTACCAAATAAATTTAATAAATTTATAAAAATAAAAAAATATTTTAAATACCATCTAAATTAAAATTTAATTAAAGTTAAAAATCTTTCTAGAATATATTATTTATTTATGAAATAAGCCCTTATAATTAAGTTAATACTCAAATTAACCATATGTTGCTTATATAAATTTATCATAAAAACACGTATTAATAAAGCTTGAAAAAGCTTGATAAGAGTTCGAGCCGAGCTATCAAAAGGTTGAGCTTGAGCTTGATATACGTTTCAAGCTATTTTTAGGGCTTGAGCTTGGGCTTGAGCTTGATAAAAGCTTGACTTGATCGAGCCAAACACGAACTCGAGCTTGAGTTGCTTCATAAAAGTTTGGCCTTGATTCCAACCCTAGTTCAAATGGTCTATGAGTTTAATTTAACGTAATGTCGTTGATAATGTTTTGAAAACTGATTTTTAATTCGACTTACTTGAATCATCGAGTTATCGGATTGACCGGGTCAACCTGGTTCTAAAATAATATTATATGGAATCACAAAATCTTTCATATATTTAATATATAAAATATGTATTAATCAATAAATATAATATGTAAAAATAAAATTACGTCACAAATACGCATAATTTAAATGTTTTATTTGTAAAATACACGAAAAATAAAAAACTGGTCGGGTCTCGAGAGCCGGATTGATCCGGGTCACCCCAAACCCGATGGGCTTAATCGGGTTTCAAAATTTTAAAACACGGTTGAGTATGACCCTTTTCTTAAAATAACCGGGTCAAATCGAGTTTTAAAACATTGGTTGTAGATAATTACTTCTTTCTTTTCGAAAAGTGTATCCATAAATAAAAAGTGGACAATATATGATATGTGTGATTAATGTTATTCTTGACGGGTAAAAAGTCATTTATACTCTCGTATTTAATATTCAAATTTAGAATGTGTAATTAATGCATGTTTTAATTATAAAGATAAAATAGAAAGCTAGTCCTAATTATTATTTTGAAATAAAAAATGAAACATAAATAGTAATGTGAACATTTTTTTGGGACGGAGGAAGTATAACTTTATAAGGTCCAATTTACTAAAAATGTTTAGGTGATAACGCTCAAATCTGACATGTTTTTAGTCGCGTTATCCATGTACATGTCTTGTGCTTATATTTATATACTTTTGTTGCATATTTGTGCCAAAATACAGAAAAATGAATAAAAAGACGAAGAAAAAAAAGGTGAAGATTAGTACAAGTATGAAGAATCCTGACAAAGTTCAAGAACCGTGTATAAGTTACAAGATTTTGAAGATCAATTTGGGTGCTATAATAAGTGTTTTCAAGAAAATACAAGCCTTACAAATGATCTCGAGCAAGGAAGATGCAATCGGAATAAAAATACTACTTGCATTACATTTTGTACAAAAGACTCAACAGCATCCCCAGATGGAGATAGGAGCCACTAGCAAGATATGACAACCTTTGGCTACCTACTTGTCAGCAGCCATCATTGATGCTCCAACAACCACAGGCTTCCTCCTCATCAGCTGACCGTCAAAGTGTGGAGCCTGCAAGCAAATTTTGCTAAAAGTTACACAACCTTCTTGAAACATCTAAAAAATACACATGAACCTTTTATTACATGTTCTAGACTAATTCTCCTTTGGCTCCAAGACTAGCATTGAAGTCACAGCCTTCAATTTTACCATATATAAAACCCATGGAGTGACAACTTTCATAAGCTTTTCAATCAATCTTTCATAACCATATCAAATAAACTCTCTCTTCTTTGGTACAAAACCAGAAAATTCGGATTTGATCAAGGCGGTGTAAGAAAAGTCATTTTTAAAGCCCGAAAAGTCAAGATTACTTCATCAAACTTTAAAGGATCACTACCCTTATCATTAGGACTATTATTTCACTTTGTAAGACTCTTAATTTTAATTTTTATGACATTTATTTCTGAGTTTATGTTCATGTTTAATATGAGTGGCTAATTAAATTTTACACTTGGTATGATGATGTTTGTGGTATGATGATTTGGTTGAATTTTGATATGTGTCTAATTCAATTTCAAGCTTTTCCTAAGAACCATTTACGCTTGTGTTTCATGTGACAATTGGTTGTCAAAACTCAATTTGTTGCTGAACATTTCACATGTCGAAAGGAGAATTTTATAACAACAAGTCATAGTCGATTTGTCTATGGTTGGCTATCTTTTGTATTGACCATTTCTTAAGGAGTTTGATATATCAAGAAACATAACTATAAGTGTTAACAAGTTTTTGAAACGAACCGCGAATCAAACGGGTTGAAATTGAATTAAGTCTTGAGTTGAGTGATTGAACCTAATGCTTGTTTTCTTTATCTAAAGTCTTGACGAAAATTGATGTATTTGAAAAAAATAGATTGGATTAACCATCAAATAATCATAATCATAAGCTTTATATATTTATCACAATTATACCAAATCGAAGTCCTAAACTAATCTTACCAAGTGTTGCTTTTAATCATCATTTTATTGTTTTTTATTGCTTAATGCTCATGGTTATGAATGATTATAGAATAATTTGTTACCAAAATAGGTTTCTCAAATACCCGTGAACGATCTCGACTTACCACAAAAATCTACACCACAAACGAAAGGGTCATACTTGCTTGTGTGTTCTTATATCAATCTGGTAAATCGTGCTAGAAATTTAAAATTTGTTTTCATATACTTGCAAGGGAACACATTAGTAGGAATATATAACATTATTTTTTTATTTAAGTTCATTTTGGTATCAATTTTTTTTAGATATTAGGAGATTTATCTCCGCCCTCCATCAACATCTCATTCAAAAAATGAGATTAAATATCTTAATTTACACTACAGAGATATTTTGATCATTTCGTGTCCACTATATATAAAGCCCTTTTATTAACTAACTAATTTACATTGTCTGTTTCTTCATTCTCTTTCTTCATCGAAGATCTAATTTCTCTCTCTACATAGAAGATCTAATTTCTCTTTCTAATTCATCATTCGATCAATCAACTAATAAATCAAAACAAAGTTCTAATTGATCAGGTTTAGTTTTGTATGTTATTTACTTAAAATAAGGTTATTATCAGATTTTTATACGAATTATGTTAATTTATTGCTCTTATTTAGATTTTTAATAAGCTTGTTAACTGTGAGCGTCTCAAGTTAATGTGTTGAAACTATCTACTAGCATATTATTCTTTTTTTAACGACGGAATTTTATTAAAAACTAGCAAAAGCTAGAAAAGAAATTACATAAAAACAATGCTAGCTACGGGGTTTTGTAACCATCCAACCCTATTACATTTAAACTTAGGATTTTTAGATGAAATCCATAAGAATGATTGAGAAACAATGGAGTCCCAAAGCAAATCTTTTTTAGGAGGAGGGTTCGAGAAACAATGGAGTCCTAAAGCAAAGCTTTTTTACTAGCTTATTATCTAATCTTGATTAATTATCAATTTTTATAGATTTGATGAAAAAGTAAATTACTGTAAATAAGATAATACATGTGAATAAATTTATGAATTAGAGGATATGAGAGTGATGTGAATAAGTGTATGAATTAGAGGAGAATTATGTGAATAAGTATATGAATTAGATGAGACTTATGTGAATACACCTATGAACTAGCGGAGAGTTATGAATAACCTAGATTATTAGCTTATTTGACTAATTAACAGGTTTTATAAATATAAGGGTTATAAAGAGTAAAGTGCAAAAATCATCCCTGTGGTTTGTCAAAAGTTTGAATTACATCCCTCGTTAATACTTCGCGCAACATACATCATTGTGGTTGTAAAATAGTACACCATACATCCCTGAGGACGGATGGTGCAAATATTTTTCCGTTAAGGGTTAAAAGTGTTTGTTATCTTAGGGGTATTTTAGTCCTTTTACAACCTAGGGATGATTTTTGCACCTAACTTTTCAAAAAAAAAATTTCCAAAAATAATTTCAAAAAAATTTCAAATTTTTTTTTAAAAAGTTTCGAAAAATGTTTTCTTTTTTCGAAAAATGTTTTTTTTAATGTTTTTTTTAGTTTCGAAAATATATTTGAAAAATGTTTTTTTCAAAAAAATTTAATTTTTTTTTTTAAAAGTTTTGAAAAATGTTTTTTTTAATGTTTCGAAAAATGTTTTATTTTTTAAATGTTTTCTTTTCTAAAATAAGTTTCAAAAAAAATTTGAAATTTTTTTTTTGAAAAAGTTACAATTTTTTTTTAATTTTCGAAAAAAGTTTTTTTTTCAAAAATTTTTTTTAAATGTTTTTCGAAAAAAAAAAACTTTTAAAAAAAAAAAGCTTTTCTAAAAAACTTTTTTTTCAAAAAAATTCAAATTTTTTTTTAATCTTCGAAAAAAAAAAATTTCAAAAGTTTTTTTATAAAAGTTATTTTTTAAATGTTTTTCGAAAAAAAAACTTTTTTTAAAAAAAGCTTTTTTTAAAAAACTTTTTTTAAAAAAAACTTTTGAAAAAAAAAACTTTTTTCGAAAATTTTTAAAAAAAATTGAAACTTTTTGAAAAAAAAAATTTCAAATTTTTTTTGAAACTTATTTTAAAAAAGAAAACATTTAAAAAAACAAAACATTTTTCGAAAAATTAAAAAAAAACATTTTTTAAAACTTTTTTAAAAAAAAATTAAATTTTTTTGAAAAAAACTTTTTTCAAATATATTTTCGAAACTTAAAAAAAACATTAAAAAAAAAACATTTTTCGAAAAAAGAAAACATTTTTCGAAACTTTTTTAAAAAAAATTTGAAATTTTTTTGAAATTTTTTTTGGAATTTTTTTTTTTGAAAAGTTTGGTGCAAAAATCATCCCTAGGTTGTAAAAGGACTAAAATATCCCTAAGATAACAAACACTTTTAACCCTTAACGGAAAAAATATTTGCACCATCCGTCCTCAGGGATGTATGGTGTACTATTTTACAACCACAATGATGTATGTTGCGCGAAGTATTAACGAGGGATGTAATTCAAACTTTCGACAAACCACAGGGATGCTTTTTGCACTTTACTCGGTTATAAATAAGCTTATGTTAGTGAGAATAAGCTGTATTATTAGGCATTTTCGTGATGAACAACTTATTATTTAGCATTTGATTTAATTAAGTTGCTGATGTACGCCGAATTAAGCTTGATATATCATATATGATACCTCACATATCATATATGAGGTATGAGGTATCATAGATGATATATCTAAAAAGCACAAAAACAACCACGCTTGTATAACTAATTTTCATAAAATATATTTAAGCTCTTCGAACCTGCCATCCATCATATATGATACTATACATAACTTTTTACATTTTTAACCTATTATATATAGCTTGTCCATCAAACTCAAAAGTGTCTATGAATGGCTATGATGAGTGATAGATGTCTTAGAGTTGAGAATCAAATATGTTTGACAAAGCTCAATATTAAAGTCTAATATCCTTGGATAAATTCAAAGTATGTGAACACAACAAAGAGCGGAGAGGGATTTTACATTTTCCATGTTGAAGCAAAGCATATAGGGTATTGATCATAACAAGAAGATTTGCACGAGTATATTTAGGTATCGAGATTAACTCGGCATGGCCCGGGAGGAAGTTGTTAAGAAAGAAGTAGATTTGGTTGAAAATGAAGAAGATTGATTGAATTAGAAGTAGAGTAATAATAAGGAGGTTTTGGTTTAATCATAAATTCAGTAGACCATTTTTTTGTGTCTTTTAATAAATAAGTCTTTATAAGATATGTTATCATATATGATTTTATATTTGGTTAATTTTTGTTTGAGTTACCATGTTTGATGTTATTAAAAAGTACTCTTTCTTATTTCTGAAACAAGTGGTTCATCACGAATTCAAATGGCTCTTTTGTTTTTGTTTCTTTTTTATTATGAATAACTGTTTATCATATATGCTAATATAAGTAAATCATATATGATTTTACAATAGGTAACTCTTTGTTTAAATTATCATATATGATACTGTTAAAAATTACTCTTATTATTTTCTGAACAAGTGTTGGATATTTATTCATTACATGAGTTTGCCTCATATATATCATATGTATCATGAACCTCGCCAATTATATCTACCATCATAATTTATGTTTAAACATCTATGTTCAAACTGTTAAAATACACAACTGATTGTCAATTTGTGCAATAAAAACTTTAACAAAATAGACATATTATTTAAAATTACATCCGCATATATTTCGCCATTTTCATATTAAAAAACATAGTGATTTAGTAGCATTAAAAAGTGACAAACAATCCCGTTAGGGAACGACCAAGATTTGACAACCCCTCGGACAGTGTACCCGATCGTGTAATCTTTCTCTTGGGGAATAGTGTGTAAGGTCAATGTCAAACGTACATAAGTTCTACAGGTGGGAAATAGATTCTTTTTATATTTTTATATTTTATGAAAGAAGTAAATTTATTAGGATAAAATAGGGGTTTTTTTCTAACAAAATAATCCTAAACTAATATTGTAGAATTTTACCGGTTAAAGACACATGTTACCTAATCATGCACTACTTACTACAATGTTCTTTCTATGTGTTAATTTCTCGTCACGTCCTATTGATTAAATATGAAGTGTTTCTTTTCTGGTGTTGGGGGATAAAATACAGAGGATGCAGATAATGAGGGGTGGAATTTTGATAATGAGGATGATAATAATGATGGATTTGACTATTATGTGGAAGAAACTCATATGGAAAATCAACAAGAACCTCTACAAGAAGAACATCCATTGTTGAGTGAAGATATGGTTACAACTGATCAGTCTCTACATAAGCAGGTTAATCAGTACATGGAGATAGAAACAACTTATATGTCTCATGTGCAGAGTACAACGCAACCGTAGCCAGAACAACCACATCAACAATCACCACCACCACAACAGAAGGTTTCAGAGTCTTATTTGGAAAGACTTGATAGAGAACTGGAACAGACTGATCAGGATACTGGTAGGCACACATTTTGAACAGCAAGAGGCTCAATCACACCTAGTTGATGAGTTAAGAAAAGGTGATGGGTCAGAAAGACTGAAGATCTGAATATTGAAGATTCAGTATCTGTGGAGGAGAAGGTATCTGGTGATACCTTGGTGATTGGTGAGAAAAACAACAATATGTCTAGTACTGGAGATGCAAGTACCGGTAGACCAAGTACCTCTAAGACAAATATAAGTACCGTTGTAGATGCGGGTATCGCTGGTCAAGATAATACAAAATTAACTTCTAAACAGAGTGTAACTCCATCTTTGGGAGAAGATGTCACCCTAGCCAATCTATTACTTGGGTTAAAGGAGAAAACTTTAGCAGAAAAGGCAAAGTAGAAGGAGGTTGAGAAAAGGACACAAATTGAGAATATTAAGCAAGTTGTGGACATGGAAGGAGCTCAAGATGTTCCAGAACCAGAGCCACAACATGATAAACAGGTTGAAGAGTCACAAGTTCAAACTGAACAAACAGTGGAACAACCTACAGTTGGCATTTAAGTACATGAACCAAAGAACAAAGATAAACAATTTCAGACTTCAAAGCCAAGTGCAAAAGGCATTTCCATTCCAGGTCAACAACTACAAGAGAGTGAAGAAGAAAGACCTCTTAGATTAAAGAGGAATCTACCAAAGATTGACCCTAAGGAAAAAGGCAAAAAGAAGCTAGAATCTGAATCAGAAGAAGAAGATAATGATTCAGATAGCATTGAAGAAGCTTTAAAGAAATTTCATCAAGTTAAGCATGATGAGGAAGTATCTTTGATGCGTTCATTTTGCACTAGGTTTTAAATTTATAAACAAGAATTACCGATTTTAATTAGGAACACAAATTCGGGCAAGTATACCCTAGTCATGTTGTAATTAGGTTGGTAAGTAAAGGTCGTCCCATGGGACTTGGTTGCACTCAAGTGTAGTTTTTTTGTAACAAAATTGTGTTTAAGATTGTCACGGATCAAACCACTATGAGAATCGATTTAAGAACAAGCACACAAAGAACACACATGTATGGCCAAATGATCACATGGACATTAGGATGTTTAGTTTGGAAAACATATTATCAAAGGTAATCCTTTCGACCTATAGAACTAATAATAACAGATTAGTGTTTTATAAATCAATTATACATAAATTACGATCAAGTGGTCATCTCCTGAGCCTTATGCCTAAACCAACAACAACAAGAATCCTTTCGACCCATAGACTTGGTGTTATCAATTTGATATGTTTCATTTACTTGAAAGATGATTAGAACAATATATTTAAAAGACTCCTTTCGAAATTAGCCTCAATTAAACCTTTAATTATTATGTTTATTAAGTCTCTTGCACAATCGTCACAAAGCACAAGACCAAATCATTTGTCGATTAACGAATTGAAATCAACGATATTGAGAATCCTTTCGACCTTTAGACTAAAAAATGATTAACCAAAATGACAAACAAGAACAAGTTCTAATTCAACCGAATATGATATTATCACCATAATCCAAAACAAATACTAATAATCCAAACATTCATTCATCACAAGTTTTCATATGAACCACACAAGTATCAAGGCATCATTTACATTATCACAAAACACATGAATCACCATAAACATGAACATAAACATGATTGAATAATAAAGAATAAGTTACCAAACATTAGAGTTCATAGTACCAAAGTATCTAAATCAGTCTAACCAAAAGAACAACCAAAATATAATGCATCATACCCATAACCTTCTTGGACATCAACCTCTTGGTGTGAGTATAGAGTCTTTTGGGGGTGTTTGGGAATGAGGATTGTTGGAGATTGGATTGTGTATGTAGTGTGGCTTTCTTCTCTACTTCTTCCATGGATTATTACATGAACATGACAAGCAATTCCACCCCTCACCACTTCTGGAAATAGGTGCGGGGTGATAGGAGAGAGTGGTATGTATGAGATGATCAAGGACATTCTGAGATTGATAAAAAGATTTAGAAAACACTACTCCATGTGTCTTATTTATAGGTGATTTAGCCTTGGTCACCAAGAAGTTTTCTTGGAGCCGAAGATGTGTTATTATGGGCATAACGAAGCTTGGAAGAGTTACAATGGAGCTATGGCCGAACTTGGGGAGCAAGGAAAAGTAAATGGGTTTTTAATAATACTTTGAAAAGAGGCAGCATAAAGGAGATGGGAGGCTTCTCGAGTAGTAGACCGGCTGCTTGCCTGCTGTCCACACTTGGATGCCGGCTTCTATGGCGGGTGGGCGGCTGCTCGTCCAGGTTGGTCAACAATGGTAAAAACCAAAGTTGTAGCTCTTTCTCATACGCACGCGTGGGCGCGAGAACCAAGTCAAACGGAGTTCCTATGCTCAAGTTATTGTTGGGAATAAAATTAGCCAAGTCATCTAGCCGCTGACATAGTGTTATCAAGCCGCTGACAGAATAGGCGCAGACAAGAATTATCAAGCCGCTGTCAAAACTGTTAAAAATACGTTTCTTGTATTTAGAAAGGTTCAGTCACTCCAACAATATAGTTAATGTTGATACAAAAGTTGGATGATCCTTGCTAGACCCGAATTAGGCTTAACTCGGGTAGGCTGGGCTCTGGCTCTTGCACCAAGTGAATAGTCTTACTGAGATCCTGCACACTAAAGCAACAAGCGTTAGGCATACCGTGGGAATGTATCCCACGATTAGACTGCGACGTGAGAGTAAGTAATCGGTTAGGGTTAAGAATCAGATGCGAGGTTTGGAGTATGGAGAATGTAATACCTTTGTGTAACCTTTGGGGGTTCCTTATATAGGCAGTGAAACCCTAATGGGCTCACTGTTTACTTCGGCCACAAGCATAAGATAATCACCATAATTAGCTTGATTGTTATCTTCTAATTATGATGAGTGTATATCCTATTCTTTGAGGCAAATCTCAATCCTGATAGGATCGTGATTCTGTCTAAACTTGTTTCAGCCGTGCCGGGTCGTGGGCCGCATACATCTTATGCGGCCACTATTCATCCAAGCCCATAAGCTGAGATAACAGTAATCCAACCCATTCTTGATGGGCCGGATACGGGTAGTACCCGTGGGCTGGGTTCATGACCCGGTTGGGGACTATACGTCATCATGTCCCCAAAGTCTAGTTGTTACAGCCATAGGCGTAACTTCTAGACTAATGAATGTCCCGTAAATATTGCTGTTGCAAACACACCTGTTCCCGAAAAAGTTGGTCGGGACAACATTAATGAATGCATTAATGGCAGTCATTAGTCGGACGCTTCATCTGCAAAAGTGCACCAGTCAGGCCCACCCTTGAGCCACGTAAAACCTGGTAAGAGATGACCTGTGGGCCCCTCCTGACGTTTCAGAACTGTCAGATATCCCCACCGTTAGATAGGCATAGTAGGTTACACGTGTCAAACATCCATATTACCTCGTAACTCGAGGCAACCCTATAAAAGAGTTGGTGTGTGCTACTGCGTAAACACACAGTTTATATCTCCATTCCGCCATTGTTATACACTTGCTCAATCCTTCATTCCTTCTCTCCTTTTCCACGGAATTTCACAACACCAGGTTAGACCACCGCGCCTTTCTAATCCCTTTCATAAACCATGGTGAAAGATAATCCTATTATCACGGACGTCCTCAATGTGATAACGCCGGAGAAATATATAGACTTCCTGTCTGAATATTTCATTCCGGAGAGCGTACACCCCACCTATCCAGGTGATGGGGAAGCCATCACGGACGCTCCTAGGGGAAAAATAGGCGTGTATAAGTGCCTATGTGACTCGGTTAACTACCGCATCCCTCTTTCTAAGTTCCTCGTAGATGTGTTGTTGTATTATGACTTCCACATAACACAGCTTCACTGCATAGGGGCGTGCAAGATTAACCAATTCGAGGTGACTTGCCACGCCTACGTAGTAACCCCCACAGTTAATCTATTTAGGGTTTTTTACTCCCCCCAATTGGTAATTGGGTGGTTGTCTTGTAAGAAAGGATCCACCAGAGCCCCTATGTCGTATAGGAAACCCCTAGATTCCCTCAAGAAGTGGTACGACCACTACTTCTTTGTAGACGCCAAGGTATTCCCCACCCCCTTTGCTATGAATAACATAGTACAGTTTGACCCCTTACCCTCATCCAAGGATTATAGTAGCAAGGACGTGAAAATGCTAGACACCCACCGTACTGATTTCCATAGGGGCCTGCCGGAGCACTTCCTATGCTTAATAGGGATCAGCCGCAACTATTTTGGGAGGGAGGATAGATATCCATGATTTCTGACCGAGCATAGACAGGGTAGGTATTCCATATATGAATATGTATGCCAGCGTTTCCAGAGTACTTGTAAGCTTACTAATACATATGTATTTCTTATGTCCACATAGATGAAGTTGTTTGGTCTTCTACGCCAAGGTGATCCTAGCAAGGTGCCGCAGGGATTCCGACCCCTAAAAGAGGGCGAACCTCCCCTACTAGATGCCACTGTCAACATGACTATCCCTCTGGAAGAAACGACCGAGCAACGGTCGGATGAGGAGGAGCCCGTGATCCAAAAATCACCCCTGGATTTCCACAATGAAGACGGTGGTGAGTTGCTGTTGGAGAACGCCACGTCCCAGCAAGGTGAAGAAGAACAACTCATAGACCCATCCATCAATCGTGACGGAGGAGAAGACGAAATGAAGCAGGATGCCGGATCCTCCCAGCCATCAAAGCCCATATCCAAGAAGCGCAAAACCACCAGGAAAGTGGTGAAGAATGTGGAGGCTAAGGCGGGAGCACACAATGCTCCTACCAAGAAATTGAGGCCGGACCACCCGCAGTTCCAAGAGGGAAGCAGCACTACTATGCCCAAAGGCAACCCCTCGCCGCAAGTAGATGACCAAGTCTGGAAGGCAACTGATGTGAATGTCGTGGCTCCTTCTATCACGGAACCCTTGATTGACACAACATAAGTACCGACCATACTTCATAATACATAATCAACTAACAAAAACTCATAAGTGTGTTTTCAATAACAGGGCGGATCCGTCGACAGTAGCATAGGAGAAGGAGGCGAAGAGGGAACCCTCACCCGTGATATCTATGAGGCCTCCATCCCCCCCCCCCCCCCCCCCCCCGTTAACTCATGAAGATTAGCCACGTTCTGAGGGACCTGACACCAACTCCGCCCAGCCTGGAACTTGTCCATCTTAACAAGACTAGAGACGGAATCTGAGTGCAAGGAATTCATGGACCACATAACCCCTCCAGCGCTGGCACAAGATATAGATGAACTCGAGCACGAGACGCTGCTGGAGCAATATGATGTGGCCACGGCGCACCAGGTAACAGTTGGTGCGGCCCTACGACGCTGTCTGGAAGGAGCCTTGGCCAACGTAAGTCATGCTAAGAGGAGGATCGCTCGCCGAGAAGAACTGGTGGAAAAGCATGAGAAGACTATAACCTCTTTGCAGAAAGCCTTGGTTGTAGCGGAATCGACAATTAAGGATCAGGCCAACCACGCCAATGCCCGCGAGGATCGCATCGCTGAGCTGGAAGCCCTCCTAGCTGCATCTAATGAGAAGGTACACGCCCTTATTGATACTTCGTGTTCACATAAGACCCATCTTGTCTTGTAGTAATTCCAAGTATTATTTATAGGTATCCGCAGCCGAAGCCACCGCCAGAGCCGTAACAGAACAAGCCTTCACCACTGCTCAAGAACGTGATACGCTAAAGGAAGAACTCACCCAGACACAGATTGTCATGGAAGAGTGAGCCGTGGTAGCAGAGGGAGAGCTTAACAGGCTAGCCACAGACTGCACCGAAGTGCTATGCCCTCCGTTGCTCACGGCGATAGCCGGGAGTAGGTGGATGGTAGGCCATGGGATGCGCCTTGCCGTGACCCAGGTAACGGAGGCTCCTCATTTTGTGCAGGCGTTTGAGGATGTTGTATCAGACGACATTGACCGTGGTAGGCACGAGGGTTTGATCAAGGCTGTAGAATTGATAAGAAAAAATGAAGACATCTCCCAGCACGCCTACCATAATCCTGGAGTAGAAGATAAGATGACCGCCTCCATGGCCGCCCTTGGGGAAATCCAACACCCCTTCCTAGATGATCTTGAGTCGCTAAAGGATGCTTCCAACGAGGCGGTCATGGCCAAGCTCACGTCTGATCCCATCCAACTGACCCTACCAACATACGATGTTACATCGAAGGTGATGAAAGGTGAGAAACTCTTAGCCGAGGCATTAGATGCCAATATGACTAGGGCGCATAGTGGCAAGGATGCTCGCGGAGAGGCCCTCCGTGCCCTATTTGCAGAAGGAAAGAGAGAAATAGGAGAGTTCCTGCCCCCTCTGTAATTTACCTTGTAAACATTTGTATCTTGGTACTTTATTCGTCCGTGCATGTACACAGCTAGAATTCATAATATTGTTTTAATCTTATATATAAGTCCGTGGTGACCAAGGCCATTTTGTGTATTGAATTTGAAACTTTTTTATTTTCTTTAGATATTGTATATCTATATTGCATGACATGTCACGGCTTATCAAGAATAAAACTAAGTCTATATTTTACTAGACGTGCAGCGTGTGTCTTTACCATGTCCGGCGCTATGTTAGTGTGGCATGCGGAAACTTATTACAACGTCTTGTAAATAAGGTGTCTAGTAAGGATACATGATCCACGTCACTGGGGTTGCATCCCTCTTATGCGACATGTTGAACTATTAGGTTCACTTAATCCTCTTACCTCGCATGGGAGCGAATAGTACATGTACTGTTTGAATGAATAAGAAATGGCATATTATAATATGAATAAAGAAATCTAAAAGACATGACAATAATTTGCACAAGAATGGGCCGTGGAGCTAGCTAGGCCCCACGACATTTTATTAGAAAGTTTACGGTTTTTTTGACAAAAATTAAAATCCTAAGACAGATAGAACCTAGAAAGCATGAAAACAAAAAAAACATGGATCTTTATTGAAGTTGACCATTACGCAGTGTCCATGCGGAGGCCGTAGCCTTTCAGAGATAGCATTTTTAAAGGTTGCAGATATTCCATGTACGTTCCAGGTCACGACCATCCATATCATGCAACTTGTACGTGCCTAGTCCCAAGGCTTTCGTAAACTCATACGGCCCTTCCAACTTGGAACCCAACTTTCATGTATTCTCCGTGCGGCTTGCCTTGTTAGCACGATAAACAAAGTCCCCCGGTCGGAAGGAAACACCTTTAACCTTGGCATCATAATAAGACTTCATCCGTGCTTTGGACTTGGCCTCATTGATGGCCGCTATTTCTATTTTTTCCTCTAACAAGTCCAGATTAATCCGGAGTTGCTCATCGTTTGTTACGGCATTAACCTCCGCCGTGCGGATAGTTGGCATTCCAATTTCTGCTGGTATCACAGCCTCAGTTCCATAATCCAGCGCAACCAGAGTGTCCCCATTGGTTGTTCTGATCATAGTCCTATGCGCCCATAGAACGTGCGGCAGCTCATCTACCCACTTGGCACTTAGTTCATCTAAGCGTGCCTTGATGCCTTCACCGAGGCTTCTATTTGCCCGTTCCACAAGACCATTAGTCTGCGGGTGTTTAACCGATGCGAAACGCCGAGTGATGTTCAATTCCGCGCACCAGTACTTGAATGGATTATCCGAGAACTGTTTTCCGTTATCCGAGATGATTTCTCCAGGCAATCCAAAACGGCACACAATATTTTCCCAAACAAACTTTTTGACCTGGTTGACCGTAATGGATTTAACCGCCTTAGCTTCTATCCAGCGTGTAAAGTAGTCCATTGCGACGATCAAGAACTTAACTCCCCCTGCTGCAACGGGAAAAGGTCCTGCGATGTCGATCCCCCACTTATAGAATGGCCATGGGGATGTGATGGGTGTTAGTTCTTGCTGCAGATGTCGCGGTACTGGTCTGTGCACTTGGCAATCACTGCATTTACGAATCATGTCACGTGCATCCCGATGCATAGTAGGCCAATAGTATCCCGTGCGCCAAAGCTCGTGCTACTACAGATCTAGGGCCTACGTGCATAATGCATGACCCTTCATGTATTTCACTGATCACGTAGCTAGCCTGGCGTGGTCCAACACATCACAGCCACGGCTGTAAGAAGGAGCGCTTGTACAGAATACCTTATCGGAGCTCAAAGTGCTGCACCTTCCGTCTGATACGCCGCGCAGCCTTCTCATCATTTGGAAGGGTCTCATCGGTTAAATAGCTGATGATCGAGGTCATCCATGTAGATCCCTCTTCCTCAAATATAGCTGCGATTTCCCCTCCCGTAATGGATTTTTCCTTTAGTGTTTCTACTAAGACTTTCTTGGATAAGTGGGAGAAGCTTGTAGATGCAATCTTGCTAAGAGCATCCGCCTTCTTGTTTTCACCTCTAGGTACCTGCTTGATAGAAAATTTCCCAAAAGTAGCTATGAGTGACTTAACTTTCTCCAAGTATTGAACCATGTTATCCTCCTTGGCTATGTAACCTCCTAGGATGTGATTCGCAACTATCCGTGAGTCCACGTAAGCCTCAAGGTTGCGGACTCCCATCCTAGATGCAATTTTTAAACCCGCAATCAATGCTTCATATTCCGCCTCATTATTGGTGGCTGTGAACTCAAAACGCAAGGCGTAGGTAAACTCCATTCCTTCCGAATTCGTGAGAATAAGGCATGCTCCTGATCCGTCCGTGCACGAAGATCCGTCAGTAAATAAAACCCATGGTTCTGCAGGAACTTCCTCTTGTTGCACCATTGGTCCGTCCTCATATGTCTTCTCGATTAGGAAATCTACCAAGATTTGGCCCTTGACCGCTGTCCTTGGTCTATAGGAGATGTTATGCTCACCCAGCAGAATACTCCACTTCTGTAGCCTCCCGGCCACATCTGTCTTGGAGATGATTGGTTTTATTGGCTGATCAGTGATAACCACAATTGGGTGCGCCTGGAAGTACCGGCGCAACCTTTTCGTGGCGTATACTAATGACAAAACCAACTTCTCCATAGAGGACTAATTCAACTCTGGTCCCTGTAGTGTTCTACTTATGAAGTAAACCGGAGTCTGAACTGTATCCCTATCTGTCATGAGTACTACGCTTATTGCTCCATGTGTAGTAGACAGATACATGATGAGCTCTTCCTTAGGTCGGGGAGCCACTAGCATGGGAAGAGTTGCGAGGTGATGCTTAAGCTGATCAAAGGCTTCCTCTGCCTCCTTTGTCCAATGGAAATCTCCTTTCTTTATGTACTTCATGAGTGTTTTGAATAGAGGTAGTGATTTCTCCGCGGACTTTGACAAGAACCTGTTTAGCCCGTCCAGCTTTCCATTTACTGATTGTACCTCCTTTCGTATCCGAGGGGATGGTAACTGTATCACCGCGTCCGTCTTTTCCGGACAAGGCTTGATGCCGTTTGGATCAATCATATATCCAAGGAACATCCCCTCAGTTGCCCCAAACGTGCACTTTTTTGGGTTCAGTTTCATGTTGATTCTCCTCAACGTGTCAAACGTCTCCTGGATATCACGGAGAAGTGCTTCCTCCGTATGACTCTTGATTACCAGATCGTCAACATAGACCTCAAGGTTGCGGCCTATCTGGGAATCGAAGAATTTATCAAAAAGTCGCTGATATGTCGCTCCGGCGTTCTTTAGTCCGAACGACATTTTTGTGTAACAATACACGCCCTGACTGGTGTGAAACGCCGTCTTCTCCTCATCTTCTTCCGCCATCTGGATCTAGTGGTATCCTTTGTACGCATCTAAAAAACACTTGTAAGGGTACCCACATAAGGACTCCACCTTCCAATCAATTTCTGGTAGCGGATAGAAGTCTTGCGGACAAGCTTTGTTCAAGTCAGTGACGTCCACACACATGCGCCAGCTCCCATCATCTTGACCATGACTGGGTTGGATAACCACTCGTGGTAGTATACCTCGCGCCTAATTCCTGCGTCTACTAATTTCCGTACCTCATCCAGTATTACATGGATGCGTTCTGGTGCTTGACCAAGCTTCTTTTGTTTAACCGGAGGATATCCCTGACGTATTTGAAGTTTATGTTCTGCTACCGAACGCGGCACACCTGTCATATCCTTAGGCTCCCATGCGAATACATCCAGGTTTGATTTTAGTAGAGAGCACATGGCCTTCTTGCCGTTGTCCGAGAGCGTTCCCCCTATGGACACCTCTTGTTCCGTGTAATCGGGATGGATTGCCACCTTCCAATTGGGGGGTGGTGACCCTTCCTTAATGGGGACATGCTGGACTGGTGTAGTCACGGCGTGGCATTCGGATGCCAACACGATTGAATTGTAAATAGTAACAATTCCTCCCTCAACAGGGAACTTAATCATGCCATGAGCCGTAGACGGAACTGTCCGTATGGCCAGGATGCCCGGTCTTCCAATAATCCCATTGTATGGAGAGTGTGAGTGTAAAACCCGCATGCTTTTACCATGAACAGTACACTAATAATCGCACGTACATGATTAAAACTTTCCTTTTATTGCACGTTACATTTCACGAATATTAGTTACAAGAATTACGTACGTGTTATTACACGATAAGTATTAAATATGTGTTAGTACACGATAATTATTAACAATAATAATTATAATCACGAACATAAAATCATGAACATGAAATCACGAACAGATAACGATGTACTTACGAAATTATTAATACGACGAATGTCGTTACGTACAAGTAATTATAATAACAGGAATAATTAATCATTACGTAGCACGTAAACACGAACATTTATCACGATTATTATAATTACGAATATCGAATGAACACGACAAGTAATTACGTATGTAATGTTGACGTCTAACACGTACGAGGACAACGACGAGAATTTACGACATTTTAAAACACGAATTGCGTAAACATTATCGAGTCACGGAATTTTTAGAAATATAAGGGCCATTGTGTTATATGGCGTTTAAGTGGGACAAGACAAATGGGCCGAAGCCCATGATTTGCTCAAACCGACTAAAACTAAGAAATACGGGAGGGAGTAATGTTTATTAAGACAAAACAAAAGAAAAAAAAGAAATAGCAAACCCTAATCAGAAACAAGAGGCAACCGCATTTTTTTTCTCTTGGTGTCCTCTCCCTGCCGACGATTTAAACAACAAGAACAAGGACAACACTCGTGGTTCAGATCAAGGAATAGAAGTGGTTCGTGTTTTGTTGTTCCAAAAACCCTAAAACAAAAGTAAGAAACCCTAATCTCATTTTTATTTTTTTTCTTTTGTTAAATTGTAAAAGAATCCAAGGTTTACGATCTAAAAACTATGTAAATAACACGTTCAATATAAAGGGGTGTCATTTAGGGGTGTTGTTGTGTTGCTTGGCCACAAACCGAGACCTTATATGGTCCCAGTGATGATTTCTGACCACCAGCCGCAACCCTAATTGGGTGTTGGCTGGGTTTTGTTCTGACAGTGGCAACGGTGGCCTAGCAGGGGGAACCACTGGCTGCGGCCACTGGTGGAGTTTAGCCTATCAGTGGGAACCGGGAGTTGTAAACAAGTAGGGGGAACACAGAACTACCAGGGGGAACTGGCAGTTAAGGGGTTGTTTGTTTTGGGTTTATAAGCAGTTAAGTGGGTGTTTGGCTGTCAGTTTTAAAAAGACAATAAGGGGCTGTTTGGTTCGGCTTATATGTAAAAACAGCACGGTTTTCACGGGTTTTCACGGGTTCGGTTTACGACACGTTTTCATAAAATAATACACGGTTTCGGGTGATTATTTTTACAAGTTTACTTAGCTTTATATGTATATAATTGCAAGGTAATTAAATTAATAAATCATGACTTATTATTACAAGATTAACAAAATTAATTTAATTAAAACATGGACTTAGGTTTATAATTGTTAATTAATAATACATGATTTTAACCTAAGTATTTTATTATTTAATTTAGACTATTGTAATTAATTAATTATTAAACATGACTTAAAATTAATTAATTATCATGACTTAGGTTATATTAATATTAATATTAATACATGTTTTAACCTAAGTATATTATACACTTAATTTAATTAAATCATGTTTATATTTAATTAAATCTTATAACCTATAGTTTATGTAATTTACATGTTATAATTAATAAACTATACTATTAATCACATGACTTAGTATAATTAGTCAGTAAAACTAAGCTTATATTATTAGCTTATAAATCCAACTTATTTCTATTTTTAGAAACTCATTTATTTTAAACAGCTAATCTAATTATGGAAACTTTCTATTTTTAGAAACATATCTATTTTAAGCAGTAAATCTACTTTTGGAAACTTTCTATTTTTGGAAACTTTCTATTTTAAGAAACCTGCTATTTTTAAAAAGTTACTTATTATTACACAACAAGTATAATAATACAATAAATACAAGTATTACTTAATCAGAATATACGGAATACACGATAAACACAGTATAACGTTAAAATCAGTAAAACAAGACATGAACATATAAAACAAGCTAAAACATGATATAAAACCAGTAACGTACTCTGTAATCAGAATACTTATACATGTATCCTATGTGTAGAAACTAGAAGGGGGGGGGGGGGGGTTGAATAGTTTCTTATAACTTACTTGTTAAAAGGTGGTTTTCAAAAATCTTTTTTCAAAAACTTAGACTTGAGGAAATGTGTGAAATCTTCTTATGCACAATATGAACAATGATAGTGTAACTAAGTTAATACTAACAAATATATATGCACAAAGAATAAAGAATGTAAAGAGTTAAGGGTAAAGAAAGATCAAACCGAACACCAAGGATTTATAGTGGTTCGGCAACGAAGCTCACTCCTCGTTCCTACTCCACTCCTCGAGTACTCCTTACTCGAGAGTTCACTACACAACAAGCTCCTTATGGTGGAGAAAACCGTACACGTTGCTTAACCAATTTCCGACTCTAAGCTAAAATTCGAGCCCTAATGGTAGCTAGGACCAATCTACACAACTATACTTAGTACATACACAACTTCCAAATAGACACAACTACTTGGATCTTCTCAACTAAGACACAACAACAAATGTATAAAAGTAGATCTTCAATGGATCTTTGGTGGTGGACTCAACACTTCACAAGGATAGTGTTCTTCTCTTTTCACTTGGAGAGGAAGGGATGGAAGAACAAGATTCACTTCTTAAACAAGTAGTAATCAAACAAATGATCAAAGATTTGAGTGATTAAAGAAGAGAGTTTGAATCTGGAAATAGATGTGCAAAAGAGGTGATTTGAAAAGCTGAGAATGGTCCACTATTTATAGGACAAAGGCCCAACGGATATATCTGGCCGCGGTTCCTTAGCTCAGCCGGCGGTTTCTTATCGATAAGGAACCGCCTAGGCACTAGAGAACCGCTGCCTAGACTCCGCTCCATTTTTTGTCCTTTAGTGGTGGAGGTCTTATCTGGATATAAAAAATATCCTGAAAGGATATTCTTTGCCAAATAAGAATATGCCATTTTCAAATTTCAAATAATTAATTTAATAAAACATTTTCTTAAAAAGAAAGTTTAATAAAAACTTGTCACACTTAATAAAAAGTGAGTTTTAAGAAAGTTTAAATCACTTGATCACTTGATTAAGGTTAGTACTTGTTTATTCATACTTTAAGTGAAAGTGGGTAACATGAAAAAATACTTAAACTCAAGAATTTGTTTTTCGTTGTTTTCATAAATGCTTGTTTTTACATATTGTCATAATCAAAACAAAGCGAGACCGAAAAATGCAAGTAACTTTTTTGGCATTATTGCATTAACAATCTCCCTCTTTTTTATTCCGACAATACATAAACTCAATCACACAAAAAGCAAGATTTTCGAAGACGAGTTTATTCATTTCTCCCCCTTTGTCGAAGCAAAAAGGTTGCACAAGTCGGTGTTGAAGAAACAGACTTAGCAAAGACTCCCCCTTGGTGCTTACTCCCCCTAGCTTGGGGCACCGAGGAATCGAGATATGGTGACAAGCTACATAGAAGGGTTAGTTGAACAAAAGAAACAACCAACAATATATAACAATAGGTCACAAAAAATAAAAGAGAAGAAAACACAAAGACAAAGATCCAAATAGGTTACTAAAAGAACATCATACAAAGAAGTATGGAAAAAGAAACAAGCCAAAAGCATAAATCTAATCCTAGTTATTCTAGAATTCTAAGATTTGATTGAATTTGGTGTCTTGTGGATAAGCAACCAATTCTTATATGAAAGACAATGTAATGGCGGAGGGTGGTGGTGGTGGCTTGTTGGAGGTCTCATAATCATAGTGAAGAGGAGGCTTGATTAAGAGACTCTTGATGTAGCTCAACTCCTCATAGATGTGTGCCATAGCAAGATGTTGATATTGACAACAATGACAATATGTTCCATGGTGCATGAAATTATCATGAGAAGGAGGAAGAACACTAAAGGGTGGTGGTGGAAGAAAAGAAGTTCCACAATCAACATTCTTGGTAGGAGAGATGTGATTAAGAGTGTTCTTGGGTGAATTTGAGTTGAAAGCAATTGGAGAAAATGGAGGAGATACAAGGCTTTCATTGGGAGAATAAGACATTTTAGGATGTGAAGTATGGCAAAATGCTTAAGGTTTAAATAGGGAAGGTTTAAGGTATTTTGGGGTGGTCAAAGGGTTTGAAATAAAGATTCTCAAAAAATGTTGGAGCAAATATGGAGTTTCAGAGAAAAACCCGAAAAAGGAAGGCATTGTATGCGGTTCCTTATCATGCCCGACAGTTCCTTATCACTAAGAAACTGCGGTTCACTTATGGAACCGCCTACAGGGGCTGTGTTTGGTGTTTGGTGGAAGATTTTTCAATTCAGCAAATCTTATTTTTCTAGTCTAACTTATCATAGGGATATGCTTAAAAGCAAAGATAGACAAAGAAAACATATACAAACTTACAAAATAGAGATTTGACCAAAGTACATGGATTAAAAGATCGATGTAGGAGGTGTGTAAGACAAGACCTTAAGTCATGACACAATGATCCTCCATGATTCTATCTTGTTCTTCCTATGTTTGAGAGAATCATACATATGAATTATGTAAGCTCTAGAGTAATAGCGAGAATCTATGAAAAACCATTTTTAGATTGAATTAACAATGTCAAAAGCATTTCTCAACCATTTTCGAAGAGAGGGTTTATCAAAAAGAGTTTGGAAGACTCAATGACTCAAAGTGGTAAAATGAGTCACACAAAGAGAAGAAGGTAATTAAGGAAGATGTTCCATTAATCCTAGACCTAGACGCACGTAATTAAAAGGTTCCCTCTTAAGTGGCTTAGTGAAGATGTCGGCTAAGTTGTCCTCGGAGGGTACCTTCTCAATTGAAATGTTCCCCTTTTGAACATTATCCCTAAGAAAATGGTGTCGAATTTCTATGTGTTTGGTTCGCGAATGTTGCACGGGATTCTTGCTAAGGTCTATAGCGCCTTTATTATCGCACATGATAGGAACATCATCAAGAGAAATCCCGTAATCAACAAGCGCTTGCTTCATCCATAGAGCTTGTTGGCATGCTTTTCCGGCACTCACATACTCGGCTTCCGTGGTGGATATGGCAAGAGCGGTTTGTTTCTTGGAGAACCAAGAAGTTAAACAACAACCCATGAAGGTACAAACTCTACTAGTGCTTTTCCGGTCCACATAGTCTCCCGCATGATCCGAGTCCGCGTAGAAAATGGTTTCTACGCCGGTCCCTTTAGGATACCATAATCCTAAATGTATAGTGCCTTTAATGTATCGGAAGATACGCTTAACCGCTTCAAGGTGAGAGGTTTTGGGAGCCTCTTGGAAGCGAGCACAAAGGCAAACACTAAACATGATATCCAGTCGACTTGCCGTTAGGTACAACAAACTACCAATCATACCTCTATATTTGGTGTTTTCTACTGACTCACAATCATCATCTATGGTGAGTTTAGTATCCGAGGCCAATGGGGTCTTCATTGGTCTAGATTCTTCTAATCCAAATTTCTTTAGCATTTCTTTAGCATACATAGATTGACTAAACAAAATACCATCATCCATTTGTTTAATTTGAAGTCCTAAAAAGAAGTTAAGTTCTCCCATCATACTCATTTCAAACTCATCATGCATGATTTTGGCAAAGTCATCACACAATTCTTGACAAGTTGATCCAAATATAATGTCATCAACATATATTTGTACGATTATGAGGTGAGAACCTTTCTTCTTTGTAAAGAGCGTGTTGTCTACCATCCCCATGGTATACTCATGTTTAACAAGAAACGCTTTAAGTCTATCATACCAAGCTTTGGGTGCTTGTTTGAGTCCATAAAGTGCTTTCTTAAGCTTGTAAACATGATCCGGTTTCTCAAAATCAATGAAGCCGGGAGGTTGAGCCACATATACCTCCTCATTGATCAAACCATTAAGAAATGCACTCTTTACATCCATTTGTTGAAGCTTAAAATCTAAGGCACAAGCGTAGGCTAAGAGGATTCTAATGGATTCTAATCTAGCTACCGGTGCATATGTCTCGTCATAATCAATCCCTTCTTGTTGATTATAGCCTTGAGCTACAAGTCTAGCCTTGTTACGAGACACAACGCCTTTCTCATCTAACTTATTCCTAAATACCCATTTGGTTCCTATAATGGTAGAACTTCTAGGTGGAGGAACAAGTTCCCAAACATCATTGGTAACGAATTGATTCATTTCTTCTTGCATCGCAATGACCCAACTCTCATCCGTCAATGCTTCTTTAACATTCTTTGGTTCAATCAAGGAGACAAAACAAAAGAAGTTGCTTTGGTTTTGGACTTGAGATCTTAGGGTCCTTTGATTTAAGTCACCAATGACATTATTGAGAGTATGATCCCTAGATTCCTTAATGTTTACTTCCTTTTCAACACTAAGGTCTTCAACTCCTATTTTTCTAACCTCTTTGGCTTTAACTACTTCTAATTCATCCAAGTCGTCATCAACCAATGGTGGTGTCTTGGGTGAAGGAGGGGTTTCATCAAAGGTTACGTTGAGTGATTCTTCAATAACCCCCGAGGTTCTATTTAGGACTATGTAGGCTTTGCTAGTTTGGGAATAACCTAAAAGGATACCTTCGTAAGACTTTGGGTCAAACTTGGTAAGGTAGTATTTGGTGTTGAGGATAAAGCACTTGCTTCCAAACACCCTAAAGTATTCCAATGAGGGTTTCTTCCCTTTAAGAATCTCATAGGGGGTCTTTCCTAGGAAAGGTCAAATGAGAATTCGGTTGAGAATATAAGTCGATGTGTCCACGGCATTGCACCAAAACTTTTGAGGCAAAGATTGCTCGTTTAACATCGTCCTACTCATCTCTTGGAGAGTCCTATTCTTCCTTTCAACTACCCCATTTGATTGTGGAGTGCGAGGAGCCGAGAAGTTATGGGTAATACCATGAGCTTCACAAAAGGTGTTAGCCCTATATTTTATATAGTCGAACAAGAATGTAATAGGTCATCTTAGTTGTTAAAAGGTCTTGTATTGTAATAGGTTAGTCGGGAAAACCGGGCTTGGACTTTAAGCTAATATTGTCTAAGTTAGGGGCGTAAGCCCAAGACTAAGACAAGCCCGGCCCAAGTCACAAACCCACGGCCCATGTAAAGCCCATTGGTTCGTGGGGTATATAACCCTCTTTCTCATGTGAAAGAGGGTGTTGGTTCATTTCATTAAACACATAGTTTTAGTGTAAACCTTCCACTTCTCTCTCTACTCTCTCTCTCTCTACTTTTCTCCTCTTTCTCTCTCTAAGAATCTTGTGTTATGGATTAAATGGGAACAACATTTGGTATCAGAGCCTATAGTGGATAGGTGATTGAAGATTTGTGTGTGGTGTTATTGAATTTTCGTGGCCTTTTTGATCTTCATCTCACGTCCAATATTTTTTTTGTGTTTTTATAGTCTTTTCTTGATACAAATCATCTACATACTAGTATTAGTGATTTGGGCATCTTGGTTTTGGCTAAAACACAAATCTTTTGGATCAAAAGTTGCGAAATTTCTTCTTGTTCTTCATTCCGAAATTCTAGCAGAAACTTCCATCGGAAAGTACAAATTGTACTTGGGCTTCCATCGCAATAACCTTACCATCGGAAAGGGTTTGGTTCTACATTGCGATCGTTGGTTTTTATTACTTATTCCGATCTGGACATCCGATCGTACTTTGCGATCTGGGATTCCGACGGGTTTAAGGGTTTTGTTAAGTCGTTACTCTGTCCATTTTGTCTCAGCCACATTCCGATCTAACATTGCGACAGGATATTGCGATCTGAACTTTCCGACAGCCACATTCCGACAGAACATTCCGATCTGGGCATTGCGACAGTGCATTGCGATACCACATTCCGATCTGAACATTCCGATTGGACATTCCGATTTGACATTTCGATCTGAGCATTCTGATAAGTATTCCGATGGACATTCCGATGGATATTTTGTTTGAGTAATTTTTAGACTTAGCCACTATATAGACTAGGTTCGGAACATCGTTTCCAAAAAAAAAAAAAAAAAAAAAAAAGAGTTTTTTGGCGGGAAAACCATAGAAAAATTTATTTTTTCCTAGACCATTTTTAGGCCATTTAAACTTCAATTTCAAATTTTGGCGATGCGAAAAATTTTTCGACCAAAAATTCAAATTTTCGGACCAAAATTCAAATTTTTAGGCCAATTTTAGGTTTTATTTTTGTCAAAATTTTTCACTTTTCAAATTTTTTCCCTACTAGCTTTTGGCTATTTCTAACTCGATTTAAAAATTTGGTGATTCAAAATTTTTTCGGCTTACCGTTTTGTCGGACTGAGAAAAAATCAGATTTTTCTGAATTTCAACCACAATCAAATCACAACACATCCACTAAGTTCCGTAATCCATACACATCATATCCTCTTCGAGACATTCGTTCAATGGACATCTTCGTGGATTCAACACCAAAAACGTCCATGACTGAGATGAATAAAGAGAAGATCCAGAATCCAGAGGTTCAGACAAATACTGAGACTCCAATCAGTAAACCTTCTAACAAGGATTCTACCACCAAAATCGTTCATGCAATCAAATACAAGATGTCGAAATCAAAAGAAAGATGCATGGAACACATAAAGTTGCTTCAGTCACACCTTCAGGTTCTTTCAAGAGAAGACCTAAAAGGCACTCATCTTGAAATTGGATTAAAACGGGTATTCTTTCTACTATTTGGTCAAGATGTTGAGACATTCATCAGAACGATGCTACTTAATGTGGACCATCTTCAACAAGAACTTGACAGAGACGATTTTCACGAGAATATATCCATGGAGGTCCTTTTAGCTCTCAACAATCAGTTCCAGCAATTCATTGACTCAAGTGGCTTATCCAAAAACGATCGAGAGTTCACAAGCACATACTTTACCAAATATACTCTCGTAGATCTTCAAGCGTTCAAAGAGACACTTCTTCAACATATGAGCAATATAAAGAAGTCAATTGCTGAAAGAACACGCCATCAAAGGCACTTTCAAAGAAGGGTGAATCAAAGACTGATGCAGACGAAAGAGAGCACTGTCGATATAGATCAAGCATTGGATGCTTCTTCGGTTGATACAGAGAGCAGCGGGACAGAATCAGAAACGCAGCATATCAGTACCAGCTCAAGGAATGATCAAACAACCAATGATGCGGATATCAGACCCATTTATGATGATCAGCCAATGGCTATGGTACATTTCAATGCTGAATACGATGTTTCTCAACATACTGAGCAATCTGAACCCATTCTTGACACGTATCTAGTGGAAAAGGTTGATAGCAATACCACACCTGATTCATCAGATACGAGTACTAATGGAGGAGAGACTTCTCAGAATGCTGATTCTAAGATTCACGAGCTTGAAATTCTGTTAGCTCAGAAGACTAAAGATTTTGAGGATGCCAAACTCGATTTTTCAAAGAAAAATAACAAATTTGAGGCTTACTTTGAAAAACTTGAAAAAGCAAATGTTGTTCTTGAGCAAAAATTGGATCATAAGATTCAAGATTTTAATGTGGAAAAAGAACATTTTGTGAAACAAATAAATTTGTTAGAATCAAATTTGGCTTCTCAAAATCCAAGTCCTCCGCCTGCTTCATTAACTGAATTATCTGTGCAACCTATCGACACTGTAGAAAGTAATGATACGAATGCTGATAACGCCATATTTGATAATATGAACATTAAGTTAGAACAACGCGTTGCTCAATTACTTCTACAAAATGAGCAATTAAAGGCTCAGATTCAGGAAAAGGTTTTTGCACTGACAGCGGTGAAAAACGAATTAAGGAAGATAAAAGGAAATAGTGTGGATACTATGTTACCAAAACAGTCAGTCTTGGGGAAACCTCCTTCTCAATCATTCATAAATCGCTCAGTTGCTAGACAACCGAATGCGTTTAAATCTGAACGACTCAAAATGTCGAATCCGAGGTTTGCATCCCAAGTTGACGTGCGTAGCAAGTTGCCTAAACCAGTCACTCCACAATCTAGACCGACCTTAAGACAAACTGCTTCTACAAAACCCGATCACATGAATGCTTCAAGCAACTTTAGATCTAGCTCCAAGAACATGCCTAGGCGTAGTTCAAATGACACGGGTCATAAAAGCTATCTAGAGGATGCAAAAAATAAGACACAAGCAAGAGATAGGACCAAACCACAACCTAGGAGCGTTGTTCACACATCTAGGAATTCTATACCCTTCTATGATGTGCACAATTCTGCCAACCCTAGGAACTCTAGAGCCTTCTCAGATGCTAAGCACTTTGTTTGCACGAAATGTAACAAATGCGTGTTTAATGCCATTCATGATGATTGTATCACTAAAGTCCTGAACAAGGTGAACCAAAAAGCTAGAGCACCTCAAAGACGGAACCCTAAAGGAAATAGGTTTTCTCCAACTAAGTCTTCCGCTGTGCATGAGAAACCTATGTCTCCTAGACCTTGTCTTAGGTGGATACCAACGGGTAGAACCTTTAAAACAATTGGTCTTAGGTGGGTTCCTACTGGAAAGATATTTCCCTCTAGCTCGACAAAGGTTCATAGTGAACCCCCACATGGTTCTCATCAAGATATCGCTAACCCACATGCAAGCATACAAACTACTGATGTAAGTGCAGGTAATAAAGTAAATTTTCAACAAGAACACAACGGTTTTCCATATACATACCGTTCAACAAAAGACACTCTCAGAGTTTGGTTGCTGAAGAAGCAGATATTAGAGAAGCAAGCGTCTCAGGGGTTTCACAATTAAGCTTCAACAATGACTTACAGTCACATTTCAGGCTGTAACTCGAACGTCAAAGAAAGGGAACTTTATCTCTTCAACGATTAGTTACCCTCAAAACGAGAAATTAATATTTCTCGGACACGAGCTTCTCTTAAAACTATTCAAAAGGTTTTAGCTCGTGTACAAGGCTTATAGTCATATTACAGACTATAACCCGGGCTCACAAGACAGGAAAGTTCATCCCGAGTATGACTTATCCTCAAAACGAGAAATTCGATTTTTCTCGGGCACGAGCTTACATTAAAACTATTCGAAAGTTTTAAGCTCGTGTAAATGACTTCTAGGCGCATCACAGCTTAGAACTCGGACCTCAACTAAGGAAAGTTTATCTCAGACAATAACTTATCCTTCTCAACGAGAAATTCATATTTCTCGGTCATGAGCTTCTCATAAAAACATTCAAAGTTTTTAAGTTCATGAAAACGATTTCTAAGTAAATGTAAGCTTAGAACTCGAACTTCAACTTAAGGAAAGTTTATCACGGTTGATAACTTATCCTTCACAACGGGAAATTTATTTTTCTCGGTCATGAGCTAGTCACAAAACAATCAAAGTTTTTGAGCTCATGAAAAACGGACCCGAAAGGGGAGTGTACGTTTCAGTGCGCTTTCCCTAAGCAATAGAAGAGAAGTCTTCTATCCTGATTATTTTAAAACCGTTGAACACAATTTTTCAAGAATTTCTCAAAAGGTTTTTCTAAATCTTTCAAAATTGTGTGTTCAACACTCCCTTCTTCATAAGTGGTTTTTTTATATCTCAAAATTGTCATATGATCAATTTTTGAGGGGGAGCGTTTTAAAATCAAGCCTTTTAATGTTGATTGGGTACATCTCTAAAATTGTCATATTTTATGTATCCAACACATTCCGAAAATGATATGAAATTGTCAAATGTAATATATTATATCGGAAAAGGCATCTCAACTCCGTACCTCAACATATTTTGTGGTGTCGTTTTTTCTAAAATTTTGTCAAATTTTGTCTCAAGACACACATATATTGTTGAGGGGGAGCGTCCCGACTGAAAATGTTCCATGATTCATGCGTGCACACATGTTTCTCTCCCGTCGATTTTTCAGAAAATGTCATATTTTAATCAATTGGTATCTCTAATATTATATTTTTATATTAGAGATAGGGGGAGAAAATGTGATTAAAATGTAATATATCGCAACATGTGATCATAAAGACTTAAGTGCAACTCTTTCCTTCACATGCCAAACTATTTCGTATATCGATGCATGTGTGTAGGGGGAGCTTTTCGAAAAGATAAAACATTCAAAGTGTTAAAAGTTTTGATTTTTATCAAGCACTTTGAATAGTTTTCAATGGTTTTATGGTTACGATCTTTACCCAAAACAACCTACTATCCACGACGGAACGATGGAGTCAAAAGGTGGTTTAGGATAGGAAACTAAGTCCTATGATCCAACCAGAACCGGAGGGATCTACCCAAGGACATTCCATAGCTAGAAATAGTTGTCCTTAGGAAAGATGGAGTGGAATGAAGCTGAATGCGGACCAAGTACTTAAGTTAGCACTGGAACAATCACAACAAGGTGCTAATGATGACGTATTGGTAAGCATTGAAGGAGTTGAATATTCTATGCAACTTAGGTAGAAACCGGGTTAACACATCTTTTGAAGACGAGTGTCATGGACCCAGTGATGCGATGCACAACCCTTCCCCAGCCATTCGAGTTTCTCTCAAAAGAAACTTGTCTCATTGTCATGGAGATCAACACGTATCTATTGACTTTCTCACTCCGAGTCAGTTAATATTGAAAAGGTGGCAGTCTGCTCCAGCCTCCGATTACCAAAATGCACTTATTGAGTCTAGAGCCAAACGAGATCAATTTATCATCTCATTAGGACACAATCGAGTCCTACGCATTATCCTTGTGATATTGCCGGAACATCTGAGTGATACGATTCACAATGAAGATGGAAATCCTGCTTGAGCCAGCATCAAACAAGCTCATGGTAGGTAACTTGTGCGATTCTACACGAATCAAACTTGTGACAACTGGAAAGCAACTAAGTTTGGATTCTTAATTGATTCAAACTTGATTCCAGGTTTCTTCGCAAAATCCATGTGATCTTGCCAGAACATTCAGAGTGACACTCATCAGTGTTCACAGTGACGAATGAAAATCCTTCCAGTGTCAACATCAAACAGCACTGCGGTAGGTAACTCGCAAGATTCTCTATGAATCAAGCTTGTGACAAACTGGAAAGCAACAATGGTGCGATTCTTTTAGAATCAAACTTGTTCCAGGAAATCTGAATTGACGACTCTAATCAGACGGATAATTTATCCTTATGATTCACTCTTTACGTTCGCAGTCTGCTTTGAGACGGTCGAGTAAAGAGAACTGGCTTCTACCGCCAGGAAACCCTGTCAAGGAGGTTCTTAATCGAATCTACCTGATCACAGGTACGGTAATTTAATACCGTTTAACGGTCTTCACCGACCGGAGGTAAAACGCTACCGAGTTAGGGTGAAATGTTCAAAGCCATTTCATCCGTGTCTATATATGTTGCTGCATATCAAGAAGGTGGCGTAGCTGTGATACCGATGTCGATTCAGAAGTCACAAGAGCACAAGATGGCGATAATCAAGATATCTAAGAATGTAAGAATGTAATAGGTCATCTTAGTCACAAGGAATACAGATGAAGATCTCAAGCACTCAAAGTCAAATGACAAAGGCTTAAGATAAAGATCACGAAAGCATGAAGGAACAAAGCTGTTACAAACAAGATCAAGATCAAGATACAAGACCAAAGAAGGAAGATCTCCTCTACAAGAATGTATTCACTCAACCATCTTATGCTTTTTAAGCATTTTAAGATGACCGATACATTGGGGGAGATTGTTAGCCCTATATTTTATATAGTCGAACAAGAATGTAATAGGTCATCTTAGTCGTTAAAAGGTCTTGTATTGTAATAGGTTAGTCGGGAAAACCGGGCTTGGACTTTAAGCTAATATTGTCTAAGTTAGGGGCGTAAGCCCAAGACTAAGCCAAGCCCGGCCCAAGTCACAAACCCACGGCCCATGGAAAGCCCATTGGTTCGTGGGGTATATAACCCTCTTTCTCATGTGAAAGAGGGTGTTGGTTCATTTCATTAAACACATAGTTTTAGTGTAAACCTTCCACTTCTCTCTCTACTCTCTCTCTCTACTTTTCTCCTCTTTCTCTCTCTAAGAATCTTGTGTTATGGATTAAATGGGAACAACAAAAGGCACCAAATTGCACTTCATTATCAAATTCCCTACCATGATCCGTCCTAATAGAGACAATTGAACATCCTAGTTGATTTTGAATTCTTCGACTAAAGATTTCAAAGTGATCGAAAGCTTCATTCTTAGATGCCAAAAATCTAGTCCAAGTGAATCTAGAATAGTCATCAACTATAACTAGGGTATAAAGGTTACCTCCATAACTCTGTATGGCGGAAGGTCCAAAAAGATCCATATGTAGGAGCTCTAAGCACCGAGAGGTCGAAACCAAATTCTTGGCTTTGTGACTTGAGTGAACTTGCTTTCCAACTTTGCAAGCATCACAAAAGTGACTATCAAACTTAATCTTGGGGAGGTGTCTTACCAACTCCTTAGAGACTAAAGATTGAATTAAACGCATATTAGCGTGACCTAATCTCCTATGCCAAAGAGTAGAACTAACATCTATAGTCGCAAGACATATGTTGTCTTTTGACTTCTTATTGACCTTCATAACATAAAGCCCATGATTTCTAATACCTTTTCCAATGACCTTTCCATCTTTTAGGATTTCAATGGCATGTTCTGAAAAGATGACCTTACACTTATTATAGCAAATTTGACATATACATAAAAGGTTAAACCCTAAGTTATCTATGTGCTCAACATTATCAATGGTCATGGAGTCAAGGGAAACCGTACCTTTGCTAATGATATTACCACATAGACTACTAGCGAATGTGATGTTACCTCCATCATATGCTTTGTAATGCGAGAACAAACTTTGATTACCCGTCATGTGTTTAGAACATCCACTATCCTTAATCCACTCATCGGGCTCCAAATCAATTCCCAAGCATATCTAGGTAACAACACACAAGATCAAACATTTGGTCCCTAATATCTCATGGGTCCAAAATTGTTAGTTCCAAACATCCCTTGCATTTGGTTGGGATGCATGAATGAAGGAGGGGTTCCCCATGGAGAACAAAATGGAGGAGGGTAATAATTCATGCAACCATTTTGTTGTTAATTATTTCTCCTAGGTGTATTTGATCTAGGTTTAGAGTTATGATTGTTCCTTCTAGGTGTTGTAGTTTTACTTCTAGGTCGTGAATTGTTTTGATTATCCTTTCTAGGAGTTGTTGTTCTTCTTCTAGGATTAGACATATTTCGTACTCTAGGTGGAGTAGAAGATGGTCTTGATAAGCTTCTATTTCCTATGAGATGTTTACTTAATGGCTTGTAGAACTTATCAACGGTATCGTTGTCAAGTATGGGTAATTTTACTTTATTAACAATAAGATGCTTTGGTTTTTCATCTAACTTAGACTTTTCAGAAAGTTCAGGATTTTCACCATAATCACCCTCTGGCCACGGTATCTTATATATGGCGGCGGTTCCATAGTGATAAGGAACCGCCTCATACAATTTGGGACCGCGTACAACAGACGTTTTTTGTGAAAACCTGACTTGTTTTGGTTCACTAGTTGAGGCTTCATTTGAGTTAAAACCTATACCAAGTATTTCCTTTGAATGAACTTGTTTGTTTAACATGTCATCAAGAGCACTAGTACCTTTCATGATTTTTTCAAATTTAATGGAGGTGTTATTGAGGTCTTCATTTTCTAATCTAAATTTCTCTAAACTTAAGCAACTTAAATCAACCTCTTTATTTTTCTCAAGTTTAGCTAATTTTTCCCTAAGTTCATTGATCTCATTTTCGAGCTTAGTTTTGGTTGATTTTAAGGTTTTGTTCTTTTCTATGAATTTGAGACTAAGTTTGTGTAAACTATCATATTTGTCTTCAAATTCAATATCATCAAAGGTTGAGCTATCATAACTATAATATTCGGTTTCGGAATGTACCTCTTTAGAAGTGTGAGCCATAAGACATTTCTCCTGTTTGGGGTTGTCATCATCATCTTCACCGCTATCGCTCCAAGCGCCACTAACGAACGCCGTGTGGTTCTTATCGCGAGCGGGCTTTGGACAATCACCAATGAAGTGATTTGGATCACCACATCTAAAGCAATTCCTATCACATTTTTCGTTCTTGGCAAACCGATTATTTGAGAATGGTTTCTTGTCATTGTTGGGTTGCCTAACGTGTTGACCTCGTCTCTTGAAGAACTTCTTGAAATCTCTCACCGCCAATGCATACTCCTCGTCATCGCTTTCCGAGGAACTATCATGGTTACTTTGTGCCTTCTTGGCTTTAAGTGCAAGAGATTTCCTTTCACTCTTGGTTTTCACTAATTCCGAATCCTTCAAAATTATCATCTCATGAACCTTCAAGTTGCCTATGAGTTCATCGAGTGATAAAATTGAGAGATCTTTCGATTCTTCAATCGCCGTGACTTTTGCTGTCCACGTTGGATGTAAAGCCCTTAGAAACTTCCTAACATTGTTCTTGCTAGAAAAACCTTCATCAAGTGCTTTTAGACTAGGAACAATGGTGTTAAACCTAGCAAATGCACTATCAATAGTTTCATCTTCTAAGATGACAAATTGTTCATATTGTTGGACAAGAAGATCGATTTTGCTTTCTTTGACTTGGCTATTACCTTGGTGGGTTACTAAAAGAGTGTTCCAAATATCTTTAGCGGTTTCACACATAAAAATCCTTTCATACTCTTTCTTAGGTAAAGCATTATAAATCACCATTTTAGTCTCATTATTTTTTGAAAGTTTCTTTTTAGTATCGTCATTGGCTTTGTCAAAATTGACCAATTCTTTTGTTTTAGAAACTTCATTAAATTGAAAAGGTAAAAAATCACCATTAGTAATAACATGCCAAAGATCTAAATCTTTTGATTTCACATAGGTTTCAAATCTATTTTTCCAATAGATAAAACTATCGGTTTCAAAAAGTGGTGGTCTTTGCATAGATTGCCCTTCTAGGTATTTGTTGGAATCCATAGATCGATTCAAGTTTTCAAATACAATATACTTTAAAAATTATTGAGCAACCACGCTCTGATACCAATTTTAGAAACTAGAAGGGGGGGGGGGTTGAATAGTTTCTTATAACTTACTTATTAAAAGGTGGTTTTCAAAAATCCTTTTTCAAAAACTTAGACTTGAGGAAATGTGTGAAATCTTCTTATGCACAATATGAATAATGATAGTGTAACTAAGTTAATACTAACAAATATATATGCACAAAGAATAAAGAATGTAAAGAGTTAAGGGTAAAGAAAGATCAAACCGAACACCAAGGATTTATAGTGGTTCGGCAACGAAGCTCACTCCTCGTTCCTACTCCACTCCTCAAGTACTCCTTACTCGAGAGTTCACTACACAACAAGCTTCTTATGGTGGAGAAAACCGTACACGTCGCTTAACCAATTTCCGACTCTAAGCTAAAAGTCGAGCCCTAATGGTAGCTAGGACCAATCTACACAACTATACTTAGTACATACACAACTTCCAAATAGACACAACTACTGGGATCTTCTCAACTAAGACACAACAACAAATGTATAAAAGTAGATCTTCAATGGATCTTTGGTGGTGGACTCAACACTTCACAAGGATAGTGTTCTTCTCTTTGCACTTGGAGAGGAAGGGATGGGAGAACAAGATTCACTTCTTAAACAAGTAGTAATCAAACAAATGATCAAAGATTTGAGTGATTAAAGAAGAGAGTTTGATTCTGGAAATAGATGTGCAAAAGAGGTGATTTGAAAAGCTGAGAATGGTCCACTATTTATAGGACAAAGGCCCAACGGATATATCTGGCCGCGGTTCCTTAGCTCAGCCGGCGGTTCCTTATCGATAAGGAACCACCTAGGCACTAGAGAACCGCTGCCTAGACTCCGCTCCATTTTTTGTCCTTTAGTGGTGGAGGTCTTATCTGGATATAAAAAATATCCTGAAAGGGTATTCTTAGCCAAATAAGAATATGCCATTTTCAAATTTCAAATAATTAATTTAATAAAACATTTTCTTAATAAGAAAGTTTAATAAAAACTTGTCACACTTAATAAAAAGTGAGTTTTAAGAAAGTTTAAATCACTTGATCACTTGATTAAGGTTAGCACTTATTTATTCATACCATAAGTGAAATGGGTAAAATGAAAAAATACTTGAACTCAAGAATTCGTTTTTCGTTGTTTTCGTAAATGCTTGTTTTTACATATTGTCGTAATCAAAACAAAGCGAGACCAAAAAATGCAAGTAACGTTTTTAGGCATTATTGCATTAACACTATGTATGTAGCATTAGTGAGATCGAAGTAGGACTCTCTTCCGTTCGTCTTCTTCGTTCATTGGACACAAGGTACGGATTCTCCGTCCTTTCAGTATGGACATTCTTTCCTTATTAGGATTTCCCGTATGTAGCCAACTGTTTTCCCCAGTATATGTTTTATATGTTTTTGAAATTTCTTATGTTTAATTAGAATACCTAAAGCCATATACATGCATGACCAGTTTCACCTAGTTATAGAGGTACCATAACCATAACACTGGAGGCACAAGTGTTATGACTTCACCATGGCGGAGTGATAGCTCATGGCGTCCCTTTCAGCTTTTGGCCATTTATTATATTATCAGGTAGGGGCGTATGGGTGCATCCTAGTTTACATGTTTCAGCAGATTATTCAGGTGAATGTGGTGTGTGCCTTGCACCCTTCACAAGGAGCTGATCCCTCCTACCCAAAACCAATATATTAAATTAGAGGCAGCCCCTCTAATTTGCATGACGAGGTCACCCCTCCAAGTATTCATGCACGTTGATATTTTCATGACCTATATTGGCTAATGGTAAACAGGTTAAACAGATTTTACAAGATAAACGTAAGGCTTTTCAAACTATAAAACCAGTTTTACTAAGATATAACCAGGTTTTCCAGGACAGATACATTTCCGCTGCTATACGTTATTCATGCTTATGTTAGTCATTTCATGCGTGTATATCCGTGCACTGAGCGTTATGCTCAGCCGTTACTTTCCTTTCCATGTCCCAAAACGGTAGGTACCCAAGGACAGACTCGAGCATTTTGGAGGACATGCATAGGATGGAAGCTGCCATAGACTTCTTCTCCATTTTCCTTCATATACTTATGCTTGTTTAAGTGTTTCATTCATTCCATTTTCTTTATTATGTTTTTTGGCTTATGTTTGGGAACTAATGTTTGATTCTGGTTTACCCTATGGTCATGTATGCTTTACTACACTTTACCTTGCATGCTTTGATGACACTCCATAATTACGCGTAACGGTCCACTTACCAAAGTGGGATGTTAAAATTATGGTATTAGAGCCAAGGCTTCGACCTGTAGGCTCTAAAACTTGACCTATGACTAGTGGGTAGTCACCAGGAGCTTCCTAAGCCAACGTATGTTATTCCACGTATTGAGGTTTTCAGCACATTGTCGTTTTAGCCATGATGTTTTTAGCACCTTGATGTCTTAACCTTGATGTTTTCATCGATATTGTTTCACTAATATGGATGGACAACCGTCATTCATATTTAGTTATGTGGCATTGTTTCATGCATGATGTTCCTCGTGAACTGTGATTAATGTGAACTGAACCCCAGTAGTTCATAACTGGTCACATAAAAAATTTTCTGATAAGTTTTGACAAATAATTTTCACTTAATTATGTTTCATGTATCATTGTTGTAGGGATTATGACTAAGTAATGGTTGGTACAGGACTGGCCCTATTTAGTCGCATGTGCTTTTATCGAAACTTTTAACTTTGGGACCGACCCATAGGCGTCCCCTCGCCATGTATTTTGTTTTGGGACCGACCCATAGGCGTCCCCTTGCACATATAAAAGTTTTTACAAACTACATCATGCATTCATGCACTGTTTTTCATGCATCAAATTTTTCTCATGATTTATTGGCATAAATTTTTTTCATGTCCCCTCATAAGTTACTATGTTTTATGTCAAGTATGTTTTCATACTGTCATGGTTAACTTCTGTTTCATGCTGATTATGTTATACACTTCTTCAGGTTGGGTTGTTCCATGTTTCTTCATGGTGACTTCGTCTTCACGTGATTATGTCTTACGTCTCTTTTGTTGTTTTTGCTTCCATGCAAGACACTATTGGAATTCATGTAAATTCTGCTTTCATGATAGTTATGGTTGGTTTTCATTAATCATGCTTTCAGAAAAATCATCGTTGAAATTCGTGAAACCACACGTTAGCGTTTCTCTATGCAACCAGAATTGAGGTATATACTGGCATTGCCAGGTTATCATGATGGTCTTTCTAACCGTTTAATCAGTTATTTACCTTTATAATCATGTCAAATGATCGACCCCATACCGATCATTTCATGTACATTTCATGTATACTCCATGTACCGTATCCCATGTGCATATTCCACTTGCTGATATTCTACAAGATTGCTGATGCCGCTCATGACTTGGAGATGTTACTAAAGGTTGATGCTGCTGATTTTTGGAGACGCTATGAGATGATAATGCTGTTCACAACGTGGAGATCTTACAAGACGAAGACAAAGCCGTTGAATCAAGCGATCAGACGAGAAGATGCTTCACCACCAGACGATTTCCATCAATCATTATCCCAAATTCTTTGTTACACGTCACACGTCATTCAGTTTTTGTTTCAGTCATATGAGTGACGACCGGTACCAGCCGACCAATCAGCTGAATGGTTACATGAATCACAGTCATGAGAATGACCGTCATGGAA
Source organism: Glebionis coronaria (assembly GCA_025667525.1). Classification (NCBI taxonomy): domain Eukaryota; kingdom Viridiplantae; phylum Streptophyta; class Magnoliopsida; order Asterales; family Asteraceae; genus Glebionis; species Glebionis coronaria. The sequence goes on from CM046875.1 coordinate 128,994,075, forward strand.
CTGACAGACAAGACGATAGTAACCACTGCTATGACAACAACTATCCTAGCAATCACAACCGAAGCTCCGACCGTGGATGTAATCAGAAATACAAAGGATCAGTAGTCCAACCGATCCGCCAATTTTTGCATAATAACCTAATATTTGTAGTTCTATTTGTTTCACATCTCGAGACACATGTCAAAACATCACTCAAGACACATGTCTCACGTATACTTTCTGAAGACGCATGTCAAGACACTAGTCAAGACACATATCATGCTTACATTTCTCAAGACACGAGTCAAGACACATGACTCACGTCTAATTATGGAACATTTCTACGAAATTCAGGGTACCCTCCAAGAGTATATCCATTTTGTTGTGCCATGTATTAATCAGGCCACAAGAATTTCAGTACCATTACTGGCGCATCAATGGGAACTATCATGTTTCCCGATGACACTTTCATTTCTTGTACCCATATCTCATAGATTCATGACCATGAAGGACGCCATTCGTATTCCCACGTATACGAAGGTTTTCCTTCAGCCTAATGATGAGATCCAAGCTGCTAACACATTACCTCGGACAGACACAAGTTGAATTTAATCCTAATTATGGACTACGAACAACACACCCTGCTACGATTCGTGACTTTGTACGTACCTATTCAGGCTCCTGAATACATTTAGCATGGTTTTCTATCGCGAAAATATGTACAAATTATCTATTCTTTACAACCACGTGGGTGGTTAGACATGACTTCAAGCATTTTCTAGCTGTCAAGTTAAGACACGACCACTGATTTTTCTTTTACGCATAACCAGCTGATTATTCCATAATCATACATTTTAGAAGAACCTACAAGGAGAAGGACGGTAACATGAGATTATGTGTCAACTACCGTCGATTTAAAACAAATCACCATCCATAACTGTTATTCTCCTCCACGTATTGATAACTATCTAATCGACTTTAGGGTGTCAAACCCTTTTCCAAGATCGGATTCATGATCATGCTGCCCACATCGACGAGTAAAAGAGCAGGACATTTCCATGACTGCTTTTCGTACACAACTTAGTCATGCTAGATTCATGATTTTATATTAGTCTCACAAATGCCCCAGCAGCATTATGGACTTAATAAATGACTTCCATGAACTCATAAACAAATTCATTAGTGCTTTCATCGAGGAAAATCTGATTTTCTCTAAGTCTATAGAAGAGCAGGAAGACCATATTTGCACTAGGTTGTAATTTCTACGACAGGAGAAATTTCACCCTGATATTTTCCAATCTAAATTCTGTTTGATTACTGTTACACGCTGAATTGCATGGATTATCACGTTTAATCTTACCACGACTCAGCTTATGCATAAAGAAGAGAACCCTACACTACGTTAGGTGTTCCAAGAAAATCCTACGCTAAGAAAGGTCTAATTTCAGAGACTCAGAGTTTTGCAAATTTCTATGTATCAAGTTTCTACGAAGCAAGATACAATTACGTTCATATCTAAGCACCTGACATACCAACAGGCTAACATAGAATACCAACAGACTAGGATGTTTTTTTTCCATCATCAGAAATTGCGAACATAAATGGGACAAGATCTCCAAGGATTTTGGTTACCAGATTAACGCAAACTCAGAAGAAGCATGATGCTATATGGTTTATTGTCAACGGTTTGATCAAGTCTGCAGAATCCCTACATTCGTAAGGATTTCAGAACCAACAGATTGATCGGACATATTCCAGCCAAGGCTCATCCGATGACTGGGTAATCCCTCAGCTATCGAGTCAGACAAAGGTTCGCATTTGTGCTCCTTATTTACGTCCACGTCCTTGTTTTAATTTCACGATTTACTTTCACGCTCACGTTCATGACACTATTCACGTTCATGATCGTACCTTGGCTTACGATTGTACGTTCATCTTCGTTCTGGCAAGTTTTGCAAGAACTTGAGAGACCAGACCCAAGTTTAGTATATCTACCTATCCTCAGATAGACGTTTCACGTCACATTCCACGTCTTACCTTGTAGCGTTTGGTGTAATGCAGTGGTATTCCATGTTCACGATATGTTTCACATGTCATGTTCATTCCACGTTCCTCATATCACGTTCACGATATGTTATAGGTATCATTGATCACGATATGTTTGCTCATACTACACTCACCATATCTCCACGTATCACGTTCAAAATTTTTCACGTATCCCGTTCAAAAATTTTCACGTACTACGTTTCAATATGTCTCGCGCATCGTTCCTAATTATCAGTTAAGTTGGATTGTTTTGCACCATAACGTTTCAGTTATCCTTGCACGTTAACTTTTATTTCCTCAATCAAATTCAGGGGATCTATCTTACGTTGATGACAATGAAATTTTACGTCAGGGTCAGAGGATCAAGATTATCATTTATGTCAAGATCTTGTGGAGGAACCGTTCCGTGAGGGAGGCCACTTGGAAACGGACAAGATCAACCGGACTTCTTATCCGTTTTTCTATTATCGATTAGATATGTCCTTTCAGTCACGTCACGTTCCATGTCCTTTCAAGACATGTCACGTTCCATGTACCTTCTACCATGTCACCTGCATGTCCTTTTATCTTACATACCCTCTAAGTTTGATTCGGGTATGTTCCTCTTTCAGCTTACGATATCTATAATTCGGGGACGAATTATTCTTTTTAGGGGGGGAAGAGTTGTAAAACCCGCATGCTTTTACCATGAACAGTACACTAATAATCGCACGTACATGATTAAAACTTTCATTTTATAGCACGTTACGTTTCACGAATATAAATTACAAGAATTACGTACGTGTTATTACACGATAAGTATTAAATACGTGTTAGTACACGATAATTATAAACAATAATAATTATAATCACGAACATAAAATCATGAACATGAAATCACGAACAGATAACGATGTACTTACGAAATTATAAATACGACGAATGTCGTTTCGTACAAGTAATTATAATAACAGGAATAATTAATCATTACGTAGCACGTAAACACGAACATTTATCACGATTATTATAAATACGAATATCAAATGAACACGACAAGTAATTACGTATGTAATGTTTACGTCTAACACGTACGAGGACAACTACGAGAATTTACGACATTTTAAAACACGAATTGCGTAAACATTATCGAGTCACAGAATTTTTAGAAGTATAAGGGCCATTATGCTATATGGCGTTTAAATGGGACAAGACATATGGGCCAAAGCCCATGATGTGCTCAAACCGACTATAACTAAGAAATACGTGAAGGAGTAATGTTTATTAAGACAAACAAAAGAAAAAAAGAAACAGCAAACCCTAATCAGAAACAAGAGGCCGCCGCATTTTTTTTTCTCTTGGTGTCCTCTCCCTACCGACGGTTTAAACAACAAGAACAAGGACAACACTCGTGGTTCAGATCAAGGAATAGATGTGGTTCGTGTTTTGTTGTTCCAAAAACCCTAAAACAAAAGTAAGAAACCCTAATCTCATTTTTATTCTTTTTCTTTTGTTAAATTGATCAAGAATCCAAGGTTTACGATCTAAAAACTATGTAAATAACATGTTCAATATAAAGGGGTGTCGTTTGGGGGTGTTGTGGTGTTGCTTGGCCACAAACCGAGACCTTTTATGTTCTCGGTGATGATTTCTGACCACCAGCCGCAACCCTAATTGGGTGTTGGCTGGGTTTTGTTCAGACAGTGGCAACGGTGGCCTAGCAGGGGGAACCACTGGCTGCGGCCAGTGGTTGAGTTTAGCCTGTCAGTGGGAACCGGGAGTTGTAAACAAGCAGGGGGAACACAGAACTGCAAGGGGGAACTGGCAGTTAAGAGGTTGTTTGTTTTTGGGTTTATAAACAGTTAAGTGGGTGTTTAGCTGTCAGTTTTAAAAAGACAATAAGGGGCTGTTTGGTTCGGCTTATATGTAAAAACAACACGGTTTTCAAGGGTTTTCACGGGTTCGGTTTACGACACGTTTTCATAAATTAATACACGGTTTCGGGTGATTATTTTTACAAGTTTACTTAGCTTTATATGTATATTAATTGCTAGGTAATTAAATTAATAAATCATGACTTACTATTACAAGATTAATTTAATTAATTTAACATGCTAGATAATTAATTTAATTAAAACATGGACTTAGGTTTATTATTATTAATTAATAATACATGATTTTAACCTAAGTATTTTATTATTTAATTTAGACTATAGTAATTAATTAATTATTAGACATGACTTATATTTAATTAATTATCATAACTTAGGTTATATTAATATTAATATTAATACATGTTTTAACCTAAGTATATTATACACTTAAATTAATCAAATCATATTTATATTTAATTAAATCTTATAACCTATAGTTTATGTAATTTACATGTTATAATTAATAAACTATACTATTAATCACATGACTTAGTATAATTAATCAGTAAAACTAAGCTTATATTATTAGCTTATAAATCCATCTTATTTCTATTTTTAGAAACTCATTTACTTTAAGCAGCTAATCTAATTATGGAAAATTCTATTTTTAGAAGTTTATCTATTTTAAGCAGTAAATCTATTTTTGGAAACTTTCTATTTTTCGAAACTTTCTATTTTAAGAAACCTGCTATTTTTAGAAAGTTACTTATTATTACACAACAAGTATAATAATACAAGAAATACAAGTAATACTTAATCAGAATACACGATAAACACAGTATAACGTTAAAATCAGTAAAACAAGACATGAACATATTAAAACAAGCTAAAACATGATATAAAACCAGTTACGTACTCAGTAATCAGAATACTTATACATGTATCCTTAGTATGTAGCATTAGTGAGATCGAAGTAGGACTCTCTTCCGTTCGTCTTCTTCATTCATTGGACACAAGGTACGGATTCTCCGTCCTTTCAGTATGGACATTCTTTCCTTATTAGGATTTCCCGTATGCAGCCAACTGTTTTCCCCAGTATATGTTTTATATGTTTTTTAAATTTCTTTTGTTTAATTAGAATACCTAAAGCCATATACACGCATGACCAGTTTCACCTAGTTATGGAGGTACCATAACCATAACACTTGAGGCACCAGTGTTATGACTTCACCACGGCGGAGTGATAGCTCGTGACGTCCCTTTCAGCTTTTGGCCATTTATTATATTATCAGGTGGGGCGTATGGGTGCATCCTAGTTTACATGTTTTAGCAGATTATTCAGGTGAATGTGGTGTGTGCCTTGCACCCTTCACAAGGAGCTGATCCCTCCTACCTAAAACCAGTATATTAAATTAGAGGCAGCCCCTCTAATTTGTATGACGATGTCACCCCTCCAAGTATTCATGCACGTTGATATTTTCATGACCTGTATTGGCTAATGGTAAACAGGTTAAAAGATTTTACAAGATAAACGTAAGGCTTTTCAAACTATAAAACCAGTTTTACTAAGATATAACCAGGTTTTCCAGGACGTATACATTTCCGCTGCTATATATTATTCATTCTTATATTATTCATTTCATGCGTGTATATCCGTGCACTGAGCGATATGCTCAGCCGTTACTTTCCTTTACATGTCCTAAAACGGCAGGTACCCAAGGACAGACTCGAGCATTTTTGAGGACATGCTTAGGATGGAAGCTGCCATAGACTTCTTCTCCTTTTGCCTTCATATATTTATGCTTGTTTAAGACTTTCATTTATTCCATTTACTTTATTATGTTTTGGGCTTATGTTTGGGAACTGATGTTTGATTCCGGTTTACCCTATGGTCATGTATGTTTTACTACACTTTACCTTGCATGCTTTGATGACACACCATAATTACGCGTAACGGTCCACTTATCAAAGTGGGGTGTTACAGTGAGCGTATCACCATAAAGTTTATCCACGCCGTGGTGGAATGCTCTTCATTCCCAATGGTTACTAGCAGAAGCAGTTGTCCTATTAGCCAGATAGTGTCTCCACTAAAGCCAATGAGTGGCGACGTGGCCGGTACTAATTGGCTTCTTATCTCTGGTCGTAGCTGTACGAAACAGTGTTCGTAGAGTAATTCCGCCGATGATCCTCCATCCACATACATACAGCGAATGTTGTGGGTTCCAATGCTTACCTCAATCGTGAGAGGTGCATCAGCCACGTTGCTTGCCGTAATAGGAGGGAATGAGATCTCTCTGCCGCGCGAGAATTTTTGAGTAACCTTCTGCTTTATGCGGCGCTGCCACGATTGGATCTTATATATGGTTGAAGGCTTGTCCTTTTGAAAGTCCTTCTTTTCATACTTTTTATTGTCCTTCCTATCCTTCCAATCCTTGACCAGGTGTTTGAGCTTGTCTGATTTAATCAGCGACTCGATATGCTTCTTGAGCTGGATGCACTCCTTCGTGCCGTGACCTTTGTCATTGTGGAATTCGCAGAAGCGATTTCCTTGACGGCGGTCAACTGAGGTGGTCATTGGGGGCGGACTTGGGAAGTTTGCCCCTTCTGTCAACAGGATTTCTCAGTACGACATCTTTAGGGGGTGAAT